>JAODLI010000005.1:2291779-2304279 GCA_027575585.1 Percopsis omiscomaycus | reverse complement strand
CGTCAGAGCCCCAGACAGCTGGCCAATCAAACGGCAGCTCCTCACTCATAACCACAGGGGACACCTTCTGTCCAGCAGGATTCTGGGTAACAAGGTGGAGCTGCGAAGGAGCCAACAGCTCCAGACGGGAACGTTGGAACGCCACGGATTCCTCCCGAAATAAGATGGGGAAACTCCAAACTTTTTTGGGGGGATGTTTTAAAAGGAGAGGTTAGAGAATTATGCAGTTCTTTTTCTCGTTAAATTCATTTCTATTTTTCATGCTCATGATTAGAATGACGGATGCTACAATGCTACAAAGTGAGATTGAAGTGACAGAAGGGTATGTGCTATCAATAGAACAACAGAGAAAAGGCCCTGTGGTGGATGCCCTGACAAATAGACTCCCCACTCTTGCACTAGCCATTTTTTTTCAGCCTCCTACTCTCTGCGTTCTCCACTATTGTTTTCCTGTGTTCACTCCTTGCTGCCTTATCTAACCATTGCTTTCTTCTCTCACTCCCACTTTCCGGTTGTGTCTCTCGTCTCTATAATACCACGCTTCCCTCCCTTATCCATCGCTCTCTTTCTGTCCCTCCCTCCCTCCCTCCCTCCCTCCTCCATCCCCCATCTTCCCTTCACGCCACAGTGGCCGCCCTAAAGGCTCCAGACAGGCCCCAAACACTGACCTTCAGTGAGTCATGTCAGCGCAGTGAGGTCGGGCCTGGACAGACAACAAGACAAAACAACCACCACCATCCATGACCCCTTAATGTACGTCCAACTGCTCCTTTTATGTTGTTCTGTTATTGTTGTTGTTGTTGTTGATGTTAATGTTAATGTTTTTACCTCTAGTGGGCCTGGGCTATCTGAACAAAGTGGAACAAAGGTGCACTTTTAATCAAACATACATTATGGCTACAGTCTGCTCTCTGGACAATGGTATCTGATATATGATCACGTGTCAACTGATTACATCATCTTTCAGAGTATGGTTTTATGTTTTTTTTAGCGTGAACTGCGCGTGTACATTTTAGGTACCGGTAGGTTATACTGTAGAAGAAACGTTAGGTTGGAGGCAGTAAATGGATCAAATTAATCGATCAAATATATGTTAAATTATGTTCATTATGTTAACCCTAACCTACAGTAGCCTGTATTACGCAACTGAGGCAGTGTCAGATAATCACAGATTCCAGCTATGGTCCATTCTCACCCCAGAGACCATGTGAAAATGTTTTGATACATCACCATGTTGAACTACACATCATGTGATGGTGCCCATACCCTATTATACAAGGCTTTTAACCCTCTGTGTATTTGAACATGCATGCTCACAGGGTTTCATAATGGCTACAGGATATGATAGCAAAATAGGATAGGGTCAAATAAAATTGAAAGAACTGCAAGCAATAATATGAATGAAAGGTTGTCATACACAAATAAAAGTAGATAATAGTAGACAATTGTCTGTCACAGATGCACCAATCATTTAATTTCTTAATTTACCTATAGTTTCAAAACTGTTATGGTGATATGGTTGTAAAATGACTTTCGAAATGAATTCACTATTTTCAGAGAGTCAACAAGGATTGCCTATTTGCAATTAAATCAGCACCGCTTTGTCGGTTACGACGGCTATTTTCACTTTTAAGAACATAATTTTTTCAGCCACTGTGGAAAAATAAATCTTAGATAGGCTCCCTAGATACAGTAGAAGAAATACCTATAGACTATAGGCCTATCTGCTGTGAACCCCATGAACCGTAACGAACAATGGTGATAGAAGTAGCAGGCTCTAGGCTATGGACGGCGCTTTCTCTAGATCTAGTGGCTCATTGAGACGGTGGTGGTCGTAGATGTCTCTTCGTGTGGACCCTCAGCGGACAGCTCACCTGTAAGGCTGTCGTAGCACTCGATCTCCGTGCTCTCTACGGCTCTCCGCTGCTCCTCGGTCAGCTTGGTCGCGGCTTGGTTCAGAAGGTTGACCTCAGAGCCCGTGGTCCCGTCGACAACATGCACGCCTTTGAGCTGGAGCAGAGCACGGTGGTACTTGCCGATTGCTTCCCGAAATTTCTTCTCCTTGTAGCAGCGGTGACCCTCCGCCTTGAAATCAATGGCTTTCTGGATCTTTGCCTCCATCTCCATTTCAGCCGAGCCGGCTCGGTAGTCTCCAGCGGCCGCTGCCAGGCTCCGGCCCCCCGTCTCGGGGTAGCTTTTCAGACTCTTGATCGGATGCTGTTTGGCTTCCATGTCTTTCAGTTGGCGTGGCTGGAGCGGGCCATGCTGCTCGGACACCACGGTGTGTTTTCTCGGAGAAGACTGGAGCAGCGTGCTGTGCATAAAGGATGCGAGATGGACGGCAGCGGAGACTAACAGCCAAAAGAAAAGGCTTTACAAATCGTGTACCTACTCGGCAAAATAGACGTAGGGTAGCCTAAGACGCTGGTGTTTACAAATGGCAACACAAAATGAAGCAAATGATTCAAATTACATTAAATAATTGCCAGTGACGTTTCTTGTATTTTCTCGCGGTCTGTGTTACGTGGCTGTGAAGCTTATAACGCTACGAGGATGCTCGTGTTGTGTAAAGCTGACTCCGAGGCACGCGCGTCTTCAGCACCGTGGACAGCTTCAGCGCACGGCATTGTGGGAAAGAGGGGAGTCGTCAGGCGTTGCTGCATCAGAATCACATTTTGCATGGCAAAGCTGTAAAATGCACTAATATGCTTTTTGACATTATTTGTCACAAAAACGAATAGCGATCCCTTCAAAATATTTAAAACATTACGACTGTAAAATATAGGCTTGCCTTCTCCTTATAGGCTAATTCTACATCATTAGCACATGCCTAATATTTGCATACAGGATAGGTCATAATATCTTATTTTCATGTGAGTATTTATTCATCAGACGGTAGCTTCGTTAACTGTGATAGGCGAAGGCCTGTGTAATATCCAGATATTATTACGCAGATTGCGTCACTCAGTTGAGTCGTAGGCTACTGGGCATATGGGCTATCCACTATAGTCTATGCCCAATAATGTATTGTTTTATTGCTAGCCTCTGCCTGCAAAAGCAAAGATAAACACTTGAGAGCGGCAGGGGAGGGTGGAGAGCATAGGAAGAGAGCGACCTCAAGGGGTGATACTGCCAATTACATTGATTTGTGATGTGATGGTCTGGTTAACCTTGATATTGCACATCATATTCCAACATCCAGTCACATTAACACACGAAGGGCAACACCGTTGTTGTTCAAATGTAGCCTATTTGAGTGTTAATATTTTCCATTTCAAAATGTGAGACCTCTGGCATTCGGGATTAGACTTATAGAATTAAAAACATTTTATAATAATAAACCGAATTATTAAAAATATCTTAACAGTAGTAAATATGTGTCAGGATAAAAAATATGAGTAATTGCACTTTGTGATTGTGTACAAGCATAATTCCCTCGTTAAGAGCAAATCAACCTTCGTTAACATGCAAGGTTTTGTCTCAGCCAACACACACACACAAACAGTTGAGACGATGGAGAGGTAACCTCATTGTCAGTAGCATTTAAACAGATTTATTGATGATTACTTTGACTAGTCTTATGCCTGTAGAAATGTATTAACTATAGTGACTAATACTTAAAGGTAAAGTAAAAACAACATTACAGTCCTAATTAGTCATTTTCCCTAAAGTATACCAATGTGATTAAATAAAATTATGGAAACAATTGACCCATTTCTTAGTTTACATTTTTTAATACTATATTCAGGTATACTTTCATTAAGGGATAGATTTTCCTTTTTTAAAACAGTATTTTACTGGCTTTTGTGCCATGATCATGCTGTACAGTGTTTAACAAGTTCGGGTGTGAAGTTCCATAGAGAAAAATAAACAAATCGTAGTTAAATGTGGTCGGTAGGGTGAAACAGTTGCCACCGAATACCAGACTTGTTGTATCAGGGTGTACTATATGATAGATATATAGAAATATATGATGTACAAGGGGGTTCTGGCTCTGCGAAATGAAGTCAACCACATTTATACAAGCTCTATAAACCATAATCTACTGATTTGTCTTTCAAGTAGCTGATAATAGAAAAATGTACATTGCTACAGTATAAAAAAAGATTTGTGCACTTAAATTTCTCCAGAATCTCAGAAAACGAGGTGGTGCGGTGCTTTCAAGTAATCTGAGAGGTTTCTCTGTGCATCTTTCTTTTAAGTCTCTCTTAAAGGGTTTACATAAAAACACCTTTTATAAAACAGCTTACCACACTTTTCCCTTACCTAAAACATGCTGAAGGAATTAAATTCTTCAAAAAGAATTCAAGCAAACGCTGGGCCTATGAGCAGGATCAGATGACTTACCCTTTAAGTAACCAATAGAAGTCCTAAATCTAGTCCTAAAACTAAATTGTTCAAGGTGTTTAAGGTGAGGAGAAAACAGCACAAACTTTAAACTTTGTATTAAATGACGGCATCTTTTATGTATTCTAGGGAAAGTAATTGTTTTTTTGTTCTTCAATAACTGTCTTTTGCTTTTTAATATTTTACCATTGTGGAGGACTAAAAAGAACTCTGCTTCAAATACTCTAAAAAGAATTTCCCTACAGGTGGGGGATATAGTCATAATAAAAAAATACACCTCTTTGGGAGCTGGGACAAAGCTACACACATGCCCTAAGAATACCTAGGTAATAAACTTCCACATCACAACTACCGAGACACAAGGAGAAATGTGTGTGTGTGTGTGGTGGGGGATTTAATTCCTGTTGAAACCTGGAGTGAAGAATGAGTAGCTATGGATGCCACACAACATTGACTACTACATTTGGCAACTGAACTAAAATAAAACAAAACATTGTGTCAAAGGGTTATTAAAAACAGCAAAAACAATCCCAAAGCCATGATGCAATGTCAGAGCTCTCCTACACAGACTGTGGCCCTACAAAAATAAATACAATTTAAAAAATATTATTATAAAAGGTTCAATGTCGTATGACTTGTGTTGCGTGAAGTGGGGATGGATGAGAAAACGTAGTGACCCCAAAATAAAAATAATAAAATGAATCAATCCCTTCTTAAATATATTTTCCGGATAGGCGTAGCAGGAAGAACATGCTAGGTCGTCTTACTACCCAGTCTCTTGAAGACACTGACAGCCCCAATGTCCATCTGTGCGCTTAGGCAGTCCCCTGCCCCTGCCCCTGCCCCTGTGCTGCTGCTCACTTTGGAGCTGCCCAGGGCCGGTCTGCTCTGGGCTCTCGGCCTGGTGCTGGTGACTCTGTTGTCCTGCGTGTCAGCTGGTGGCGTGGAGGCAGCCGTGCCTGGGCGGGTGGCAGGGAGCTTACCCAGTCTCTGAAGCACGCTACGCTTGGCGGGCGGGCGGTTGTTGTTGTTAGGGAGGGGGGAGGCGGCGGCGGGAGAGTTCTTGGGGGGCCGTTTGAATTTGCCTCCGAGGCGCCGGAGGGTTATGGGCGCTGGTTTGGGGGCGGGCTCCTTTGTTTGGGAGAAGGCAGGTCTTTTGAGGACGCCCGCATACTGGAGGACAGAGCCCTCTCCATCACTGTCATCCTGTTCTCCCTCCACCATGTCAATCATCACGGCTGCCCTTGGCTCTTCTTCCTCTTCTCTCCCTAGACGACTGAATACTCCGGTGGGCTGGGAAGAAGGAGCACAGCCATTATGCCTCCTATCCTCAGGCCCGCACATAATACAGCCATGGAAAAAAATGGCTGCCCATTTAAAAAAATATAATATCTATATACAATTACATTTATATTTAATACATTTATATATTTTTTTATTTAATATATACTTTTTTACATTTTTTATATTTATATTTATTGATAAATTAAATGACTGACTATTATTATATTTACAAGAATATGCAGTGGTCTCTTGATTGTTTCCATGGCTGTACACAATAAGCTCTTAAGTCAGGCTGAAAGGTCTCACCTTGACATTGCTGCTTGTTGTGTCTGCCTTTGATTCAGCTCCCAGTCTCTCAAATACAGAGGTGCGCTTCTTACCTTTACAAGAAAAACATTAAGCTGTTAGAAAGAACACCACAGAAGCTTGTTTTGGGCGGCATTTGTGCAAACTAGACAAAGAAAGGTTTCTATAGCGTGTACATTGCCAGCCCAATGCCTTAGAAAGAACGGAACCTATAGAAATAGTTCTAACTTGTGAAAACAGTACACTGTATTCTTTGTAATAAATTACCAACATGATCAGCTAGTAATTCATCAGAAATGTTACCACTAAGGTAAATATTAACATCAGATAAGAGAAGTAAACAATAGTAACAGATGAAACATGCTTTTATGTGTATGTTTACCAGAATAGGAGATAGCACATCAAGCGGGTCAGTTTTGTAGTTTGGGTTGGGTTAGCTCAGCTG
This sequence comes from Percopsis omiscomaycus, assembly GCA_027575585.1. Lineage (NCBI taxonomy): Eukaryota > Metazoa > Chordata > Actinopteri > Percopsiformes > Percopsidae > Percopsis > Percopsis omiscomaycus. The sequence continues at coordinate 2,297,897 of JAODLI010000005.1, read as the reverse complement.
TAGGCGTTGATTTAAATAATTATAGTGTTTTGTAGGTTTGGTAAGCAAGCGAGCAGGAACTGGCGACGAGGTGCCCAGGCCATTGGGTCAGGCCTACCTTTTTTGGCCTGCTGTGCCAGGATGCGGCGTGTGCGTGCCGTGGTGCCCTTGGGCATGTTGATGATGTACTTGCCTTCCATCTCCGCTGTCACTCTGCGGCGCTTCACCACTGGCAAGCCATTCCCCTCATCCGCTGGCAGGCTTACAACTGGAAGAAAAAGGACCATGAAGAGATTGAAGGAGACACATTTAACAGTTTTTAAATTGCTCATGGAAGACATTAAACGCATTTTAGGTCATTCAAAACTTGGCCTAAGCTGTTTTTGGTGGGTGTAAGTCATATTTATATGAGGAACATCCCTGGCTGGCAGAAAAAACACTATATACATTTGTTCCATATGGCAATGAGTTAATGAGTCAGGGCTAATCTGTCACTCACCAGCCTGCAGGTGAGTGTTACAGTGTTACAAGTCTGACATCACAATGTGACAAAAACACAAATGACCAATTCCAATATTCAATATTTTATACAGTCAACAAAATGCTTGGACCTCTTGATTTAAATATTTTGCAGCTTCTGAAACGAGGAGCATACTTTTTAGAAGCACAGAGGAGGGACTGTTTATGGTAACTACCTGCTTTGCCGCTCTTGTTTGCCTGTTTGTTGGACACAGTGACAGAGAGGCGGTTGTCTGGCCAGCGGGCTGGAGTACTTGGTGGTGACTCACGGCTCAGTGCACTGGCAATCATACGAGTAGCAGCTAGAGAGAAAAAAACAAAGATAAGTTTACCTTTTCAACAACGAAAAGTGTTGGAACCACATCTATGTACAGCAAGGAGAAAATGAAACCTGGTTACTCACGGGTATTAGCAGTTCTTCTGAGCTCAGCCTGAACACTGGTCTGTCCAGCAGAAATGGCCTCAGTGGCCATTTTGCACAAGTCCTGTAGATGGACAAAGATGCAGGCTAGGGATAAAACACTTGATACTGAAGGCTAAAAAAACTCCCTGAAAATACCTTTTGTAAAGTTCATACGACTGTGATAAATTGGAAAGTAACTTTTCACTTGCTGTAGCTAACACAATATGTGGCACGCATAGGTATATATCTTTCAAAATGCACTTTAGATTACTCTGCCAGCACTGAATGGTGCACACTTTCTTTTACTCTGACTCACTAATTTGATTAATGCTTCTATGTGTGTGTGTATATATTTTGTGTATGTTTTTATTGTGATATGGATCTCCTGGGTCTGAAATAAAGTTTCTTCTTCTATCCGACTTGTTACTTTATCATGATCACAAAAACAAAAGCATAAATAAATAAATAAACATCCCTTACAATTTGAATTATGTGTTATTAAGGTAATCTAGGAATTGAAGGACCTTCTAATTTGTTAGCTAAATGTCTACAAAGTAAATGGTTACTTATCTGATTGTAAAAGTCAGGATTTCCAGCTAGCTGTTAGCTATTGCTATTATAGATTATTATTATTTTTTTAAACTTACATTATCTAAGAAGATTGTAATTTTAATGGATCAATACTTTGTTTGGAAACATGTATTAGTAGCCTTTGTATCAAAGTCAAAAACTAGTGAGGATGCTCTTTTTAAACACTCCGCAAGTCAAGACTTTTTTGGCCCCACCTGCCTGTAGACCTGCTTGGCATGTTTGAGGATTGCGATAATGTCACCAATGACTGTGATGCCCAGGTCCATCATGATCTCCTTACTGAGATCCATCAGCATGTTCTTTTGAATTCTGCAGTGATCAACAAACAGTGTGTGAAGTGCTAAACCAAAATATACATGGTAAAATACATTATTGTAAATCCAGAATATTCTCCATTTGCACAGTTGCTACTTGACTTTTCAAAAACCCTTTTAATTAAAGCTATAGTCTATAACTTCCCAGTTTATGACATGTATTTCAATTTAGATCATTTTGGTGACACCGCAAGTGAACAAATTGAAGCCAACATGGGAAAATTTGGGCCAATTTATATATTTTGTACAACTACTGGTCCTTGTGCCACCAGCAGGCGACAAGCTCAATCCACCGTCTACTACTGCAGCACTAGAAAAGCCAGGAAAACTGACTTCTACACAGTTGTTTATGGATGACTTTCTAGTGCTACTGTATGCAAAAAATGTACCCTGTCGGGGTGCAAAGCTATTGCCATAACATGTATAGCACAGATGGATTACCTATTGTCCACAAAGGAAACAGCATAGGTGACAGCTAATCCAGCGGGAATCCCAGCATCCTTAAAGAATTGAATCCATTCTGAGGTGGCTGAAAAATAAAAAGGTTGCGTTGTTATTCTAGTGGTAACCCAGTCCAGGTCATGTGTGCATATTTAGTATTAATAACCATAGTGTATAGATTATTTTGTTATTTTCTTAAGTTACATAACTACAAAGGTGCTCTTGTGTAAGTGAAATAGTATTTTGTAGCATGGAAGAGGCCTCCTATTAAGGACAGCAATATACCTGAACCCGACTACATGGTGAAGTTACAGAACACATGGTGTCCTTGACCAACTGGGTGCTATTTATAAAACCATGATGAACCGTCCTTTGGTATGACTGCAATCGGACGATAAAGGGGGATAAACACTGATAGAACAAACTATGTCGGAACATAAATTAATTAATACTTGTATCGTAATACTGTCCTGGGTCAATCACGGATATTAGGAGCAAGCACAATTAAAACAAATATAGCCATGATTAGCTATACAACAGTATGGCAGCAAATGTACAACGTAGTGAAGTAGGTATAGCCTAATATGCTATTTAAAGCAACACAGTTGTTTGAATGTACACACATACTGGGCTAGCAAGAAGAAGCTAAGATAGTGCTGCACTTAGCGAACACTTAATGTTACACCAACACAGCACTTAACTTAACCCTATTAACTGCTTGCGTTGTTAATATATATTTAATTTGTCAACAGTTTACTAAAGTTTCATTCAATAAGCATAAAATACGTTACCAGAGATGCTAAGCTAAGATGGGTAGAGTTAACTTAGCCTATTATACGTTAGGCGCTAACGTTAGCTCATTGGTTATTTAGATGAATGAATCAGACGCGATCGATGTCTGCATTTACGAAAACTGAACTATATGTTGGGAAAATCTTCGAACGGATTGTGATTTATTTTCAATAGCTTTCAACGAAATATTATAGTTATTGCTAGCTGAAGTGGCCTTATTTCTTACCTGTTGTCACGGACGCCATGTTTACAAATGTGCGGACACCCGCATTCACCCGGTTCGCTCTATTCGCATGACGTCATTTCCGTAAAAAAAAATTTTTACTTCTATTTTATGACCACTAGAGTGCAATATAGACCACGTTTGGTGTGACCCACAACTCTAACTTACATTGCCTACTTATAATTTCCAGTATATTGTAGTCTTCAGCTATAAACATTTTATTGATCACATGAGACACAACAACAAAATACAGTATAATAACAGAGGAGAACAAACATGAGATTTGCAAAAATAAGTAAAAAGTACAGCAAGTATAATACCAAAGTCCTTATATATACAGTATATATATATATACAGTGTATATCTGCTTGCATGTCATTCATATTGGAAATGCTTTATGAGTAATATGATTGTGGTTCACCACAGAGATGTTCTCCTGTAGCTGTGTCTTGACTCTTGTCCGGTCCTGTGTAACATTAGTTTATTATTGTCATGCCATAATGTTATGTAGGTTACATTTACCATGTTTAACAGTGATGTAGCACTGTTGTTGCCTGGGCAGTGTTGACATCCTACACATATGACCTCCTATAAACACATAGGTTAAAATTTGCATAGGACCTGAATCTATTGAATGTTTAAATTATACTATTTTAATTTATTGAATGAAACCTTTCCAGAAAGCATGTTGACCAACCCACTTGCCTTTATTCCTATGTGGAATTACCTGATGGTATGAAATATTTTGCAAGGAGTTGCAAGAAATTACATTTTTACTAAAATGTATTGCTCTCATATCTTTCACTTACATATGTAGGCTATACAGTGGCTTTGTAAAGTTTTTGTGAACTTATAGAAAAAAAGGTTGATAATATGTTGTTTATTAATATAATAGGTAATAATAGGTAAAACGATCATTAAAGGGGATAGCTTCTAACTTTAGCAGTCCATAAATAGTATCAAGTCTCCCTCTATTATGTAAAAGTATCATGTATTATGTAATAAGAAAAAAAGGGAAATGAGTCAACAATTAATCAGAGATGACAAGATACTTTTTTATCCTTTTCAGGTGTTTGTGTGGAGAAAGGTTGCAAAGTGATGTGTGTGTGTTAGAAGTGTGAGAAAATGTTCAAGTTACATTTAATGAGATATGCATCAAACAGATATACATGTAGTTATTAGAGAATCTCCATGACCTAAGTAAATGTCAATATCAGCATTGTAACATTTTCCAAGACAAGGTTGCTCTGGACCATATCAGTTCACACATTTCAGTACTTTTTTTCTTTAATCGTAACAAAACTGCAACCTTTGCTTCACAGAATAACAAACCACGTTTGAAATGTACAAAAAGCTGCAGGTGTCTGTAGAAAAAAAATAATTGTTTCAATTGTGAAAGATTGTGTGTCCCCAGGTATATTCTTTCAGATAGTCCCTAAGTCAACCAGATTTATCAAATCTTGCAGTAATTATAAACGCCATTTTAATAGTTTAACAGGAATTGATCATTTCACTGAACAAAGTAGCAGAGAAAGTGCCACATTTTGAGCACTGTGTAATCTTAAAGTGATTTGCTACATTCCTGTATATCCAAAAGGATAATGAGTATTGCATTTAATACACTATAATTTACTACATAAAATCCGAATGTGGATTGATTCATCTATAAAAGTTTATAAGGGCCTTTTGGATAATAACCAGCTACCAGAAATCAATGTCAAGAGGGTGCAGAGGAAAATGTGATCAAAGATAAATCTCTGCAGTGCTAGTACAGTATAAGGGTTCTTTAGGATTTGTATAGCACACCTGGTAGCATCACAGATGATTCCTTGTTATATCAAACCATGATAAATTCACATAAGCATTTTCCATTATACCGAGTCTCCAGAACCTCTGATGTCGAGAATCAACAGAATCAATGCAACACTCGCTCCCATAATGGAATAAAAATAATTCTTACTATACAATCCAAAACCGTAAATTGTTGTCTGGAGACTCAGCAATAGCGTGTGTAATCTACCATACAATGTAAAATTGCTCCCTCATTTATTACTTCATATTATTGTAAATAGCACCACAAAATCTATATACATGAGAACTAATGAATATGCATCATGCTTTTTCTACCCCCCGAACACATTTGATTGTTCTTAGAGAGAAGTCAAAAGACATCTTCAACATCTGTACAAACACAGGCCTTTAAAGGACAAAATAAAATTAGGTCTGCCCATTTCTGACCACCAAGAGGCACATTTGACACAAAACATGTATGCTGTTATGCTAACCATTTTGTGAATAAACATGTTTTAAAGTTTATTTGCTGAAAACCAGACTAAAGATCAGAAATATGACTCACTTAAGACAATAAAGGATCAATTTTAGCAGTAATATTTTCAATTATCCTTCAAATACATAATCATATTGAATAGTGGCTTATTGCACACAAATACATATTGACAACACATTGTCTTGGTTTTAATGAAACAGTTAAGTCATTACGATGCAGTATGAATGCTTTTTAATATTTAATGTAATAATGTTGACATTCAATCATTTCCTCATTTTGATATTTTGATAAGGTAAATCTCAGGTGTAGGGTCTAGGTGTCAGTAGCTTTGGGACAGACCTTACGAAGAAAAACAAACAAACAAATGAACAAGACAAAGGAAATAAAACTACAATGTAACCTCATGATAAACAATACATTTATGTATCCTGGATAGTGCTTTATATATAAAACATATAAATACACATTGTTAGAGGCAGTGAGATTGCGCTTCATGTTGAGGAATAGGGGATATATATATATATATATATATATATATATATATATACTGTATATATATATATATTGTT
>JAODLI010000005.1:2259903-2286818 GCA_027575585.1 Percopsis omiscomaycus | reverse complement strand
AATAGGGGATATATATATATATATATATATATATATATATATATACTGTATATATATATATATTGTTCTTTTAGAAAAATATTTATTTTATTTTAAAACTAACCTCAATATATTTTTCTTCATTGACACACCCAAACCCATTTAGACCTGCAAACATTCATACTTTACAATCATGTTACATATACTTACACATACACGTTTCCTGTATATACGTATATGCATATAGGCTTACAAGTAGAATTTTTGACACAGAAAAATTGTCATAGTGCACAACATGCCTCTGAAGTTGCCAAATGAAAATACAATAAAATAAGGAAACAATAATAGTTACAATGTAATAATAATAGTAACAGTTATGAGGCAGTTGCCTCGCAAAAGAACATTAAACTTTGGCAGCAACAGTACAAGTAAAAGCAGAGGACAATGCGAAACAAAATACAAACATAAAACAAAAAACAAACGAAAAAATATATAACAATTTTCACTCAACCATAGGAAAATAAAATAGTACAAGTTCACAGGCAAATTTGAATGCTCTTTCAGAATGACCTCATCTCACATTGTTTCCTGTCCGCTTACTTTGTGCACACTCAAGCATCAACCTCAGTAAAGAAAGAAATAAATGGGCCAGGTGGCTCTGAGTGGACACAACCACAATAAATGTACCTCCGACCTTGCCTCCACTGTGGCTGTAGGGGAGGTACAGAGCCCACTGGACCCAATGCTTAGAGGTTGTCCTCATCATTACAAAGTCTATCAACAAAGGCATCTGTTTGCATCTGGATGGTTCTATGAAGCAAACTATCAAAGTTCCAGAAAAGCTCAAAAACTCATTGTGTAGAATGTATTCCTAACCACCTCATGCAGTTTTTCTCTCAAAGAGGATGCTCACAATTCCTGCATCTCCAGCGGAAAATACTTGACTTAATATCAATACTTGTGGGGTGGCACATGTTGACTTAGCAATGTCTTTAACTTTGAGTCATGATTTGGAAACTTGAAAGCGACCGTTGAACACGTGTGTGTGTGTGTGTGGGGGCCCAAGATGATGAGGTTTTCTTGTGTCGAGGCGGTTATAATGCAAGTTAAGAATGAGAGGTCATCCATCTTTATAGTTGGCAAGAGCAGGATTTGCTTTTTGTTTTTTTAACGTTTGGCTCCAGAGATCGATGGTTACGCTGGGACTAATACCTTCTCCATCACCCCTCAAACATCTTGCTTAAAACGTCCAGCCTCAGCTTGATGTCACCGTGCTTCATCATTTCCATGTCCAACAATGGCTCAGGAGAAGACAGTGTCATTCCTCTTGCATTTTGTGTTTGTCGCTAGACATTTAACATTTGTGTCTATGTGCATTGTGCGAATATATATATGCTGTTCACTGTAAGGGTCTGCTTTAAGCAATGCACTCCAAAAAGGCTCTTCTGAATGAGGTTGCATCCATGTCCATTGTTTGAGAGGGTGCTAATGGGTGCGATAGTTGGACTGGCGGTCACTCAAGGTCCCAGGGACTGGAAGGGGTCTTCGGGCTCTCGGGGGTTGAAGACTTCAAAGAAAAGGGAGACAGAAAAGAAGAAACAAAGATGTTGCGGATGATAGGTAGGTAGGCTGACCGTCAGAAGAACTTTGAAAAGAAAGGAGAGATTCAGATCCCAAACGTCCCAAAGTCCCAGCTAATGAAGAAGCAGAGAAAGTCTAGCAGATGAGGAAGGGAGAGGTTAGCGAGAGATCTGTCCTCAAGATGGAAAAAAACCTAAACAATGCGTCCTTCTTCTCTAGTTCAGCTTTGCACAAATACATTCAGCATGGAGGGGAGAAGGAGAGAGGGATGGGAAAGGATGAAAGCAAGAGCACTGGGAGAAGGGTGGTGGGCAGAGGGAGTGAGGCTGGGCAGGTCATGACTGCTTGTGGCATTGTAAGGTGAACGCTGCACATGTAATAAATAGAAAAGATGTATTGTGAATTAAGCTACTGGAAAGAATTTTGGGCAGTGTATCCTCTGAGAATTTTCAAATTCTCAGAGGATAAAAGACTTTGATTTGATCCAATTTACGTCAAAGCTGTTAAAATTTTTCATTTTCTTCTGTCCTCAGTGCAAATTGTTAGTGGAATGCATCATTCAATGTGTGCACTTCAATTGAATTGGACGGGAACGATCGTTTTGTTTTGGAGTGAGCGGTGCTCTACGTGTGCACGTTGATATGTGTGTGTGTCTCGGTCGGTCAGTCAGAGTGCCAGCAGAGAAGGCGAGTTCAGGGAATCTGACGACTGCTCGCTACTGCTGTTGCGCTGGTTGGCACTGACCCCGCAGGCTCCCTCTGGGCAGGTGAATACAAATGAAGATGTGTATGAGGGGTTGTAGCTGCCGTCATGGTTACCACCACCACTGTCGCTGGCTATAAGGCACGGTCGGCCGGGCACCAGCTCACTTGAGCCATAGAATGAACTAGAAAACGCTACCTCCTGCATCATCCCTGGCTGAGGCTGCTGCTGCACTTGCTGCTGAACCGAAGGCTGGGACTGCGTGGAGGCTGGGTGGCTTGTGTAGGCTGGAGGCAGGTAGAAAGAGTCTTCCTTCACAGTCAAGCCCACAATGGAGACAGGCGGGTGTAGGCTCTGGGGAGGGAGCTGGGGCCGGACTGGAGGGAGCTGTGAGGAGCCCTGCAGAGGCTGCTCCTGGTAGGAGATCTTACAGCTGGGCTGGTGGGCCACCAGGACAAACTCCAGACGATCCTTCTCCTTTTGCAGCTCAGAGATCTCTGCCTCCAGCTCCGCCTTCTCCTCCTCTAGTATGTCTGTCTCCTGCAGAGAGGAGGATGGGACACCACAGAGGGACAGGTATGGGGGAGTGGACAGGTGAAGAAATAGAGAAGGTGTGAATGGAATGTAAAGAGAAGGGAGATTGGATTAGAGATTAGACCCTAATTTATATACATATACTGTATATATGCAAATGTACACTGTATCTACAGTATACACTTGCATATTGTCAGAGAGTGAGGAAACAATGGAACTCCCCACCCAAACATGTTATTAAAATGTGCCAACTGACCGACTGCAGTCTGTCAGTGAGTTCCCGCCTTCGGTTTCGACATTTGGCGGCAGCCATCTTGTTTCTCTCACGCCGAACGCGCCTTTTCTCCTCCTCTTCTGGTGTTAGCTATAGGATTAGGACAAAAGTGAATAAATTAACAAAAATACAAAATTATAAAGATTTTTTTATTGGTACGTTGAATATTTTCACTAGATGAAAGATGAAATAACGCTGTGTATTGGATCACATGGAACAATTCATCACATAAAACGTGCTAACACTGGATTGAATGCTTTTGAAGTATGTGTTGACATGACACAATAAAGAACATGGATTATGATGCACTGGTCCAAACCACGCAGGCACACACACTTACTAACACACCAACATCTCCATCCTCACTCACAGACTCGTCACGCGTGCGGCGGCTACGGGATCTGGATTGGCGGATGGGCCCCGGGGCTGGCCCGGGGGTTTGTGAGCTCGAAGGGGTGAACCCTGAGCCAGAGCTGTAGCTGGGCCCCGGCATGTCGTATGGGTCCATCAGGGACTGGGTCATAGTGCAGGTGCCAGTGGACCCACTTTGTCCAGAGGCTTGGGAAGAGACGAGGGTTGGCTGCACCATCCACTGCAGGTCCTGACTGGTGGTGATGGCAGTGACGGTGGGCACAAACGAGCCAGGCATCTCCACCACACCAACACTGCCCCCTGGCCCGCTGCCCACACTGCTTAACCCACCTCCAGCTGGCACACACTCCTAGTAGTATGACACACACACACACACACACACACACACACAATGAGAAATAATTAAAACAATGTATGTTTTAATTAGGCGGTTAATAGGCTGTTACTTTGAGGATTGAATGGTATGTTAGCTAATGTACTGTATAAAATGTATAATTAAGTTAGCCCTGATGACATGCTGCTGTCATTATTCTATCAGAATGCTGTTTGCCTGACCTATTTGTATGACCTATTCAGCTATTGACAAATTTACATATTGTAAGTCGCTTTGGATAAAAGCATCTGCTGAATGCTGTAAATGTAAATGTAATACTGTGTAGTCACATTTACAGACGCAAGTGAAATAAACAAAATCATCAGGTGGTTTTATCTGTAAAGCATCTGAAACGGTGCTCTACTCATTTGTATTAAGACATCTGGTTACATCTGGTTACATCTATATTCACAAGTATTAGGCTTTTATCTTATAGCTGGGGTAAATATAAAAAGCTTTTGTTACTAAAGTCCAATAACTGTCCTGCCTCCGCACAATAATAACTTAAAAAGGATAAATGTGTCCCATGTCGTTCGCTTTATTTAGACCCGAGGCGGGTAGTGAAGCCAAATCGAGATCGACTCTCATTAATATTCATATAGAGCGTGTGCGACGTCGGACAGGCGGCTCTGAAAATGCGCTCTCAACCAATTACATCGCTCAAAATCCTCTCCCCCTCCGTCTTCCTCCTCCCCCGTCACACCCCCGGTGTTCCCCTTAGCAACGCGACGTAACACTCCAAAATAGAACGCATTTACGTCACGCCAAGTCCTGAGTCGAGAGACCGTGGAGAGAAGCAAGCGAAGGCGGAGCTTTGGTGCGTACGTAAGAGAGTTACAGAGCTCTGTCATCCGTTCTTCTGCATGCTGTAAACTTACCACGTTGCTTGTGCCTGGCTCAAGAGTGCCGGTGTAGCGAATGCATTATGCTACTTTCTAGGCGACTACAAGTATAACAATTCAACATGATCAGTGATGTCTAGTCTTGTTGCTGCGATTTAAATACACGTTTGTCGTCAATGGACCTCAACAGTGTGCTAGGCGAGAGCGCTTTGAGCCGTTTGCAGTTTAAACGACAGCTCTACACAGCAAACGTCAATGTCATCGTCAACGTATTTGCAAAAGCCCATGCAATAGCCTATCACCAGACGTCCTAATAATATTATACGCAGAAGCAAGTTTTGATTGAAGATATAGTCGAACGACAGCAGACTTGTTGCCATAGGTCTAACTCACCTGTGGAGCACTTGTGGAAGTTGTGGTCGGCGGGCTCCCGAAGGAGTCCACGGAGGAGAGGTATTGAGACTCTATAGATGGAGATGAGCTTTCACGTGAACCGCTATCGAGGTCGCCGGGGAACCCTTGGTACATCTCCCCGGGGGGGGCGAAAGAGACCGTGAAACCTACAGTTCCTGTAGACAGCGCGATGTCACCTGCAGCAGCAGGGCAGCGGCACAAGATTACTAATGGGATACTGTAGAAAGAAAGTGGCTGTTGTTATAGAATAGAGCTACAATGTTATATCCACAAGTGTATTGGCTATGCTGTCGGAGTTTCTACTAGCCTGCATAGTCAAATTTGCAGTATTTCTGCGAGTAGCATACTGCCACATTTCAACATGCTGCCTGCTACATTTTCTGGTATAGAAGAAATATACAGTAACACAATAATATCGTAAATCGGATCACTTATGTTTTTGAATAACCTAGATTATTTTAAATTAAACGAATCGATTTACCGCTGATGGTCTTGGTGTGCCCCGGCAAGATGCTTTTAGTTTCTTTCCAATAAAGTTGCATGAAGAAAGTAATCCAGTTCCCCTCGTAGGGAAAGTTTCCTAATTCCAGATGTTGAAAACTCCTTCGTTTAACTTTAATCCTCGTTGCCTCGATTCTCTGTCCGTTTACAAAAATAAGAAAATATTAATCCATTTAAAGTGTGTTTGCTGTAAACTGAAGAATGTTACAGTACGGCTACCAGTCGTCTCGGGAAGGTCTTGACTTATGAATGAATCCATCCTCGCCGAGTAAGCTATGATAGCATTTCTAGCCTGAAGTCCCGCCTCGGAGTTCCGCTGTGACGTAGGTGCCCATATAGGGCTTGTACTGTGGCTCCTACCCTGGTGTTTTGTTTGGTATCCTTGGTGACGTTGAGGGAATCCCTCTCCCACTGAAAGGGGCTAGCCGCTTACCTCGCTGACGGATAATAATAGATTTTTTTTACTATCACAACCACGAGATGTTTCTCACCGTCTAACAATTTATGAAAAATGAATTTTAAGAAACGTGTTGTGTGCTGGAAATGGAAATATAAATACTACAAGTATAGCCATGACAACATTATCAACTCCAGTGCCTATAGGACTATAGCCTACCTGAAGTTGATAATACTATAGGCCCTATAGTATTGATCCGTCAAAGCAAAATAATTAAAGTGATCCTTCTACCCACTTGGCGAAGGGATTTTTTGTTCATTGATGAATTAATCTATACTTGGGTCTAGGCCGTTATAAAGATCTTATAGGCCATTTAAACAGACCAGTAATTTGCATTGTGTCTCTACAGGCCTTACATAATAAAATATAATTCACCATTATGTATAGGCCTATCTGTAAACCTATAATCTTAGCATTCAAACGCGTGGAGGAAACATGAGTCACATAATGTTACACAGTAGCTGGCATAGATCCTTGGCGGATTTATTGTCCGAGGCTCAAGGTTGCACTTCGGCAGCGGACGGAATCCCGTCAAACAGGCAAGGGAAATCCTGTTGAAAGTTTCTCATGACACGCCCTTAGGAGTTCTCGTGTTTAAAAACTGTCGTGGGAGGGAGAATAAACTTAACTTAAGCCCTGCCTATAACACTTTTTTGCAGTTTATCTAGGCTACGGCACATAGCATAGGCTAGAATATGAAGCAGGTGAATTCTGAGTTTTGAAAAATGAAGTTTTTACAATAGCCAAAATAGCCCTTCATTTGGTACATCTGAATAAAGCAAGCCAAGTGGGACTACGCCTAAATTAACTCTAGATTTGCTTGCCTAAGGGTGGAATGATTTCTAGTCATTTTCATTTAATCCAAAAACAGCACATGCATTCATTCAATACCTTAAAAACATATGACTAAAGAATATGTTAATATGTTATTCCAATATGTAGGCCTATAGTGGGCAGCAGTGACGGAAATCGGCGACATGCAAATGCTTTCATTGCAAACAGCACCCATTCAAAAAGAGTGATTCATTGTTATAGCCTACACTGCTCGCTACAGACGCCAATGGGAATGTGGCAAGTGGGAGTGGGGGCTAAAACGGGCAAATGCGGGAAGATTGGGTGGAAATTTATGAATGAAAAATAATAAATAGGCATGTGTTTATTTGAGATGTCGCAAAATACAGGGCGTGCATGCTGTACAGTATGTGTAAAGGCGTGAGGAAAGATGGAAGAGTTGGGGATAACAACAATTAGTCAGCGCTTCAACGTCACAACCGAGGATCCACGGAGAACGTTATGTTCCGACAGCGCTGCCGTTACCGGTAGTCTACTACCGGTAACAGGATGAGTAATTCCACCAATCGAAGTTTTTGGGAGCTGTTGAGGTCCACATCTCATAACGTAAGCGACAGAACGTAACCAGAATAAATAAAATCGATAAATTACTTGGTATAGAGATCGTTTTCTTAAATACAATTTAAGATATATCTATATGTTCTAAAGATGTGAAATTATATCTCTATTCAACGTTTAAAAGGCTACAGAAATAAAATCGCCTAATGCGCTTACTTTATATTATATTACTATTAAATATGTAGAGGAATGCGTTTTACTAGACTAAAATAGGTCAGTATTATTATTAAATATGAATAATTTAGTTAAAAATTGTGATAACCATGTGCTCTGGTTCTCACCACGAGTCTGCTGCGTGTGTGTACAGCGTTCTGTTACCTAGGATACGCCGTTGCATGTATGACGCAAAGACGTACAAATTTGGTCTTTTTTGTTATGCCGCCTAGCAACTGGTTGCCACGAAAACCACTCTGAGTGACAGAGAAAAGCAGACACCGAAAACCAGCGCGTTATGGCTTCCGGATTTTGTTCGTTACAAATCCGTGTACAGTACAGATATTCTTTTGGTTTTTATATAGATTTAGTAAGAGCAAAATCAGTTGTGCGAGCAGTTGTGCTTATTTAAAGTGTACGACAACAGTGACAAATTCTTAAACCGTTTGATTTTCTATTCTTGTCAATAGCCTATGTGCAAAATGAAAATGTAACGTTAAAGGTCTTAACTAACAAGGATATTCTTCTTGGATATAGCCTACATTAATGTAGGCTAAACTGTATGTAAGTTTTGAGAAACTGAATTGATAGTGTATTTAGCAAAACAATCTGTTCTGGCATGTGATTGTGAACAACATTGAAAAGAATCTTACACAACAAAACAAGTATTGTCTAATGTGCTTGTATGCTTTGTTTTGGTTGCCCCTGTGTTTCTTCGAGTATTTTCTTTCGGGAAGCTACTAACTTGCAGTGTTGTATGAGACCAGCCCCTGTTTCCTTTTAGGAGGCGGTACGTGTTTGCCTGGTTTTCCTGCCGAAAATATTTGTTACCAGGCAACGGTTAGGCCTGCCCTACTTCAGATAAGTGTTGTTTACACCGGTTCTGGTTCCTTACCCCAAGTACATTACATAACTTTCATAGGTTTCCCCCACATCTAAGAGAGAAACTTGATCTAACTTTTTGCTCCCCCTGCACAGTAAAATGCCTTAAGCTTACACACTGTACAAGTATTTAGCTGTTCCTTTCTTTGCCTTTGTCTACTGTAACTTCTAACTTGGCCACTAGGAGAAATCAAAGTTGAGCTGAGAACGGTTGTGCAGTCTGCTTTGTGTGCATTATGCCATACTTAAAGATTATTGCCAGCCACCAGATCTGTAGGAAACATTTGAACTAACATTTGAATCAAATTCCAACGTCCTGTTGAAATAATTCCAACATCATTTAGATATCTATTTTGTGTAGAATAATCCAAAATTAAATTTTATAGGACTACCCCTCTGTTGTTTTGTACCTTAAAACATAAAAGATCATTGGGAAAAGACAAGAGATATCCTATTGCTTAATGCCTATAGAAAGAGTATGCTTACCTATGATTCTGTAAAAAATAAAATAATCTAAACATAAAACAATAAAATAGGACATTCAAATATCAAGATTTCAGGCCTACATATAATTTTCATTGGCACTGAAGCAAAGTTAAAAATAGGAGATTTGTTGTAAACTTTGCTGTGAGAACAGCAGCTCCCTCTGCAGACAGTCACATAGATATGAAGGATTCCTTATCAGAATCTAAACTAAACTTTTAGTTCATATCTTCATATTGATTGTGTCTTGCTTAACTCACTTCAATCCACTTGAGCAAGCCAAAAAGTTTAATCGTCAAGATGCTTGATTGACCATCTAAAAAGGTGGGATTGTAACAGAAATTTATAGGCTGGGGGCAGGGCAACTTAGTCTAGTGGTCTGGGGGATTTTTAGCAGGGAGGTCGTGGGTTTGAGCCCCGGAGTTGGCCTACCTGTAAGCATCCTTGAGCAAGGTGCTTAACCCCTATCAGCTCCTTGTAATACTTGTAGTCAATACTTGTAACTCATTGTAAGTCGCATTGGAGAAAAGCGTCGGCTAAATGACCTGATTGGAAGAGCGGAAAGTGATCAGTGGTAATGTGTAATAATGAATTCACGGTGGTCTGACCCCTTGGTCTGTATAATACCTTACCAGAACATGGTATTGTCTCTAAATTACTGTTGTTCACTGTGTCTTCAGATTTCAATAGGTTTTTTTATTCTGTCTTTGGGAATTTATGCCAGTGTTGAGCAGCAGCAGCAATCAGAATAGATGTTTTATTGTATTGTAGGACTGCATGGGAGTCCGATACTTAAGGCTAAATGCAATCAGTGGTTTTCGGAGATTCCATGGCTCTCTCTGAACTCAGAAAAGCAACGCGTCAGTCCTAGCTCCCGTTCAGCAGGCCCACTTGTGCCAGGCGTAGAACCAGAGTTGCCAGGGGCAAGGGAAAGAGGGGGAGAGAGCATGAGGTGAAGGATGAAGAATACCAGGCTCATTATATCCCTCCCCACCACCACCACCACCACACACACACACCTACCCTCGGCTCTTTCTCTGTTTGTCCATCTCTCGGCAGAGGTCTTTTTTTCAACCCTTTTTTATCTCACCACCCCTCCCCATTTCCTTACATAAGGACTACCCTATTTTTCAGATTGATAGAGGTGGGATTGAACAAGTGAGGGAAAGAAGAGCAGGGGAGAGCGCGTGGACACGACATATGTCAAGATGCAGGGACCTGCATTTGCCCTTGTCGTCCCCTTCACCCGATGGCAGCGTCGATGGCAGCCTGCGCGCCCACACGTGTCTTCGCAGCTCACCCACACTCCCCTTTATTCCTTCCCCTGTCCGCCCATAAACCCGCTAACCCTCCCAAACCCACTGCCTGGCATAGAGTAAACACAGGTGTAGCTCATTAATGGGTCCGTTCTGTGCTCCAGTATGGAGAAAACAGTATAGAGAAAACTGGTGAAGCAACCAATGCATATTCACTGCTGGACCTATAATTAATGACACCCCAGAGACAAAGTCCATTGCTAACCTGCTGTGTCATGACAGTCAGGTGAGCATTGGTCCACTCAGGGAGAAAGACACCTTGTATGAAGCAACCAGTCCGGGTGAAGTCACCCATATATCGTGAGTCTTACCACAGGAGACGTATTGCTATGCCAACAGACCAATTCATATTTAGCTTTTGGAGCACATGGTTCAGTTAAAACAGCTCTATTCAAACTTTGAACATTGCATAGTTAATCTTGCAGTTGCATCTGTTTGTATAATAGCTATACACATGAGAACAAGAAGTATAGCGAAAATTTTACTGGATAAAAGGTTAACTAACCTGCAGCTGCATGGTATTTATTTTGATTGGGGCGGTAAATATGACATAACCGGTTACTTCTACACTACAGTTCATAGCAAATGCTATTGATACAAGTGGCTCGCTGACAAATAAATAGCAGCAACAGGATGCAACACCACGAAACAGATGGGCAGGGAGGTATAGGCCTGTGTATGTCCAAATCCAGCTTTTATTCAGCATCTCAAATTAGCTGCCACGTATCATCTGATCTGATAAACAAACACGTACATACTCGTACTTTCGATGCCAACACACACATACACACACATTCATTCACTCACGGTCTTTAAATATCCTGCTCTGACGACTGAGATAGTACTGCTCATCCACATTATGCGTGTGTGAGCCCGGACTACATTTGCAGCCTGGCAGCCAACTTACGCATTCTGCCAGTCACCCCCCTTCTGCCTATACAATGATTTATATCTCAGTTTCTCTCTACCATCCCACCCTCACACTATACGCTACAACTCCGCCGCTATTCCTGTACCCGCCCCCACCACGACAGAGCAAAAATACCAGCACCTCCACGAACAGACGCCAAAGCCTGTCAGAGCATCATCATGTCCCACAGGACAGCTGGGGGGGGGGGGGGAAGAGGGAGGGATAGTGTGAAGAGATGATTGCTGAGGAGAGCAGGTGAGAAGATGAGCTTCACAGCTGTTGTCGGGAGTCTAGAACGAAGGATGGAAAGATTCCACGGAAGGGAGGGAATGGGTTTACAGTTGGAGTGTCCTGTGTAGAACACAGTTTGATTTCAGCGCCATTGTGGCTGGCCAAGCCGTTTGTGTGTGCATGGACTATACAATGTGTATCATCAGACTTCTCCAGCTGTAAATACATGAAACGTGTCTATTAACCAAGCGCTCAGCGAAACGCCGCCGAGGTACGACTGGAAGCATCTGTCTCCATCTGTGCTGAGCGCTATGAGGCCTGACATGCGATTTTACAAGCCTGCATAGGCCTCGGCTGTCACAACCCATTCTCTGCATTCGTTTCACACACACAGAAAATAACATGAGAGAATACAGGTGGCGGCGATGCAGGGCTAGACAAAGATAGACACCAGAAGCTCCGTCTACCTAAATTCCCTCCTCCACCTCCCTCCTGTCTCTCCCATCCAAGGTAGATGGACGGTTGCCGAGAGCAACCTGTGTGTAGTCACCTAACGATGAGCAGGAAGTGGTGTGCGAGCAAAGGCTCTATTTATAGACGCTCACGGAGAAAGGACAGGAGCGTGCGTGTGCGAGCGCACGTGAGTGCGTGTATGTGTGTGTGTGTGTGAGACTACGAGAGAGCAGTCAGCGGTGGGAGGAGGCAGATTGGGAGGCCGAGACAGTTACTAGAGAGAACAGGAGGGAGCGGTAGAGCGAGGGAACGTAGCGGAGGAGGGGGTGAGTGGTGCGGTGTTGACGCTGTACGTGGCGTCAGTGTGATAAGAATAGAGGCCGTGCGCGTAGAGCCGCTGAGACATAACCCTCACTCTCAGTGGGGCAGACCGCTCCCACAGTGTGTGTGTGTGTGTTACTGTGTGTGTATATATATATATATATATCCGTATCCATGCACATATGTGAGGGCCGGGTGAGCAGATGTGGGAGCATTATTAGGGCTGCATTGTATTCATTAAAGTATGTATGTTTGTAGAGTGTCAAAATACCATTATAAGATGAAAAAGTAGTTTGAAATAAAAAATAACTGTAATTGCATGTACTGTAGAATAATTTTATTGCCACTATTATTATTTGAAAATGTTAAACATTGTAGTATGGAAATACACCACTGTATGTAATGTGCTGAATGAAATCATTACTAAAAGTTCAAAAATATTATACAATATTATAATTGTTAATTAATTGGCAATAATTCCATAATAAACAGAGCCTAAGATAGCCAACACATTTTGGAATGCTACACATACAGTGTTTTAAAGCCGTAGAGAGATTTATAGATTCAAAAGTCACAATTGCAAATCTGCTCTGCTCGAAAAAAAATAACATTCATGAAGAAATCAAAAGTGGGACTGGAAAAATGAATAGCAAAACAAAGCTTAAAACAGTACAGGCTCATGTTGATAAGGTCAGAGTGTGTATACATATGTGCGTGTGTCGCTTTGGCATACTGCAGGTGGAGACGTCTCGGGCAGAAGGCCCCGTCTTAACCAGTATTCACATTGGGATGAGCTGAAGCAGCCACTGTGAAGGACAGCCAGAGATCAGAATTGGATAGCAGTAAGACATAATGTTACTATGAAGACACAGCTGCTTGGGCCTTATCATCACACCAATGAGCGTGTGTTTGGATCTACCTCTCTGCACCTGGTCTATGTGTGTTGTGGAGAAGTAATGGGCAAATACTCACAGAATTGATTCCTCTGTTCTTTACCTCTTGACTGGTCTCTGATTCATTGAAGGCTAGGAAGAACACAGAGGGTTAATGCTCCACGAAAAAGAAAGATTATTTTAAGCCTGAATTCAAGAAGGCAAATTTCTGCACGTGTCTTGATGTATATTTTCTCATTATCAAAGCCTTCCCATGGAACACATGATGCAACTTTATGCAGAAATACCTGTAGGCCTATACATTTTCAATCTTTAGATTTTATACCCTAAATATCCCTAAAGGAGAGAGATAGCGAGATAGATATAGATAGATAGATATATTATCATGGCTGTATGATGTTATAAAGATGAAGACAGGCAGAACAAAGTATATATGCAGACAGACGTCATTCTATTTTGCGTGTGTACATGCATACATGTAAATTAGTGTGCTTTGTTACCAAATAGCTTGCGCAACCTGGCGGTGCATGAGACAAAGACGTGGAACGGCATGTGGAGCTCTCCAGAGCCAAACCTCTCCCACAGCAACTCAACCACCTTCCCATCACACTGCATTCCTGGAGCGGAGGGGTGCAGTAGGAAGGGTGAAGCTTTACAGAAGCGCTGTGTGTGTGTGAGAGAGAGTGTGTACACTCATGGTGTTGTGCGTGCTCATACCAGCGGCCTGTAGTGCCAAACTGAGTTCAAAGGGGCTCATTGTTCCTGATGAATCCTCATCGAACTGAAGGAAGATGGACTGAAAGGAAGAGAGATGTCAAGCATACGCAACAATGACATCATGACGTCTTTATCCCACCCCCACAAACCCTCCAACCGTGCCCCCTGTCCCCATGCCCCCCCCCCCTAAACACTCACACTCATACAAACACAGCCACCGCAGTACCTGAAGGCTGCGGAGAATGGGCAACAGGGTCTCAGTCTGTTCTCGACTGAGAGTGCAGCGCCCATTTGTCTGACATTATTGTTAAAGACACCTCAACGGGACAGGGAGAGAGAGGTAGACATAGATGGATGTAAAGAGAGAGAGAGAGACATATGAAACAGGAAAAATAAACAGGAAATATAACTACTGCTGATTTTACTAATCCATGTTCCAGTGTAGGAGGAACTAATACATGGTTAATGGGACCTGGAAGTGGTTATTACGCCTCGGTTTACAGACTTTTTAATAGAACACCAAAAGGTCCACTGGAGCTAAGTAGTGTATTTAATGAAGTTGAAGATGTACAAGGGAGGTGTGAGAGCAATAACAAAAGAATACATCCTCTAAGAAGATGAGCTGTCTGCATGTGTCCAATGGCAGCTGGTAATCTCTCTGCAGAACTGCAACCAGAAAGAAGAAGAAAGTATTGCAATGAAAATAACTGAGGCTTTAGGTGGGATTAAGATCAGTTAAGTAAAGGTGAGAGTAAGAATGGTTACTTTTATGATATATAATAAAGCTCTTTTTCAGACCCCTAAGGCTCTCTAGTTAGCAGACCTGGTAAGGAACACATTGCTAATTTACTTCCATCTAGTGGGCACTATAGGTACTGTAGTGTCAGGGATCAAATCGAAATGGATGTTTGCGAGATGGCAGTTTAAATTCTCTCTTTTGCTAAAACATGTAAAATATCATACAAATATTTTTACCAGAATTTATTAGCTTCATGAGCTCCTTAGCATCCAGCCTGTCATCCTGCCAGGGGTGTAGAACATGTTATTATGGCCAATGAAAGGACCTTGTGTTTTCAGG
This sequence comes from Percopsis omiscomaycus, assembly GCA_027575585.1. Taxonomy (NCBI): domain Eukaryota; kingdom Metazoa; phylum Chordata; class Actinopteri; order Percopsiformes; family Percopsidae; genus Percopsis; species Percopsis omiscomaycus. The sequence goes on along the minus strand of JAODLI010000005.1, from coordinate 2,271,942 downwards.
TAAATTCATATAAAAACAGATATATATAGGTTGGGTTGAAGGATCAATAGAACTCTTACTGGGCCAGCCACATCATCAAACAACTTCTGGACACTGACGTGATCCTCTGGAGAGACCGGTTTTGACATAACCTGTTACACATAAGCATGGCCAACAATTGGTTAGCTTGTCCAGGGATGTGCTGTGGATAAGATCACTGAACTTACCTCAAGCATGTGAGAGGAGCAAGTAAAATCATTGGTCCTGGAACACAAGGACACACACCATCAGATTCACGCTTGCAAATACACTTCATTCTACATTCACAATTTGCTCTAGAATATTCTCTTGAGAGAATTTATTAGTAGTCCATACATGTCGTACCTGAGTTATTAAACTTAACCTGCCTAATTCTCCAAAGCTGAAGAAATTATCAATATAGAAACTTCATAATGTATAGTAATATTGAGATTCTGTTCTTTGACAGTGGTGTATGACTCAAATTTAATTCTAAATGCAATTATAGCATGTCATTTATCTGTGCAAAGGACCACAATAGCTACCATTTCATTGCATTTATTTCAGTGATTGTATGGACCTGGGCCACATGGCATTAGCAATTGTTCCCTTAGAACTTGACTGTTTTAGCGGGTCCCTTTGGTAGATCTTTTGTAAAGAACTCATAAAAGTCCTCTTACAAACAGACAGATATTTTCTGAAGCTCCGTGAGGTTACTGAATCTGAAGTTACATAATTGTAGAAAAGTTACAAGCAAAAAATATGAGAAAGTTCTTGCATGTTATAAACAAGCTTTTACATGGGATATGGTCTCCTCTTATCCCTTGTAGTTTTGCCCACTTTTCACCCTACCACCCACTGTCAATCGTACCCCAGTGTGTTTCCAGTCTTGGAGAAGATGCGGAGGAAAAACTCTCCTGGCAGGTTGGGTTTGTTGGTGGATGGCACAATGACATAGATACCACAATCTAACTGCACCTTCTTCCACACAGCCCTGCCACAGACGGGATAAAGAACACTGTGAGATAGCAGAGAATATCCAAGACCATGATACGTGCCTTTAAAAAGTCTAGTCCTCATCAGTCCCATCAATATCCATCACATACAGTACAAAGCTAATTGGTGGTGCTTGATTGTTTTGTATTATAACCCGATTATTAAAGTAGAAAAACAGTGGATGTTTTTCTCATGGTACGCAATTTACCTTTGAGCCTGGTACTTTCCAGATTCAGCGACAGGGCGATTTTTGGTGAAAAAACTGAGGTTTAAACACACACCCTGAAGCTGTATGAAGACAGAGTGAGGCATAAAAGTCAAACACGTTTGTATACAAGTTTAATCGAAGAAAATAATACAATCATAATTAATTTGTCTACTTACCTCAGGTGGTACCTACAAAGAAAAGGTGAATGAACCATTAGCTATAAATTATAGTGTACACTCATTCTGATAGGGGTTGAGTGCGAGTGATACATTTAATAATAATTATAAGAATAACTAGCGCTTTTCCCAGTGACTGTCTAGCTGAAAATATCTTTCTGATACAATGGAGTTGATCCCTTATCAACCTCATTCCATCAGTAAAATGCCAGCTAGTTCCAGACAGTTATTTGACTGATTTGACCTCTTCTTAAGTTATAAAGAATGTGTCAGCTGTCCCACCCCTAAACAGGTAGAAAGTGAAATGTCAATCATGTGGAGGGTGTACAGCTGTGCCCAGACAGTCTTGAGAGGAGGCCTAATCAGCTACATAAACACAAAACACAAGGGCATTTAACAGTATAATATCAACAATTAATTTCCCCTGTTTACAGACTAGACAGGAAGAGAGTTTACCTGATTACAGTAGCATTTCCACTGTATAAAAAGCCCATAGCTGTTAGACACTATAATATCTCTCTCACCTTGTAGATGTTAAAAGCCATGTTGAGGAAATTGACTTCGGTCTTTTTCCTCCTGTTTATCTGTAAGAGCTCCACCAACACCGTGCATTGTTTCCCACCCTTCTTACTGTCATCACCAGGGTGGTCCTTCTCTGCTAAAACCAACTCAAACTGGGGGTTCTTCCCGGATGCTCCTAAGAGAATTAGGGGGTAGGGGGTACAGTAGGAGTGGAACAGTGGGAGAAAATGCTCACGCGATACAGGTATCATAGAGGTCTGAAATTAGATGTTTTTTGCCCTGTTGTCTAAAGAAACCAAATAATACATCTCAGGACTAATGAAAAATGATCAGATATGCCTCTTATATGACCCCGGTAGCAATCGCACCCATTTCATTATACATCATATATATGATTGTATTTGCGTCTACCCCCAGCAGAACTCCCGGGAACCCAGGAGCCTTTGTGTTCAGTGATGGTCCAGGTAGAAGAAGACGCGTCGGCAGTCTCCGACTCTTCCAGGTTGTCAGGGTTTACACTGCAAAGCTCCACTGTGTCAAACAATTTGCAGAAGTCTTCCACACCGATCCTGAGAGAAATAATGCACAGCAGAAATACCATCTGAGTGTATGGTGTACTAATGGCTTAAGGTTTGATTTATGTTATCGTGTTGGTAGATATTGACGGTACACCTTCACTTAACTCAATATAAGACACTGGACAAAGCGTCGTAGACGATTAGAGATTGTTTTCAACATAAACTCTTGTGGAAACATACTACGATAAAAGCCTTCGGTCTAACACATCATCAACATGTCAGTATTTTTTATATGTATGACTTTTTATAATTATTATGATTATGATGATGATGATGTAGTGTACTGTGTTTCTGAGATACAAAGGGTGGGGGGTGGATGAATGTGATTAGTAACATACCAGAATTCTCCATCATCTTGCTTTAGTACTTCAATCCTTTGAATTTCAGCACTGTCTACATCATCCCACTCCTTAGACCTGGAATTAAATACATGCTCAAACAGCAGAAACATTCAGGCTACTGTATGTGACACTGTCTTTCGCTCACACACACACACACACACACACACACACACACAGCTTCCTCACTTGTCACTCCAGGGTCCACTGTACTCCACAAAGCCCCAGGGGTTCCTCAGCCTAAGCAACAAACTCTCCGTTGATGCCTTCTTCACCTGACATGCAAACAAGAAAATGTGCTTATAGAACAACATTTATGTGAATATATACTGCATTGTATATAACCTACCTTGTCACTGTCAGTGATGGCGTACGCATGGCCCTTGACCAACCCGTCTCCTGTCACTTTGCCAATCTCCAGGTTGTTTTTGGCCTGTGAAATGAGGATGCAAATGAGGATGCAAGAAATATGACACCCATCTGTATCTTGTGTATTTACGTCTAAACAGTTAAAGCTCCATTAAGCAGAGTGATGATGTTAAAATCCTCTTATTTCAACTTGCTATCAGAAGGTATCACTGAGGACTGGTGTCCTACTTGCTGTTGTTATTTCATATTTTCTACTCTCTTGTTATCAACTTTTGCCATGCTTTTTGGGGGGTTCATGGCGGGTAGCGGCATAGCCTCCATCCATAGCTTCAAGTTAGTTTTGAAATCTGTTGGAGAATTACAGTATCTCCCTCTGCTGGCGAAAAAATAATGCCTAACGGAGGTTTTACGTTTGCCCATGTATGTTATACATGCGTCTGTTATACGTGCGTCTGTTATACGTGCGTCTGTTATACCTGGATGAAACAGCTCAGCAGGCTTCCGCGAGAGAGCGCATCTGTCAGAGCTCTCCAGAGGACTGGAGGGGTGCGAGAGGAGACAGGGAGGGAGCATGCTATGCCGCCTGTGAAATCCTCCATCCCCTCCGAAATGTTGCCACCCTTCAGGCTGCTGTACGATCCAATAAGCCTAGACAGGTGAGAAATAACTTTTGAGCCTTTTAGAGACACGTTCACATAGAGTGAAAAGTTAATAGATTGAAAATAATTCATTCACAGACTGAAATAAAAGTGAATGAAATGATTGCGTTGTATAGACTATAAAGTCCACTTACTGGCATTCTGGATGAAATATTCTATTGTGCTGATTGTATTGAATTCAATTTATTGTTAATTTTTTTCAACCTCCATTGGGTCCGATTGTAAATCAACTTGCATGTTTGACACTGGTCGAAGTCTCATTTTTTGTCGATTTGGTTTGACAGAGAAATCATGAAAATACAGCAAACGCTTTGACCAGTGGGGTAGATATACTTGAAACAATGGAACCCAATGATGGTTGAGAAGATACATTCGGTTTAGTAAGTCTTTTATCAGGACGTGGACTTCAAGTTCAAATCAATTTTAATATTTCTTTAACAAACACACATTCACATATGCACACGCACACAGATAATACTAACTATTGTGTGGGTTATGTCAGACATTACAACCCAGACACATATGCTGGTAGTGGCAACTAACTTGGCATAGGCCTTCTCCACCAGCGCGCTCCAATACTCGTTGCGGGTGCGAGAGTAGCTGAAAAGCAGACGGCCCTCTCGCACTGGGAGCCTGTCATCCACAGTCACCTCCACCCACTCACCATACTGCCAGAACTACACAGGGACAGAGAGGGAGGTGAGAAAAGAACGGGGGTGGTCAGTGGGGAGGAGGAATGCGGTGTATAATGAGAGGGAATGGCACATGGCAGAGGAGGTCTTATTTCACAATGCTAATGATACTTGTAAGGTAAATTAAGACCAGACCTGAGAGAGAGAGAGAGAGAGAGAGAGTGAGTGAGTGAGAGAGGATTCAGGTCAGAAGGGTTGGACATAATATATGGGAAAAACTAAGAATATATCTTACTAAAAGGACAACCAACAGGAAAACAAACTAAATGGAACGGGGCAATGAAATGGGAGACATCTGGAGCCCTACAGTTATCAGTCTTAAATAACAATTCCCCCAACTGTTTCCTGTTCCTCAAATCCACATCCGAGAGCCTCCCGAGGCAGTTACTGGTCTAGTGAGGCTTCGTGTACACAAAGGTGGACGGGTACAAGCCTGCACTCGCCCCTTCATATTTGCAGCAGTGTTTTTGTGTGTGTGTCCCAGGGGCTGTTGCTTCCTGCGTGTCTCAACTACTCACCCATTACCCTGTCACTGAAAAATCTATTTCCTATCTTTTTGCTGTGTGCTGAAATGATGCTACTGTACATATTCCATGTATATAGGACTATGGCTCCAGATAAAATCATTAAAGTAGTAATGCGTTATTGGCTGAAGAGAGAGAAGTGAATACTGCTCCTTAATACTTAATTCATTGTAAAAGTCACCTTGGATGAATGCAAAATTACGTAATTGTAATGTGTTCACACTGGCAACAACAACTAAACAGCTATACGTTTACAGTGTATATGCATGTATGTGTGCGAGTCATTTTGTATTGTCCAGGGGCAGCTAGTCTCAGTTGGCTGAGCATTCATGGGGGTGTGGCAGGCATTAGCTCATCCTTTCATTATTTCATAGTGAGGGATTTACCTGATCTATCTGTCTGTCTACCACCGTTGTGACAACTCACCATGAAATGGAAGATTCCAGCATAGGATTTGGACAGACTTTGTTCAGCCGGAACAACCTTGACAAAGAGTTGGGGGTGCATGGTAAGGCAGGACAGAGCAGCTAGGAGCCAACAGTTACCTGGAAGACAATGGAGAGACATGAACCTATTATGGAAAAACGCATGCTCATTGCATTTTTTCCATCTTAAATTATTTCAGAGGGTCTCTCAGGCTTTTGCAGGTAATCCATAGTGTGGTGCTGTTTGTACGAATTGTTTCGAGAAATGCACTTACTGTTTTGCAAATGTTAAGGAGGATTCGAGAAATGTACCAAAGAGACAGAAAAACAGTAATAGGAACAACTACAAATAAAAACTAGGAGGCTGTGGGGTGGGGAGGGGGGGTATTGAATGTCACGCACAACACTAAAAAGCAACATGGCATCTATTTCACCACAAATAAGAAACAGACCAAACAACCCACTTACAGCGGAATGTGTTTGCTGTTAGAGAGATGGGGACAGACCCCTGAGCTACGGACCTACTGAGCGCTTCGAGTGCTTGGGTAGAGAGCTGTCCCGCCCCTACTGAGAAGACATGCGTTTGAAGCTAAAGGCTGGAAGCCACCATGGTGTAAGCAGCCGACGTGAGGCGACATGGATGCCACAGAGGTCGACATGCCCTGGGAGGTGTTTCAATGAGAGCCGACTCATTGGCATGTTGAAGAGGGCATGGGTTTATATGGTATTTACACGCGTGTCCCATTTAACTAAAAGTAACCCCTCAAAATACTATGTTTCAGCTATGCTGATAACGCTTGAAGAAAATATGTGAATTAAGATAAGCTATAGCCTAACACTTGCAGATGAAGATGGTTTGTTTATAAATTTGTAATGGTAATACTACAGTACATACAAGGAAAGTTATAACTTAGGAGCTTGAGAATTTGAGGGTAAAAGGACAAGAACCCTTAATGACAGGTCTTATTGTTCATTGAGAACATTTTCAGTATCTCTCACACACTCACCCAGCTGGCCTTGGCAGATGTCTGTCGTGCCAATGGTTCCCTCCACAAACACAGCATTCTTGCTAATGTCCTGAAAATAAATAAATATTAGATTAGGAGGAAAATGTTGTTCAAATTTATTCTTTCATATGAAAGACATTTCATTTCTGTATGTTATGTTATGTTTCTTACTGAATATCTATAGCTTTAAGCTTTGTAATTTTTCCGGTGTCAGTATCTTCTCTCATATAGCCAATGAGGATCATTATAACTTCATAAGACTCAATATAATTGCAATGATGCCAATTAACCTTGAGCGGACCAACGGTAGCTGGCCTACCTTAGGTCTGAGCCATTTGATGGCCTTTTTCTGGTCTGGGTCTTCTGGCATCCCGATGGACTGCTGGTCAGCGGCGAAGGTTGGGTCAGAAAACAAGGAACCCGACTTTAGGCACCGTTCCAGGAGCGACTTGAAGTCCTGGCTCTTAAATTTGATTGGGTTTTCAATGGAGCCGAGTTTTGCCTGTTCATCTGGCATTTTGTCCGTTGACATTTTTCTAAACTCAGAGGTTATTAGCAGCAGGTTAGAGTTAGTGCTGCTGAACAAATGTTTGACTATGGGCAGCCTGTCCAGTAAGAGACAGATGAACGACGTTTGACTCTTTGGGATAGCACCCGTTTAATGTCACCACCAAGCTCAGACAACTGGCTATAATTCAAGTGTAACAGTGTAGTTTCTGTGAAAAAGAGGAAATTAACATTATTAGCTACATGAAATACGCTATGCAATTTAAACATATTAAAATCCTAACAATACACTCTCCCATAGTAGGCGGCATGGTTACTCACGTCATGTATCGCGCACAACAAACTTATTAGAACCGCCGATCGGGAACTTCTTGCACCGGAGTTTTCGGTGTCTTCTACTGATGCGCGCTTGACCAACAGCGGAGTCAGGATAAAGCGACGGATACTGCCTTTTGCGCCACTACTGTGCATACAATGATAAAGAATACGAACTAACTCCTAGTTGTAAGTCCAGTTCTTAAATATGCCCACACCCGTGACCCACCCATTCAGTGCGAGCCGTGGCGTGTCGAGGCATTCTGGGGAGGTTATGTGTTGGAGTCGGGGTAGTGACATGGTGCCAAGGGCTCTTTTTGAACTTTTTTATTCATCGTCTCTCTGGGCAGTGCGTGAGTAGTCTACAATTGTGCACATATGAATGGTTCTTAAAGTGAGGGACGCAATATTTAATGACTCCACCCCCTGCAAGCTTTTACGAGTTCGCTAGATGATTTCCAGACGAAGTTGACGTCACTCCGCATTGCACAACACCACGTGTGGGACGACTAGTCATGATTTAAGCACCAACCCGTTTATTATCGTTAGGTTTTCACTTCCTTGATTGGACACTTACATGGAGACAGAGAGAATGTGATAGCATAATATTGATGCATTAGGCTACTGTGACAAACTGAACATGCCAAAGTTCTGTGCGTGATCTAAATACGTTAAGAACATTTCATGAAACTCAAACTTCTGCAGTGGCTCTCATAACCATGGATGTATTATCATAACGTGTCATCGCTGCCCCCCACAATGCACTTTCGCAGGCCTACTCGGAATTTTTTTTAATTTAAAAGACGCACACATTTGAAGATGTGTTGTGTTTTTCTCTCATTATATCATATTGGGCCTACCAAGGAGGTTAAAAGTTAGACTCTGAACTAACTTTTATCTCCTTAGGCCCATAGACATTAGAAATATTATCCTAATGTCTATGCTTGGGTCTACATTAAAAGAAGTGGTTCAAGCCCCCAGCCCAAACCGTCCTTCCCCCTGTCAACACGTCCTGACAGACAGGAATCTTTAATATAATTTCATTCGCTAAAGTGTCGCTAGATGTCACTCTTTTCCTTTTCCTGGAAATGGTGCAAAACTAGAAAATGGACTACAAAGCATGGCTAGATAATGGAAAGATCAAGCAGTCTTTGTGGAATATTTAAATGAGACGATGTCTTAAAAGAAAATGCTATAGGTTTGTGAAGCCTGGATGGGCTTTAAAGAATATCCTGAAGTGGACAGTTAATTATTTTTATAAATAAAAAACCTCTATATTCATGAAATTCGCACGCCACAACTTTGCAGGTGTCTATCAACCTCTAATCAACTGGTGTCTTGTACGAATTACGTTCTTTGTCCCTGCAAGGACCCTCCAGACCCCCACGGGGAGTCACAAGCCGTACGCTTGATTACACGGACAACTACGATGACCGAAGCTAAACAAACAGGAAGAATAGCGATACGAATCCGAATAAGGGTGACCATTTAACTCTATTCACTGCACTCTATTATCTCTTTAATGCCAGGATTATAGGAAGCTTCAATAACAAAGGTCAGAGGCCCGCCCCCTCCATGCCGACCCTCCCACATCTTCACTGACCCTTCTGATCCCACGACCCCGACCCTGAGGACTTGTTCCGTGAGTCTCACTTTAACTGCCGTTCACATGGGGGTTTTATTCATTTATTTATTTATGTAGCCTATTTATTTTTAATGAAAAATGGAACCCCTATGGGCAACCCGTCATCACACCCCTGTTATGTAGTCACGCCAAGTTTTAGCCTATTTGAAATATCTTGGAAAAGATTATACGTTGGATCCACGTGGATCAGAAAATTAAAACAATGGCATTAATCTTCCATTAGTCTACCATATATATCTTAACATTTAAATACATGTAGGCCTTTAGGCTAAATGACAGGCTACGTTCAGTCGTTAGGCATCTGGAGACAGTTGGTTGTTAGACGAGTTTTGTTTACAGTGCCCCTGCCTTCAAGGTGTTAACCACCCAACATGAAAGCATTTTCACCTGTCACAGGACGAAGGCTGACCTTCTCACCTTGTTATTCACCAAAGGTGCACTTCCACTGACCTGATGGTTTAGGTCTATCAGTGTGTTTGTGTGTGTGTGTGTGTGTATGTGTGTGTTGAGAGTAGGTATCCAGTTTTTAAAGCCTTCATCCGCATTGGTAAGATGGGTTAGTAATGACAGTGAGCCTGACCTGTACATGGGGATGTACGTGTGGATATGTGTGTGTGTGTGTGTGTGTGTGTGTGTGTGTGTGTCTGTCAGCTTGACAAAGAAACTCACCAGGTGCAGCGAGAACATGATAATCTATGTTTGTGGGCGTGCTTGCGTGTATTACGCGCATGTGTAATAGGTATGCTTGTGTGTGTGTGTGTGTGTGTGTGTGTGTTTATGAGCGAGGGGGACAAAAAGAGTAACAGACGGTGTGTCAAAGCGTGGGTGGAGATGAGAGTAAAGTCTACGGGGTTGTTAGTGTTAGGTTTAATAGGTTTAATTATCCCATGCGAAGATCTCCAATTAATCCCCCATTCCCTTTCAGCTTGATGGATCCTGCTCCTACTATTGTGGTCTGAAGTCATTGGAAAACTCTTTTTTCCCCCAAGGTCTTATCCTGTCCTAATGTCAGCCCTTACTGAAGCCATTCAGTGTCACATTATGTTTGACATACCTCATTTTTAGTAGAGAGGACCATGAAAAAGACTCAGAAGAGGAAGCTTGAACTTGACGGCGTGTGGGATGTTACATTGGATTTCTATGTTGTACGTTACGTGAGACTTTCCCTCTCAGATATCACCGTGTTTTTTTCCTTCTATCACACATCCACGGGGTCGATAGGAGCCAGTGTTAGTGTCTGCAGTGTTGTCTCGGCTCTCTTGTATTCCCCGCACCAGTCATACGCACACAGGAGGACACTCCTCCTACACTGAGACTCGGCTCAGTGTCTAAATGACATTATATAACCCCCACAAGAATGGGCGCTCCTTGTCTTTCTCCCTGCCCATTATGTGAAGGTGTTGAATGGCAGGGACAGACACTGGATTGACGGATGACTGCCCCGGACCGCGTCGCCCTCTCAGCCGATCCTCTCACACTCTCACTGCGAAAGGGGGTTAGCGAAGGGGTGGGGGGGGGCCGGGGAGGAGGAACGAGAGGTGAAGGGATATAATTCCAGGGTTCAGATTTCACTCTGTGGTCTTTGCGGGAGGAGGAGTGGGTGAGAGGAGGTGGAGAATGTGGGAACGTGTGAGGATAGGCAGCAGAAGGAGAGCCCTGCGGTTGGTCCGGGCCATTCCCAAATGCGTCTTTTTCTCCTCTTGTTATCCCTTCCAGGGATACCGTCCTGAGCCATTTACCCTCCCTCCTCAACTATGCTGCCATCCTCGTACACCCATTCGGACCCCCTGAGGATGGAGAGGGTGGGGTTGGCGGGGGGACGGCAGCAGGGGCTATAGACAGAGAGGGGGCTTCATAGAGCATACAAAGAGGAAAAAGTAATTAAAAAACAAGTTAATTGGCTTTTTGCATGATAAAACGCAATCTTCTCATGAGTGAGAGCCTCTTAACGCCGAAGGCCTGCCCTGCAGGAAGACACGCGTGCATTTGATAGCATTACTTCCTCTTTGTTGTAAGCATTTTCAGACGCTAATCATATTGTGTTTGATTAGTTGACTGTTTGAGCATTCGTGCGCTAAATAAAATTGATCATCACAAGGTTGGGATTGTCAGATGTCAGACATCAGATCCACCGTATCAGTGGACACTGTAGTTGAGGCAATTCACTCATTTTCTGGAATGTGAAAGAAAGGGTGAAAAAGGTAAAGAATTCTTTAAAAAATAAATAATTCATTGTTATGAGCTTACTCAAGACCACCGTGACCTGGGTTATTATGTGTGTTTTAGCGCTAGCGCTCTTCCAGCTGCCTCTCCCATTCCTGGACCAACAAAAGCCCTCTGTGACACATGACTATTGGAAGTACCACAATACAGCTGCCCTGGGGCAGGGAATGGCCAGGCGCACGAGACCGGTCACAGGCGGGGTAGTGTGTGGTGGAGGGCAGGTGTGTGGCTAACGCCTTCATGTTATGATTGCTAAACTCATCCTAACCTCAGCACCAAGCCAGTGGCACCAGGTCTTCCACCCATAGAGGTGTTGCAGACTAGATTAGAGGCCAACAACAACTAACTGAGGGCAGTTTAAAAGATATCCCTTTCTGCAGGGGCTACTGTTGTGTGTTGCATCACCTTATAACGGGGCCCATGCGAGCACCAAATGGCGCCGGCTAGCATCAGTGGACGGGCAAGCAAAGCCACCCGAGTGGGAATCCAGAAGGGACAGGCAGAAGTTTACCTTTCACCGGCCCCTCCCTCCCCACTCTTATATGGGGTTAAGGGTATAGTTCTGATGGGCATGAATGGCTTCGCTCTCCCTTCCTTATTCTCCAACACAATGGTTATTGGTAGTAGTGGGTGTGTGTGTGTGTGTGTGTGTGCGTGCATCTGGTGCCATGCCCTCCCCCCCCCCCCTCTCTATCTATCCAGCCCCAACCTTGTTGAAAGCTCATTAAAAGACCTGCTGTTAATGAGCTAGAGGGATCATACAACTTCGTTTTCATTAGAGGGGGCGGGGCCAGAGAGATGCTGGCGCAGAGGTTTTTATGCCCTTAAAACGGAGTCAGCAATTATCTCAACCCCGCG
>JAODLI010000005.1:2227664-2248673 GCA_027575585.1 Percopsis omiscomaycus | reverse complement strand
AAAGTAGTCCCGATGGGCTATTTATGTGGTGTCTCTCTGGGAAGATATTCTATTTAATTGCATTTGGAAACAATTTTGATCCAGATTATACCTAATAAGTTAGTTAGTTAGTTAGTTACTATTTATGATTAGTTACGAACGGTGCAAGTTACGAATGGTGCTAGTGCTAAGTTATAGCATCAGTAACATCTAAGTCCGACTGAGGCTCATTGTATTCATTCAATTTTCCAGCTTGCCATTACAAATTAATTGTTTTTTTGGCAGCCATGATTTGGGCAAAAGGTCAGAGGGCATGGGGGCATTTATAATTTGCATATTCATAGATCCTGGCATTTTCAATGAGGGTGAGATGTTGTTTAGTGGTTGTGTGAGGTATATTGTACTTTTTGGGTGGAAAAAACGCATTTGAATATAATTCAATATACTGTAGAGTGTATTTTAAGAGTTTAAAATCTAACTGTTGGGCTACTTTAAGACCCCATGATTGGACAGAAGGCTTGCTTCCCTCCTGGTAAAGTGGCCAATGCAGGTACTGCAGTGAAATGACTTATATGGCCTATAAAAAATACGAATATGAACAATGCTTTAACATTTCTGAAGCAATTTTCTTTATAATATGAAATGTAATGTCAGTGGGTTCAATTAAGTCACCTAAATCCCAAGAAAGCTAAATGTTTTAGCATGACGTCATCACAGGGCACAAGCATGGATTTGCGTATAATGGCGAGTTTGAACGCTGGATTGTTTTTACTCGCGTTACTCGCGGGAGTAAAGCGAAGCCAAATTTTACCCTTCGCTTCCGGAAAGAGGAGGGGCTTCCAATGTCATCAACTATTTGGCTAAATGACCTAATTGTAATTAATTGTAATTAATTATAATTAACTGCTCTTGTCTTGTTTTTACTAAACCTTTTGGTACATGTACAAACATAATTTTGGCTTAAACTCAAAGGTAGTTACAGCAACATTGACTTACTCTGCTTGGTAACCGCTTTTCACTGGTAGGCTAATTGAGGGATGTCTTCGAATGTATTTTGTTGGCCTGAACGCCAATGAGACCGATGAAAGAAGATTAGACATATTACGTAATGTTATTTTGGATGAAAGGCAACAGGAAAATTTTTATTTATATTTTCTTTGTGTTTTTAGACAAGCTTTTTTATTTATTTATTGTAGGCTACTTTTTGTTTAGTAAAATATCGCCTTTGACTGAAAATGCTACTGTTTAAGGTTGTCTTAATTCTTGTTTCTTTCTAGATTTACTATGGTTTAATTTTTAGTTAATTTGAACTGTTTATTTAGGTTAGTTAAGTTAAATTGGACAGTTTCTACCAGTATACAGACATGCCCTCTTTTTTTAAATGCAAATGAGTCGCAGTCTGTAGGCTACAGTTCAGTGGAGTTGCGCTCGTTGAAACCTTTATTTATACGGTCTATGGTTGAAACACCCCCGTAGCGAGTCTCCCTGTCTTGTTGTGCCATAGGTCTGCCGTGTCACCAGCTCTACCTGGTGGATTCCAGCCTATAGACAATAGAAAAAATAGACGCCTCATTTGGCCTATGCAGCTATATGGTAGTCTATAGCGGCGCCATCTTGATGCGGTAACCCAACGGCTTCATCATATAGAATATTGTTACGTTTAATAACTTGTCTTATATTTATTAAAGAGATGCCTCAATATTGTGCCGCGTATGGCTGTATGAACACACGCAACATTCAAACAAGAACAAGGAATAACTTTACACAATGGCGAGTGGACTGGCCTAATTATGGTGTCATTTTTTCAGCTGTCACACGTTACAGTTGTAGGCTTCTGCACAGACATGCCCACCGTAAAACCTTATGACGTGATGAATGAATAAACATTGGAACTAGTAGGCTAATTGAATGTGTTGTCGAGTCGTTTCACTAACAGAGAATAGCTTGACATCGTGTTGATAATAGGCTATTCATTCAACAAAAAAGTCTATTTCACAATTATTTTACATATTCATTAATTACATCATTTGCGCAATTTAGTTTAAATGTTATCAATTTAATCCCGTCCTTAACTATCTTTTCATGTGAATGGCTGGACAGTATAGGCTACTCCTACAACAGTGACGAGTTGACATTATTTGTGCATAGTTATCCCTATAGAAATGGCAAATATCTGTAACTGTCTAGCAATCACCACTCATATTTTTATGAGTTCTTAGTCTGTGATCTTTTAAGGCACCTGTCCTTAGTGATTGGCTTTATAATCAACATAGAAACCTCCATGGGGATGATTTCGTAGCTGTTGATGGTATGTGTTTAATCTTATGTTGTGTGTCTTATCCTTATCCTCAATATGAAAGCCTGACGTTTTCTCCCGACTGGAGGCCAAATCATCATGAGGAAATCAGCCTTCTGGAACAAAGGCTTACATAGCCTGTGACTGTTGGGCACATAAACTGGTAGCTATCCCTTATTAAAAAGCCCAAAGCCTAATTAAAACCATTAGGCTAAATGTTTCGTAATTGTCTCGATGTTTCAAAGGGACAACGGACTCACCGTGGTTGCCGCAATAAAACGATGCACAGTGGCCACTAGATGTCTCCCTACACAAGCGCAAATGTGTGCTACAAAGAGTGCTGTACAGGCCTTGTGCTTTTATAATTTGGACAATATTTCTTCACCCAATTAATGTTTAATGAATTAGATATGTTTTCTATCCAGAAATGATATAATTCATTAATTAATAATTATAAAGTTATCTACTTTGGCACTGATTTAAACACAACAACAAAATGTGTGTTTGCAAAGCATCAGTGGCCCCTCATCCCCACCACCAGGATTTATTAAAGAATGTTGAAAAGGGGGGTTATAAAATACAGCACTGTGTTGTCTCTGAGCTCTGATGGGCTGGAAATACAAGCGGTATCTCTCCACAGGCTCAGAGCGGGTTGTGAATGAAGGTCCCAGTGAACTTTAGAAAGAGAGGAGTGGGAGGAGATGAAGGAAGAAACACATATGTGTGTGTGTGTGTGTCTCCATGGGATCCTTCTTCCGGTACCATCCATTCTCTTGTCCTTGCTGTATGAGAAAAAAGTATCTTTAGACTGTGTGAACATATGCGCGTGTGGGTGCGCACGTGTATGTGTGCGCACGTGTATGTGTGCGCACGTGTGTGCGTGCACATCTGAAAAGTTATCCCCATAAGAGGTTTTGTATTCTTTTTGAATTATTTATCCTCCCTTTCATCTGAACAGTTCTATTTTCAGCCAATCATTTACCGTCCCGCCTGGGGTCGTCTCGCTCCAGCGGAACAGAACGCACTGAACTGTGTTGGAGTTGCCCGTGCACATTATACATGCTGTATGTGCACGTGTATATGTATATGTATTTTATGTTTAAAAAACAGAGAAGAAGTCCTGTGATTATTTGTTGGTGTTTTGTGTATAGTGTTAACTACACTGGTCTTGTTTTATTAAAAGGTACACTCCACAGTGTCTGGAATTGTCTGGAATGCCCCACCCACCTCAGTGCTGACTGGCTCATATTCCTCTCTACTCAGCACTGATAGGCTCATATATCCACCCCTTTCCCCCACCGCCATTTGCCCTTTTGTGCACACTTGTGTTTCAAAACATAAACAGTGAGCTGGGGAAGCACTATTGAGGTGTGTTTCTAATATTAGGAATACAAATAATGCACGCTCTTTCTGATTGCTCCCCCCTCCACAGGATGGTCCACATGGGGTTAAGTACCGACCGGTGCCCCCGCAGCTGGCTGGAGTACAGTGTCTTGTTCAAGGACAATACGGGAGGTGGTGACGGTGGGGATTAGGAGTCCTTCATCAAGACCACCCCCTGCCCATAAGCACCAATACAAAGACATTAGAGTGGGGAAAATAAAATAACTAAAGATAATTATTGAAAGCAAAATGTTTTTTTTTTTTTTATCTTCCTACGGTAGCTTTCCTCTCTTATGTTAGATGAAAGCTGTGGTGTTAGGCTAAACCATCAGACCCACTCAGCCACGTGGCAGAGCTTAAACCCACGTGGTCTGATCAATCCTGAATGTTTCTCTGGTCCAACCATCCACCATCTGTATCCCCCCCCCCCACACACACACACACAGTGTATAAATAGTACCAAATGAAGACATTCTCATATTTTCATTAGAGTGTTTATCATTTAAGGTTGAGCAAGGCAGGTACCTTATGAAGATTAAGTGATAGCCCTCCAGTGTAGTAGTAGTAGTAGCAATGGTGCAGTGTAGACAAAGTGGGGCAGAATGTAGCCCTCAGTCATCGTTTTCTGTAATGGTGGTCACTGGTCAAGGCTGTCTCTATTGTTTCCTAGCAGTTTGTCAGAGGCAACACCACGGTCTGTCTACACACGTGTACACAGACGCTCGCTCATGCGCGCACACACACCTGCAGAGGCATTCTCATTTTTGATAGAAAACCAGAAGATCTTAGCTCATATTTCCTATTGATTTTCCTCTTGCTTCACATTTTCTATTTATTTTTTACTTCCCCTCCCAGGAGATGGGATGTCTCAATTGGTCCCCGTCGGAGAAAAAGACAAAAGGGAAATGAGAAAGGAAAAAAAGGAAGAAAGAAAAAAAGAAGGGATTGAACGAGCCAGAGAAAATTAGTGAGCTTGGGGAGATGGAGAGAGGGGCAAGAGGGTCGGCTCGCTGAGGGCCTTGCTGACCCCTGACCTTGATCATGACCTGTGAGGTTACCCTAGGGGTCAGAGGTTGTGTGAAAGTGCCGCTGAGGCGATTCACTTCATTGCTGTCCGATGATGATCTTATGCAGCCTCCCCAGCCTGTCTGACATGATCAGTGTCTGCTCCTAGCCTTGGGCTCCCAAGGGCCACACATCCATCTCTAAAGCCCCCAGGAGCAGGACAACGCCTGCGAAAAGGACCTCACAGCCACACTGGGACAAACGAGTGGGACAAACAGAGAAAGTGAGAAAAGCTTAAGGACAGAGGAGCTGTTTTATTGTATGCCCTTTAGCTTGATCAGGGGAGATAATTGTCACATTACAAATGCAAAAAAACAAAGGATGTGTTTTTACCTAGAAATTACACCGACATCAACTATCACAACAACAATAATTGTTATAATCATCTAAAACAAACTCTCAGAAATGGTATCAACAAACATGCATAAATAGGAGCACATCACAATATACAAAAAATAAATGGTAGAAACACTAATGGTAAAAAAAAGAATTGGAGCTGCGAGCTGCGTCATTCTATTGGTCTTTAAGCCTCATGTCATGAATATTTTAATCAAGTCTTTCTCTCGACCCATGTTCATAATAGACATATTTCTAAGAAGAAAAGAGAGAGCATGTTGTTCATACCAGGCATGCCAGAGCACGATGACTCAAGGCTAAATTGATAACTCTGATGTTTATTTGTGCTCATTCACACAAACCTTGCACTTGGACTTCATACTGCTAAACAGAAAGTTACAGCCCGTTGTTATATGGAAGAATAATACCATACAGTTATTCCACATCAGTAAAAGTACTTTTGTATGCACAACCAAAGATATAATGCGTAAAATTAGCTAGTTAAATGTACATTTTAACAAATGTACTTAAATCTATATATGTGCCCACTTAGAAAAGGGTTAAAAATCAAATAGCAGCTCCATATCTAAATGTATTTGAGGCTTGCAAAGAAAAACAATTTTTTTCCATCCAATAATAATTTGCCCAATATCCTAAAAGCCATGTTAACATTGTCAGCTATAAATAAATGCATATCACATTCCTTGTAGATCAGTGCAGTTCCTTTGTGGTAGGAGACAACCACCATTACAACATGATGGATATGAGGTAAAGCTAGCAAAGAAGCATGTATGATAATTACACCAAACCAGAAATATTGGTTTTGGACACGTAGAGTCTCTTCTGACACGGCTAGGTCCGTATGACATTAATTAACATGCGTAAATAATAAGAGATAATAATAGGAGAATATAGAGTCCTGTGGACTTTTTTTCTGACAAAACAAACTAGAAGCTGTTCTTGTCAATTTATTCATTACATATTTTAGCTCAATTTATTTAAGTCTTCAAATAAATAAAAATATTGTTACACTAATAACAGACACAACGTGGATCATGCTGTTATGATTTTTATCTGTGCTGTCATTTAGCGTAATTTTTTGGAGAGCAGCTTCTATTTATATTATTTTTTTGTTGTGGTGCCCAGATGTTATTCAGTTCATCTTATTAAAAGCATGTGGCTTGTCTATGATGGGCACACAAAGCCGAATCTGTAATTCTCCATATTATGCTCATAATTGAAGTATGAAATATGTCATGGTTATTTAGGATACATAGACCTATCAGATAACGCCTAAGTATTCATAGATTGAGATACAGTAGATACTGCAACAGCTTCAAATTAAATTAAGTAGGCTAATGACTTTGAGGTAATTCAAAGCACAAAAATATCCAGACTATTCACAAAAATGTAATGAAAGTGGCGCCATTATCTATGGCAAATTCTGGTTTTATTTTTAGTGAACAAAATTAAAGTGTAATGGCTTGTGAAATAACCAAATAATATTAGAACACAATAAAGCTATACAATTGTTGATAGAAAGCCATTGAGCAAAATGCCAGAATGTGAATACAGGCCAGGTTTTTCCAGACAGTCATGCTAAGCAGTTGACACATATACAACTCAGTCTTAACTAAAAGTGTTCAAAATCAAAACAATCTGTATAACAGATGCACAGGCCTGATAATTTCTTGATAATGCGACAGCTAGGCTCTGGTTTGTGTAACATTGTTTGGCAAGTGGAGGTTGAAGCTGAAGCATACAGTGTGCTATAAGGAAGAGCATACCATGTTTACAGTTTAAAGTAGCCTATTACCAGTGGTCAGTGTGTCATTTGTTTGTATTTCTCTGAGACACATAAGCAGGGTGTCTTAGGGTGGTCAGATTGTCAACATCAGAGCAAGCTAGCAGTGAATTGTTCAAGATCACAAGAAAGTGTCTCCTAAACACTAGGCTATAGCTGGCCCGTCCCAAAAACTATTTTAAACTACCGTACATTACTGGATTAAGAACTGATCTTATTTAATTCCCAAGCGAAATATTATTTGTGTTGAGATGCAGCACCGTAATTATGACTATTTAATATACTGTATATTAATATGTTTGACAACTGTACTTTGATGTCATAAAAATGTAAATGTAAAAGCCAGTCACCAGAGATAGAAGAGCAAAATACCATCACATTTTCTGTGCCAAGTAAAAAAAAAAGTCCATTTCACTTTTTACCTGTTCTTCAATGGTTATAGTTCTGGGGTCCACTTCATCACTGCTTTGCTGAACCAGTAGTCGCGGTCCATCTACTGTAGCCTTGGCCTACAATATGAGACTCTCAACTTAAATAAGGTATTTATTACCGACTGTTGTGTTTTGCATTTTTTTGTTTAGTCAGACGCAGCACGTGTTCTTAGCAGCAGACCTTTGAAGGTCATGTAAATATATTATTTTTCCGTTCCTACCTTTAATAACGAATGTGGACATAACGCTTTAAAGTAATGCTATGGTGTTTTGAAGCCAGACCCGCCGTTCAATAACTCCGTTCCGTTCATATGTTCAGTCAGCGAGGCATTGTTCATTAGATCCGCTTCGTGTTTTGTGCACTGCCCAGTCCTTTCCACTGAACTCCAACCCCCGCGCTCTCTATCAGCATCTCATTCCTGTCTCAATATGTCTCAAGATGGCGGCCAATGCAGGATCGATGTTTCAATATTGGAAGCGTTTTGACTTACAACAACTACAGGTCAGTTTTTGCTCGTTAGAATGTCTACATTGTGTTTAGTTCGGCCGTGTTTTCTGTTTCGAAGTCTGTGTTTGCTGTTTGGTGGTCGTTCTCTGGGTGTTTTGGACGGGAATTCAAGACCTTCTCACATTGATGAAAGTGGCTCTCTCGCTGATCAGAAATTGATCCTCTTTGTTCAATTCACATCGATCGGACACTACGACTGGCACCCGGGCGATGCCGCGGGGATGCGCAAAAAGCAGTTCGCAGTCTTTTGCAAACGCTTTTGGTATTTTTTGTGAATCGCGTCTTTTCTAACTTTACAAAAGCAAAGCCGTAGTTAGCGAGACGCTTTAGCGTTGTATGGTTGGATAATTTGGGGGAAAATAAGTGCGACTCATTACGGTGGCGCTGTGGTGACACCGCTGAGACAGACAGCACAAACTCATCGTCGGGTTGTCTGTTTTTTGCTTACTGTCACATCGGCAAGTTTAGGTACCGCGAACGAAAACATTAGCTTCACCAGTTAGCCATTGCTATTTAAACAGTTTATATTTGAGGCAGCCGTGTGCTAATGGTTTCTCGACACAGCCGTTTTCGATTTTCTCGCGTTCGGAAGCATTTGCTCTGCCCAATTGTACACTAACCACTAACGTTGTACAGACAGTGCCACGTCTGTGGAAGTGGACGGGACAGTGCTTGCTGACATAAAGCATTTTAAACGGGAGCACGACCTTGTTGATGAAGAACTCCAATTGCTCCAGTGTTTCCCACGTCACTAATCTAGCTATGCACCGAGTCTATGCGTAGCTCAGTGTAGGCTACAAGGAATAGGCTTATTCACTATGTGAATATACCCTGTGTCCATTATAGCCTGTTTGACCTATAACAGAAATGTAGACAATGGCGCTTTTGTATTTTATGAAAATTAACGCGCTCAGTACTGTATTTGAGTCATGATTATTGAATTATTGGATATGTAGCCTAGTTACTGTGTTCATTAACATAATATGGTATTATGTGGCATAGCCTGATTACTCCTATATTATTTTGTAAATTACATAGGCGTGGTATTTAAACTTTTATTTAGGTCATGGTGCCTTCATGAGTGGGTAGACAAAGGACACTGAACAAGTCTTGTCAGCGGTCTTTGTGTTGCACTTCTGCCACATCATCAGGGCCTCTTTTTTTGCTTACTTATTTGATCCTGTTCGGTCCTCCTACTCATGCCCACTATTCATGCATTATGTAAAACTAAGAATTTCTCTCTGTCTCCCTCTTGTTTCCTCCCCCTCTCCCCTCCCCCCTTTATTTACTTCCCCAGCCCTTCACCTACCCTCACCCATTCCTCCCTGTTTGAACTGTTGTGTGTAAATTTGTCTGAGATCAGTCTTTTTCATAGATTGACTGCCAGAGCAGTGAAGGCACTGCTGGGCGCCAGGACATGAAAAATGCATCACATAAGTTTGTGATAAGGCCCTGGGTAATTATGGCAAAGGCCCCTATCAAAAGCGATTAGTCAGGACAGTGAATCTGAGCGTGTGCAAAAAGGCTGGCGGTTGGCAGCCCTGTCTGCAGGATAGGAATCAGCCGGAGCTGTGTGCGCGTGTGCACAGCACTGCTCAGAACATTCACTGTCTATTATTGATGACATCTTATTTACTCGCCCTCCTACTGAGAGGCTCCCAGAGAATAGCCTTCAGAGAAGTATTTTTTCCTCCCTTATCTGTTTCCCGAGGACAGTGTGGAACTGGTATGATATGATCAGTGTTAATATGGGCTTGTCAGCAAATTGTAGGCTAGTTTGATCCTTTCTTCTGACCAAATGGACATTGTCTGTTCATGTGTGCTTTTTTATGTCTTAGGGGCTTAACAGTTGTTCTTTCATCTTGATAATAATGAACCCAACACAATATAGAGATGCCAATAGCCATAGGCCAACATAGCATCTAATCCTTGGGCTGATCAGTGGGTCCTGCTCACTCTTAAGAAACTAGCTTGGTGGTTGTTATGTTACAGTACAGCGAGTGCTTTCAAACAGCAGTATGAGCTGTTAACTGGTTTTCATTTGTGCATGTCCCCCCCCCACCCTTTCAAACCCAAATGGGAGGAACAGTGATGCTTTTAGCAAGGTCTCAGTCCCTGGAAAATGGATCAGAGATTCAGAGATGATGGCAGGGTGACAGTGAATTACAGATGGAGGAGGTTTTAATGTCTGTAATCCCTGTACATCCATTACAGAGTTGAGTTTCTTTAGAAGGGATCACTCCCTCTCTGATGTGTTTTCTATTTATTTATTTATTTATTTAGATTTTTTTTATGACCAGGAGGTAGCAGGGACATTGTGTTTCTTTTTGAAAGTGACAGTTGCGCTTTATTATAAACAAGCCTTTATGACAAACAAGGCTAGCCCACATCATGACTTAAGACGCCGTAAGTCAAGGGAAATTAGAAACAGACCTTTTTTGTTTTGTGCTATTCCCAATTTAGGCGTAATAGCCTACATCTCACCTCATAACATTTTCCTGGAACAAAGCACCCCAGAGCCTTTTAGAAAAATAGTTCACTATTTCTGTGGACGGCTAAATAGTGACCAAAGTGAAAACTGATCCGGAGCTGGTTCATTTTCGCCACCTCCTAATGGGTATATTTAGGAAAAGGTTTGGTAAGTGGATCCCAGGTCAGTGGTTAGTGGGAACCTGAGTGGTTAAAATCTCTCAGCGAGTGGCCTGCTGTTGTCTTCGGGAGTTTGTGTTAATTTATGAGCCGGTTGTCTGGACACACTGGTGCGATTATTTTTACCCCTCTGTTGCTGCACAGGCTAGGGGAGCACAGAGGGAAGGGGCATCACGTCATACTTTTACTGTAGCCAACCGGTTCTCTGCCCAGTGACAAAATCTGGCATGGGGACTGAGGTTTCACTGTGTTGGTGGGTGCTGAGCAGCTATGCGTGAGTCAGTGAGGGATGAGTGCACGTCAGGTCTTTGGGCTGTCTTTGAACTAGGCCTACTTTAGTTTAGGCTATGTCATGCTAGTTTTAAGAGCTTGAAGTGTTTCCTTGCAGAGGATACACACGATAAGGCCAGAGAAGTGTGTGTGGTTCTCAGAAATGGTGGAAAAATGGCTGTTCATGTCCTTCCACTGTCTAATACCCTCTTAGTGGTCTAAGCCTCACCTCGCACCTACTTTCTCCTCTCTGCTTGTTCTGAGCAAAGCCTGCTCTCTGTATATGTTACACAATCCCAAGTGCACCATTAATCTGCTAATAATGATTGAAATTTTTAATTGTTAACAATTTTTAATCTAGCATGTTAACAATCTTGGCCAATGTCACCTTGTGCTTAAACAAACATTATGATGTTGACAGAGCAGTCTAAAAATAGTGAGTCGCTAAAACATATGGAATTGGCAGCTCTTTATGTAGCCTACTGTTGTGTGCAACAGAATGGTATTTTAAATGTATTTAGAATAGAATAATTTGGCTTAAAAATAATTAATCACTACAGCTAATGTCACAATATTGGAAAATGAAAGTGTTAGTTGTCTAAATGGTTTAGCTTAAACCTCCACATTGTGTGCAAGATGCAATAGTTGATCTTCGCTGAAATATCCTTAAACTCTAACCTTTTCTAACAAATTGTAAGTAATAATGCACTAATTACACTTATTATACAGTACAAAGTAGCCTACATGTTAAATCAGTCAAACCCTTTTAGTAATTGTAAGTCGCTTTGGATAAAAGCGTCTGCTAAATGCTTAAATGTAAATGTAAACCCAAGTACCTGCCATGTAGTAGATCTCTTGACTATTAGGCTACCTATGAAAATGATGTGCATTTTAGTTCTTAACCGCTATATGCCAATGGTTCTCCAGTAGTGTCCTCCCTAGTTTTAGTGCCTATGTGTTAGTAGGACATGTAGGCTAAATAAGGATTGAGAATCCTTCTCTGTAAACCCTATCCAATGTCAGCCTGTGACTGTAGTATCACTACCTTATTAGATCATTGACCACAGGTATTGGTCCACCTTAATGGTCTTAGTATTGAATTATGATATTGGCAAGGTCTGATGGCCTGAGGATTGAATTATGATATTGGTGCACTGTGGGCTAATGGTCTTGGTATTGAATTATGATATTGGTGCACTTTGGTGTTGGGATTGAATTATGATATGGCTCACTATCTGCTAATAGCTCACACTGTGTAATTTTCAATGTCAATCATGGCTTGAGTTGCTGGATCCATAACTGGCCTTTAGGCCCAAGCTATCAATCAAATCTGATAGGAAGAGCCTCTTGCAGTTTGGCCTCTCCCTATTTCTTTCCTGTTACACTCATTTTCTCAATCACTTGTTTCTTGTGATCACTCCTTTCCAAGAATTATGCTACAGGTGTTTTTTTTTTTCTTCTTCTCTAATATCAAGAGCTCCTGATAACACTAAGGGCTACCGATCGTGAATATTGTCTTTGCTTCACCTTTATAAATCCCCTCACATGTGGGCCGAATCTTCACCTGGCATAATAACACTCCTTAAATTGTCTCTTAAAAGCCATGTCATGCTAAATTGCTGCTGTAGAATAGTGGTGGTGTAGAGGTGGTTTGAGTGCAAAACATCATGGAAAAATACAATGTCAAGTTGTCAACCTGATAAAACCACAAATACAACACAATATAAAGAGCTACGTTTTACTAGTTTATCTTTGTCCAGTGTACACTCAGTTCACTGTGCCTATTTATGAAGAGGCTGCTCAGGGTGAAGCTGCCAAATCCGCTATCTTATGTTAAAAAGGGCCTTACTTTAAGAAATTATGCTGTAATGAGTTGAATTCTAAGCCAGCTTTATTTCCCTGATCATCTCCACCTTTGCAGTGTTAATGTTGAGTTCATTCCCATTTTGATTGGTGCAAAAAAATGGCCAGGACTGTTATGGTCCTGCTGCCAACACACAGAGTAAATGGACGGTCTTCTGTGTCAGGCCTCTAAAAATAACACTGCAGGCTGGGCTCAGCAGAAAACTACCACGATTATGATGATTCAACCACCCTGTATGCTCAGGTGCGTGTGTATAGTGCATCAAGTGTTTTGTATTAAATGGAAACTCTGCTTGGCCAGCTTCATTTGAACTTGGCCTAATTCAGAAGGACATTAGAAGCGTGACCTACCAGTATGTCAGTTGTGGAAGGAAGATACAATTAAATCATGCCTACATCTCTGGCCTCCTTAATTTGCATGGGAAAATGACAATGAAGACAACCAATGACATTGCGAAGCTGACAATGCAAAAAGTAGTGGCCTTAAACCGTCTAAACCACTGGGACTTTCTTGATATTACTCGCAGGCCTTGAGATAAAAAATAAACTACCAATACAGCTTTTAAATCTCCTTCTCAAAAAAAAAACATATATATATATATATATATTCTAACACTTTTAATAACATTAGCTGTCTGATGCCTTAACCTCTTTCTGAACTTTGACCTGAGCAGCTGCCAGTCTGGAGCTAGGGGTTGAGAGGTGGTCTGACCCTACAGACCTCAGTATGACCTGGGCTGTCTGACTGGTCTAACCTTTCGATCTAACAGATGATGACTTTGCCATCTGTTTTCCCTTTTAACAGAGCTAGCTGCCTTGAACTTGAACTTACTGTGTGGACCGTGGAGAGGAGCATAGTCAGTAGGCAGCTAAAATAAAGTCCTGACTGAGATAATGGATTCACAATTGGTCTACTAATTTCTTTTGGCGCCTGTCATTTTTTTCCTTCTTTCTTTAAAGACCGTAGCTACAGTATAATAGACCGTAGAAGCATTGAAGTGCCACCTACAGTATAATAGACTGTGATTGTGTCTGTGGCTAACCTACAGAAAAGTCTGCGATGCGCCGCTGTAAAGCAATGACTAGATTCTTAGTGTCTTAAAAGCGAGAGTTTACTTCTGTAGGGAGTCGGAGAGGGGACTGTCTGTTTTCGTAGACATGGGCCCATCCGTTGACTGCTGTCTGACCCTGAGTTCAGTCTTATGGTTATTAATAGGCCCCGAGGCCTCCACTTCCAGGAGCCCCTCTGATCAACTCCAGATGTGGACTGAATCTCAAGTTAGCTTATCCACGTTTCACAAGAAGCAATGGAGAGAGAGGCATGTAGGGAGATAAAGAGAGAGGCTGGGAGAGACCATTTCACAGCAGGGGTGTGTTTTGTGAGTCTTTGTTCCCCCCACCCCCCCTCTGTTTATAATTCTCTCTGCCCTCAGACCAAAAAGAGTGTAAAAACGTATGGCATCACCATGGTGACCATAATAACTATCTATAAAACAGCGTGTAAACTGTGTAATAAGACAAACAGACCAGAACCAGCCCTGACTGACTGACTGGCTGGCTGAACGGCTGGCTGAAAGGCTGCCTTCCACCATAAAACTATTTGGGAGCCAGACTGAAGGAATGCCTGGGAGGCTGCGGTGGCTGTCACGACACATGAAAGGATTAGGCTGTGTGTTTTATTTCCTCTTTATCTGATGGTAATGGATCAACTGAATGTAGCCCATCATCTACTGCTCGGGCCTGAGGTTTGATGTTTTAGTAGGGTGACTTTGTTGAGTTGACCGCTTTGGTCTATTGATTGCTGTTTGATGGTTTTGATATGTTGGTTGTGTGGAACAGGTCAAGTCTTTATGCAGCAAAGGCTGCAAATAGCTTTTAGCTGTCGTCTACACACACACACACACACACACACACACACACACACACACACACACACACACACACACACACACACACACACACACATTGCGCTAGTAATTTATTTGATGTTTGGATCAATTAATAGCAAGGGGCTCTTTAGACATGCTACATCCTACTTCCCGCTGTGCTTGAATCGTCTTCCTTCATTGTGCAAGGTCCATATCACGTCCTCTGGATGCAGAATAAACGATATTATTATTATAACCCATTACTTAGCCTAACGCAGGCTAATTATTCCGTCATTACGCTTAGGATTAGCTATGCTCATTCTCTTGTTCTCTCAGCGATTTTCCCAGCTTTTTTTCCAGCTACAAAATGTGCAAGTAGAAGGGAAGAGTCTTAGTCACACAGGCTGAGTAAGCCTGCGCCCCAGGAGAGGCTCTGTTGACGTTGATTGGGTAGACTGGGGGTGTCAGACTCAATCACGGGCCAGGCTACATTGGAAAATCCTGATGACAACATGGCTTGGCTGCATAAAACATCACAGAGATTTCTACTCAAACAGCTATTTTGATATTTATTTCCAATTTATTACTCGCCACAACATGCCGTTTTCTTTTTTTATAGTGTCACAGCTGTTTTTGTAGCGTCGTTGGCATTGAGAAAGGGAATGTCGTTCAGTTGGGGAAATTTAGCGAAGCAGTGACACCTGGGGTTAATGCTCTCTGCGACTTTTAACCGCAGCCGTTGTAGCGCACAGCCAGCTAGCCTTCAATAAATGGGGTTCTAAGCAAATTATAACAAATCAAATAGTAGGCTAACTTAATGAGAGCAGATTAAATCCTAACAGAATTAGAACAGCTTTGAACAATGCCCCATTGTCTGGGTGCATAGCCTATCTAGGCCATGCATGCTAACTGCTATGTTGTGGATGATGGCTGGACATTATTGTTTTTGGCTAGCCTGCATCTGTGTTCTGTGATGGCTGGATGTTTTTCATGTTTTTCATGTTTTTGATGCGGTGTAGGCTAGGATGTATGGAAATGTGGTGGCCTGTTGTGAGCTGGCAACAATTTCACGAGCCTGGTCTTAAGGAGCCAGGCTCGTATACAAGAGCCTGGAGGGCTACACTCTTCTTCCAGACTTGATTAATCCCCATCACCCCTTCCCATGATCACAGGTTTCCTTTTTTTAGCCCCATATCTGTGCACTCATCCCCTCCCCAATCTCATGGCACAGAATGGCTTCCTAGCAGAGTGGAGGCAATAATTCAGGGGTGAGAGGTGTGATATTCTCTCTCTCTTGCTTCTATTCTCTCTCTCTCTTGCTTCTGTTTCTCTCTTTCTCTCTCTTTGTGCTCTGTTTGTAATACGTGGCCTTTATCGTAGCTGAAACAGCTCACCACCCTCTGATCCTATCTCAGATCTCAATATCCCAGCCGTTCCACCCTGTAAACGCAGGGATGAAAAATCTTGCCCTTTCG
Source organism: Percopsis omiscomaycus (assembly GCA_027575585.1). NCBI lineage: Eukaryota > Metazoa > Chordata > Actinopteri > Percopsiformes > Percopsidae > Percopsis > Percopsis omiscomaycus. Next base: position 2,232,746 of record JAODLI010000005.1, on the reverse strand, counting down.
CCAATGCATTAGACCCATAGCATAGTGCCATATCCCTCTCCTCCCCTCACACCACTCCACACCACTCACCCTTTGTGACACAGTCCTCCAGCTAAATTTCTACTCTATGAAACGAGACCAAGTAAGTTGCACTTCCTTCACACGGACTGCATTTTTGTATTTAAGCTCAGGCCTGGCCTACGAAAAAAACCTTTTTTCAGACAATAGGTCAGGCAAAATAACGAATAGCCTTCAGTAAGCTTTTAAGGGAGTCCGGGCTTGGAAGTTGGGAGAGATAAAACAACCCATCTCTCACCAGACTAGTGTCGATCAATAGTAAAGCGGAGCTCAGCAGTATTAAAAAAAACAAAAAAGAGAGAAAAAGGGCTGCTTTTGATTCAGGCTTGAGTCTGTGTCAGCGAGGTAAGTCTTGACAGCTCCCGTGCCGTCGGTTTATATGGATCTGTTTTTTGGGATGGGGGCGGGGGTGGAAGCAAAATGTTCAGGGAACACAACCGGCTTGTTAGACTGTTGAGAGTGGTAGGCGGACACCTGCCCCCACCCACTTCACACACACACACACACGCAGTGTTTAAGAGCACAACCGTCACACACAGACTAAGCATGGTGCATGCTTGTGTTAAAAGTTTACATGGCTGGTTATGCCGCAAGGGCGAGAATAAAGTCAGACACCAAAATTCGACAGGATGTTTTTTTTTTTTGTTCACCTCCTTCTCGTAGGTCGTAGTGTGGTTTCTTGAATGCAGCGTCTCCTGGCCCATTTTGGAGTGTATATAGCCTGCTATGTCAGAGGAAGGAAGGAAAGAGGGCACACAGGATTGTAGTCTCTTATCTGCGCTGCCGCTGTTGTGCTGGGTTTTGAGGGGGCGTGCCTGTGATGTGTGATCATGTACCGTGTCATTGTAGCAAGCGTGGCTGGCGGAGCTGCCACCCCACCGCTCCACCTCCACGCCATTGGCCCGGCACATTGAGCACTTCACCGCACTGGAGGTGGAAAGGAATACAGGGGAGATGGAATGGAGATGGGGGAGGGGGGGGTTTAAAAGGTAGCTAGGGCTCGTAGATTGGAGATAAGTCGTCTTTCCAGGCGCCTCCACTGTTTACTGTCATAACCACATAACAGCTTCAGACTTGTCAGAGATAATGGGGAAAGATTAGTGACTGTACTGGCAGAGCAGAAAGCTCCATCTCTTAGACATCTTCTGTGTCACGCTGCGGAGCGGGCCGGTTATTAAAAGCCTCTTATTCTGTAACTCGCACCGAAGTTTGATTTTCAAATATTAGCCTCTGCTGTATTATGATTAATTCAGCTCCGTTATTATTACAGTGCCGAGTTTAATACATTTTGTCTCTTTCTTTGCCAGGCTTGAGTTGGAGTGTGCTACTCCATTAGAAGAATGCATGCTTTTGTGTGAGTTAACCCACATAGTATCTGGGCTGAAGGACCAGCCAGCTACTCTTTCATTGATAACAGCATGACGTTATAACAAAGAGGATATGTTACTAGTAGTCTTTCTAATGCCCGCAACGGTGACATCTAAAGCAGCTACTTTCATCCACTGTCCTCTGAGCAAAAATACTCCAGGTCACCTCGGCCCTGTAGAAAGTTCAGATCAGATTATCTTGGTGTTGTGCGCATAACAACACGTATGTTGTCATTCCACTAGTTTTTTCGACTTGGCACAAGGAATCCTGTGAGGTTTTGATACCTCCATTAAGGCGCGTCTGTCTCCTGTTATCTGGTTTAGCCTGTAGTCGATATGATTGCCGTAATAAGACATGCCTGATAGGAGCCTCCCTCTTAATGAATCAATCTCCCTGTATCATCACCTGTGGTTCATTAGCGTCATTAGAGCAAATTAGTCAGAGAGAGGGCCTCTCTGCCTGCAGAGGAGTGGAAGGAATTTCATTAAGATAGATGAACACACACACACGCACGCACGCACGCACACTGTAGGTCTGATGGCCTAGAGTAGCCTAATAGGATTTGTTTACCCGTGACTGTTATCGGCGATTAATATTATTACAGTGGTAGACCCAAGTGTCGCTCATTTCCTTGTTGCCCTAAGATGATGGCTCTCCATGTGAAGCCGCCCCTTCTCTTCCCTGTGCCAGCATGTGTCAATGTTACAAGTCTTTACTCGGCGCTTACTACAATGTGTTCCAATTTCGGCGGACAGTCAAAATCCCGGACCACTAGATCAGGGATTCAATTTTATTTTGAAACTCTATATTATTACAAGTTCATTGTGACAATATAATATAAATCAACATCTCTCAGATAAAAATATCAATTACCAATTTTTTGAAATAAATGTAATCTGCGTACTTTCCACATACCCACTAGGGTTGGGCGATATGGCGAATACATCGTGAAACGGCGATGGGGTGAATCCATCGCCGGTGTATTTATTTTTTCTGCTGATATATTGTCGATTTTTTTTCCGGTTATTTAGGGCTTTTGTTACCTTTTGATCTGGTTAGGTTTGGTTTCACATTGAAATTTTGCAAGCGCATTTCACCACATTACCTGCGTTGGCTGGGTCTCACTATAGGCTACTTGAAATTGATTGTATTGTTGACGGGCGTGCGCCCTGTTATGTTTATACAGACAATAAGGCATGAGTCATCAGCAGGAAGAATGGGAAAACTTTGTATAATAATCCTTTGACATGGTGAAATATAAAATGTTTTTAGCTAGGTAAAGCAATTTAGTATATTGTGGCGCCGACTGTGTTCCTCTCCAGTTGGCGTAGTTTTCAGAGTAATAATTATGCGACGCGTTGTGCTCTCTCTGTTGCCTATATCCACTTTTGTCTCCTTAAAGGATATTTTTATGATTCGACAGCTTATACAAATATTAGTTCTGTGTTATTTACTTTGTCCCGTCGCACGGCAGCATTCAGACAGGTTTGTTTTTTGTTAGAAGGTGAAAGTGACAAGGAGGAACCTTCAGGCAATACAAAGTCAATGGAGGGCATACGACATGTTGTGCACTGTATTACTTCCTGAAATGGGTCTGAAGGTCCGAACCATACAAAAAAGGGTTTTCACACTGCAAGCAAACCGAGACCGAAACCTTTTTTGGTCTGTCCAAAATTTGGTCCTTTGTTCCGGACCGTGGTCTTGGGCACCTTTCACACCTGCTATTTTGGTTGGACTACCCACCCATACATCGGCAATCGCCGATTGAAGCAGTGACGGTTATTGATAGGAAAAGTTTGACTTATTACTCAATCCTAATACCCAATGGTAACTGCCAATGTACCATCTGTGATTTGTTTACTGCCCTGGAATACCCCAACAACAAGATATTATTATTTAAAAAAAAATCTAAAAAACAATCTAAATCAAAAATACTGTGTGTGTGTGTGTCTGTGTTTTCATGTGTAAGCATGCTCGTGTGAGGCAGAGTGTGGGGGACTTCTTGGCTGAGTCCGTGTTGAAGTCTCTCTGGGGAGTGTTGGCAATCTGTTCCAATAGTCTTTACAACTGACCAGACGACCAAATGAACCAGGACAGGCACTGCTGCTCTGGGCCAGTCCAGCTAAGCCAGGCAGGGCAGTTAAGGCAATCACATTGACATTATAGGGAGCTTTATGGCCCTCCGCAGTCTCCAAAGACCATTCCATTCTTCACAAAACGAAGCACGCAGTACTAACTAACCATTTTAGGCAGCACAACCAATCGATCCACTATAAATATTTTATCATTGTCATATTGAGATAATTCATAGCTGGTCTTTCCTACAGGATATTTCTCAGTACAGAGATTGAGAATAAAATGGAATTGGAGAGAGACTGCAGGATGGGACATTGCCCTATGACCCTAAAAGCCACCTCAAAAGGTAGCCTATGGGTGTTATAATGTAGTTTTGCCTAGGAAACTTACTCTTAATTGAATTGCTGAAGATAAATAGACATTATCTCTTGCTGTGTTGAATTCCTGTGACATTTTGATACCCCGAATGTAAATTATATCAACGGTTTGATTTTAGGGCTATCGGTGCATTATGTTATGGCCTGTGTCGTACCTATGATGCTCATTAAATGTAACCAGAAAAGGAGAAGAATCTGCTCACAGTAAGTGTTGACTCATCCCCATTTCTTTGCTATATCTACAGAAGAGTCAAAACAATATTTCACAGGAACTGTTCAGGGCTTCTCAATTGCAGGCCACACTGTATTTGTTATTGTTGTTGTTTTTTGTAATAAATAGGCCTGGTTGTTGTTGTATTTAATACAGGTTAATATTGTGTTACAACATTAACTTTAATGGAATTCACCAAATTGAAACTTGTCAAACACTGACAAATGATTTATCGACTTCTTGCCTGCGGCCTTGTTACTTCTTGTAAAAGTAAAGCCAACACGGGGTGGTTGACAGATGACCTAAATTATTCCGATATCTGCTCAGCTGTTTCTGTTGGCATGCGCCTACTAAAGGTATCCTACAGAATTACTTGAAATGTTCCTTTAAATTTTGATTTGCGCTCTAATTTAGGTTTGGCAGTAAATTCAGTTAATGAAGCGTTTTTTATTTTTGCTTTATATCAATAACTCCCAAGTAGTCGAAAATACAGTTTTTGGATTACGAAGTGTTGCGGCTGAGGATACTGTGTCTTAAACCAATTATGTTCTTCCTAATAGTTACACCCCTACTAGGCCTATCTATTCACTTGCCTTTTAATGATTTGCCAGAACTAATACACAAAGATAATAATAGGATTGAATGTGAACTTGATTAAAGTTCATGAGGTTCTTTGTCTTATATCCAGCGTTGCTCGAGCTCTTGTGCACGCCTGAGTTCACTAAGGGCTACAGCAGCTGCTCCTTGGCCACGGGCAGACAGGCTGCTACATCAACTGCTTAGTGGGCACAGAGAACAAGATGGCATGAAAGCAAACATCCTGCACCACTGTGTAAAACCCATGAAACTGTGGATGTACCAACACGTTCGTTATTCTGTCCGTGGAATAAGAATGAAAACGCGGTTGGTCAAGGAATTACCTTGGGGAGGGGGGGGTGATAATTAGCGATAATCCTCTTTTTAAGGGATTGTGTGTGTGTGTGAGAGAGAGGG
>JAODLI010000005.1:2170393-2196871 GCA_027575585.1 Percopsis omiscomaycus | reverse complement strand
GGCTGTGTCAGCCAGCAAGCTGCTGGTTTGTCATGCCGTAGACGAGCTAGTGTTGCGGCGCCAGATGGCAACTATGTGTGTGTGTGCGTGCGTGTGTGTGTGTCTCTTTCTCTCTGGGGGTGTAAACAGCAGCTAATGTACACTGACAGCTCCTCAGGACTGCTCTCTTCCAGCCTGCTGAGCTGAACAACACCACGCACGCACATACACACACACACACTGACACACACTCTCACACACACAGGGAGATGAAGGAATGAGAGCAGACGAAAGAAAAAGGCATTAGCTCCTATTTTAATTGCATTTTCTTTTCACATTGAATAGGAATTGAGTGATTTTAAAACAATACAAGCAGTACAGTCAACCCCCCTCCTAAGCCCATAGGAAGAAGCACGGGAACCATACTAGGCTGTGGTTGGATACTGCTCATGCGTTTCCCAAACCGTTTTATATTTCTTACCCCCCCCCCCTCGTTGCGTTCTTCCTGCAGAGGGTACCCCCAAGACCTCGGCGAGCTGCAGCCCCGCCCCCGAATCGCCCCTTAGCTCTGCCGAGGAGTCCGTCAACGGTCTGGCAGGAGACCCGCTCGGCCCCCAGTCCTGCAGTCTCAAGCCTCCCTCCGAAGAGCCCTCAGGCGGGGAGTCTCAGCCCGGCACCCCTCTACCTCTCCCCGGTCCTCACTCAGGCCTCAGCATCCAGGAGATGGTGGCCATGTCTCCCGAGCTGGACACCTACGTCATCACCAAGAAGGTTAAGGAGGTGCTGACCGACAACAACCTCGGTAGGGAACGCAGGCTTTCGCCTGCTAGTCCGCTCTCTGGCCCCCCCCCCCCCCCCCCCCTTGTCTTTTTTTTAACCCCATGAACAGCTTTTTTTTTTAATTCGGGGGTGGGGGGAGGGGTGGAAAAAGTTTGAGAACCACTGCTCTGCTTTTAATTTCCTAGTCTCTCCTTTCCCATTGACATCCTGTAACTTTGCCAGTTATTCAGTTGATGAATCAGAGCCCTGGCGTGACTGTTCCAACCCCTCCCCCCCACCCCCTCTCCGTCTCCCCAGGCCAGCGTCTGTTCGGGGAGAGCATCCTCGGCCTGACCCAGGGCTCGGTCTCAGACCTGCTGGCCAGGCCCAAGCCCTGGCATAAGCTCAGCCTGAAGGGCAGGGAGCCCTTTGTCCGCATGCAGCTCTGGCTACAAGACCCGCACAGCGTGGAGAAACTCATGGACATGAAACGCCTGGAGAAGAAAGGTGTGTTGGTGGAGCACAGGAAACGCAAACAAACGGCGTGCAATCCATGTAGAACAACATGCCTGGAGAATTTAAGACACAGAGCGAGAAGAAAATGGCAGAAGTTTGGCATTCTGGGGGCCGCTGTAACACTAAATGAGAGTACCTTTTAACGTCAGTTGATTTAATAGAGGGGAGAAAGACATACAAGGTACAGCAAAGGCTTTTGTTGAAGAAGCAGGGGAAGCAGCAGTTGCATGTACACAGTAGCATGCTGCGTGGGTCATCCTCCTGTGATGTCAGGACCGATCACGGGCGCAGACGTCACATACTTTATTCGATGCGACGGCTAGGGGACTGCCGGAGGCCTGCTTTACTCATAATCACCCCACCCCCCACCCCCAGTCACCACCACCACCGCCATCATCATAATCAGCAGCGTCTATAATCATGGCTTTTTGTCAACGTTTAGCCACTAGGCCTTCTACTACTGCACTCTCATCTTGCTAGCTGCCTCTGCGTGACCCCTGACCCCACACATGGAGCTCTTCCATAGCAGCGATAGGACACACATGTTTGAGTTTGCTGGTAGGCACCAGCATCCAGGATCGGTTTACTCCTGATATCACGAAGTGGGCACAAGGGCAAAAAAAAACAAAAAACATAACATGACCTTACACCAGTGTCTGGGGGGGGGTTATTCTACCATTCAACTTCACTTGAGTTCATTGACCTCTGAATAATTTATCCAAAGAGCAATGGGAACAGTTCTGCCCAATAGCAGAGCCTGGAGGAAAGGCACAGACCTTAACTAGGGAAGCCGCATTTGACCTCTCACCCCTGTGGGTTAACCCTGGGAGGAAGCACACAACTTCCAAAATGGTCTAACCTTGCTCTGAGGGCTTTCCCGCTGCAGAATTAGAAGTATCTAGTGCTGTGTATTGGGTTTTAGATGTCAACTATATGCACCGACACTGTGAGCTGTCGGTAGTGGTTGTAGTGGTTGTTGATCGTTCCCTAGAAGAATTGTATTTTTCTCTGTTGGAATACCACAGTGAGGCTATAGCACCACCTGGTGGTTGTGGAGGAAGCTGCTATATACCGTATTTGTCTGAATATAATACGACCTCCCTTTTTTGAAGACTAATTTTTGGAAAAACACTTTCTGAAGACCAAGTCTTGTTTTTATGAAGAAAATCATTTTATTCATACAAAGTATACCGGTACTTCTTTTCTCTTCTTGCGGATGCGTCTCAGCGCCTTGTGGATCGCTTGATCTTCTCTCTTTCTCCCCCGAGCTGTGTGTGTGTCTCTATTTCTGTATGCAAGAGACTACCGGCATATGCAATGCATTACAACTTTGTAATTTATAACGTCTTCCCATGCACAATATTGGTGTAATTAAGAGATTCGCTGGATAGAAATATTTTTTTATATTCTTAGGACGCCACAATGTTTACACCAAGGGTCGGCAAGTAAGTTTGGCCTCGGGACAATGTTTTTCTAAGCCATTAGATGGCGAGCCAAAACATAATCAAAGGCTAATTTAATTGGTTTATGGTTGATAAAAAATTCAACTGTAATTTGCAACAGACTGTTAAAGAGTGTCTTGTTGTAACTGCTTAGCCAACTATTCCAAGGAATGGAAAGACAACTATACCTGGTTCCATTAATGCAAAGCCGGTGTGCAGTGGCGTGTCATCAGGGTAGGAAAGGTAGGCACTGCCTTATCCTAGCTATGATAAAATAAGACGTAGGCTACGATAATACATTTATTTATAAATCAACCGAGGACGAAGCATGGCACCTTCAAAGTTGCCTTTCCGCTCCAGATAGAGGCACAAAAGCTCAAAAACATCCCATGTCGGCTTTTCCAGAGGTCTGTCAAGCAAGCAACAGAATCTTTTGAACTTTGGTCAGAACCTTTCAGAATAAAAGCTCTCAATTCAGCTCGAAATAAAGCATTGCTGCAAAAAACTAACTTTCTTTCGTTTATATTTTGTTGGCAAAATCGCAATAGAGAAAGTGATTCTGTGAGTAACTGTGACCATGACGGAGTAATATTTCATCACCAGGCGCTACCCACCGACTACTGTGCAGCATGCGGTCTGATTCATGTATGTTTGTCAATGTTTGTCATTCACTCTCAACATGGATAAAAGTATAATAAGCATTCTTCAGGTGGGAGTAGATTCTCTATTTGGACATTATATCTATTTGTGAGGCTCAGTCCGATATTGTAAAAAATGTTTAAAATAATAATAAGGCGCACAGATGACTGCAGCATTAATCACCATGATCTTAAAATTGGCATCATAACTTCTTCAGTTGTTGGTTAACTTGACCTACTTTTGAGCCACTTTGTTCAAGACGATCACTGTATCTCCATCTTTCAGGCCCCTGGCACTGTATGCTAGTTGTGAGGGAGGGTGGCTGCGAGTGGGAACCTATGGTGTGAACCCTCGTTTTACTAATATTTGGCGCCATCCTGTCTAGACCCCGAATATAAGACTACTCCACTTCAGATGTATTTCAAGGGGGAAAAAATATCTTATCTTCGGATAAAATACAGTATTTGGTTTTTGTTTTTTTCCCCCCCTGACCCTAAAGGTCCTTCCCTTCGAGTGCTAATGTGTGTCCGTTTTGTGTCTCCCCACAGCTTACATGAAGCGGAGGTTAAGCTCCTTAAGTGATGGTCATTCTGTGGACGGTGGCCTGGTGGGGCCAGACTTCCTGCAGGGTTCCCAGAGCCCTGGACAGCAGCAGCAGCAGCAGCAGCAGCATCTGAAGAAGCCCAGGGTGGTGTTAGGCCCTGAGGAAAAAGAGGCCCTGAAAAAGGCCTACCAGCAGAAGCCCTACCCCTCCCCTAAGACCATCGAAGAACTGGCCTCCCAGCTCAACTTGAAGACCAGCACGGTTATCAACTGGTTCCACAATTACAGGTCAGTAGAGGGGGGGGGGGGTGTAATTCAGAGATACTATAGAAAACCTCACGTCGCCCCCTGGTGGGGATTTATTTAATGGTAAAAAATATTGTCTAGATAAGTTGCTGGAGTTTTGTTTTTGTTGTTTAAATACAGTAAAAACAATTACATTTTATATATAAAAAAAGATTGAATATTCTTTTAAGATTGCCTTTACAAATTTAAAAATAGTTGAAGTCTATTGATTTGATAATTTAAAAAAATGTTTTTATATTATACATCTACAATGCAAAATAGTTATAATGTTTTTTTATAATATTTTTGAACACATTTCATCAATGAAATGAAATATATCTTTCATCAATGAAATAAAATATATATATACCCTTTAAGAACTGTCTGACTGAAACCATAAGTTAAGCTTTTGAAGACAGTCTAATGTAGCTTGCGTTTCTCCGCCCAGGTCCCGTATCCGGCGGGAGCTCTTCATAGAGGAGATCCAGGCGGCTGGAGGGGTAGGGCCTGGCAGTGAGGGGGGTTCTCCCTCCCTTCGCGGGTCCAAATCCGGGGAGGGGGACAGCTGTGACGGCACAGAGTCCGATAGCACGGTGGAGATGCGCCAGGGGCTGTCCGGCGGCGGCCTAGAGGAGCACCGGGGAGCGTGCAAAGATCAGGACATGGAGGCCGAGGCAGGGGCCTCTAATAACTCCCCCTCCCGGGTAGACTCAGGCTCGGCCGGGCCAGGCTCCAGCTGTGGGCAGGCCGGCTTCGGGCTGTTCAGCCTCACAGAGGCGTCGTCCAGCGGCTCCGCCCCAGGTAATAACATCCCAGCCTGTGGCCCTGCCAGAAACCCAAGGGACAACACTCTGCGCAAGAAGAAGGCAGCCAACCTCAATAACATCATCCACAGGCTGGAGAAGGCTGCCAGCAAAGAGGACCCGTCGGAGTGGGAGTTCTAGCTCCTCCCCCCACACCCCCTGGAGGGTGCCCTCTGTCCCTGTCGTCTCATAACCTCACAACCTCTAACCTTGGACACCTCCTGCTCTGATCCAGTTGGAGAGTGGGTGCAGCCAAAGTCGAGCTCAGCAGCCATTTTTATTACACAGAAGCTTTCCCAAAGGAGAGGAAAGCAACAAAGAGTTGGTTGACAAAACCCACATAAAAGAAGATATACTGAATACTAAGAAGAACAAAAGAAGAACTAAAGTGTTTCTTGTTTGTTTCTTTTTCAAACGGAGTTTTGTTTTTGTACTGAGAAAAGCACTTAGCCGTCCTACTGGCCTCTGGCCCTGCTGTATGCGAGCTCCCACCTATCACCAGCCACTGGTGCACCAGACCGGTTCGTCCTGCGCTGGGGTCAGACCCGCAGCTGGTGTTGACGACCTGGATACCGTAACACAGGCACAGCAGCTGTCAGAGTGATAGACACTGATAGATGATAGATAGACAGGAACTCTCTTACCGGAACTCTCCAAGGAGATATTTTTTTTTTTTGCTCCCCCTCCTCCAAGCCCCCTAGCTACTCCCTCCTCGACATCTCCCAAGTGTCCACAAACCTCCCCTCGCGTAGTGAGATGCCTCATTATCTTTCACACTGTAGAGTGACTGTTACAAACCCTTTGCCTTTCCCACTCACTGCGCGCGCGACGTCTGTGTGCGTGCGTGTTTGTGTGCTTGTGGGGGGGGGGGAGGGTCATGTCAGTGTGCACGCGTGCGTACATGCGCCCATACGGGTTGGTGGGTTTTCCTTCTAAACGGCAGCATGATTTAAATAGTTTTGTTTTATTGTCGTATTTTTTTATTTTTTTTTAAATCTCACTCCTACACTCTTCTCACAAGAGCAGTCAAAAACCACGGCCCTGCTGCCATTGTTACTGATGTAAGATGAACTTTGACCTGTTGTCTCCTGTATCCTATCCTGCTGACAGCCATGTGATGGCCAGAAGGAGTTTCTCACAAACACGAGCACTCATCTGTAGAAGAAGGAAGGACCCCTCTTTTTGTCTCCTCAAGCACTTCCTTTAAGGATGAAGGATGATCTCTCTTCACTTGTTTTGATATAGCAATTCGGTTGCCAATAAGAGATTGCACAGTCTATTGACTCTAAAGAGTACAAAATAGGGAATTTGTAGGAAGCATTTTTTTTTATTAGTACAAAATAAGAACAGAAAATAATGAGAACAACAAGTTACTGTTTAAACAAAAAAAACATTAGAGTGGAATAATGTTACGTTGTTGAAATACGATACAATGGAAACCACGTAGTACTGTAGCTGTCTGACATGGTGGCGACGCCGTGCACGTCTCTCGGGGCGTGCACGTCACAGCTTTTCTGGCAATGTGCTTGTGTGTGTACGACCAACCAATTTTGTCTCTCTTCACGACACGTCTTTTATAGGCCAAATCAGGAAGAGTGTGTGTGTGTGTGCGCGTGCGTGTGTGTGTGCACTTGCATGGGTTTGAGTCCGGGTTGAGGTCAATTCACTTTAGATTCATGAGATTTAGGATGTGTACTTTATTTTTCTCATTCAAAAATGTAATACCTTTTTAGATGTGGTAATATTCTTATTCTATAATGGATTCATGAATGGGGGTAATGGTCTTTTAGCAAATGAATTGCAGTTTCCTCTGGCGCGTTGAATAGGTCACCGTGTAAGTGAATTCACCCCAGTCCTGTTGTGATCAGTGATCAGTTACCACTGCTCCACACAGTCTATCCCGTGTCCAGGGATACAGGTCTGTTTTTGGTTTCTTTTGTATTGAATTCTGCTGTATACACTAAAACTTCTAAGGCATATCACCTCCTCTCTGTCTCTCCCACACAAGCCCTCAGTGCCTGTCAGCCCACTGCCTCCCCTTTGTGTACGTGTGTGTGTGTGTCTTTGTGTGTGTGTGTACGTGAGACCATGTGCATGCAGGCGAACGCGATTGAGGAGCGCTTGATATTTCAGATGAGTGGGGTCATATTTCTCGTCTACTTGCACACACTACTAGTGCACAACTGCCACCCACTTCTTTAAGCTGTTTGATTCATTATAATTACATTAATCTTCTCACAAAGTAGTGTAATACTATGATTTACTGTAGCTTGGTTTTTATTGCTATTTTGCATTTATAGTTTGGTTTTTATTCTGCTTATTTATAGGTGCTGTATTTTTCATTTAATGTCTTATTTGATTTGTCTATTTTGTAAGGGATTATACTGTTTCTGAGGGCAAGTAACATTTTTAAATTTAGACGTATAGACTGCCGGCAGTATTGGTTAATATTTACGAAGATGTACTAGTTCTCATTTGTTTGTATATTCATGAATCCTAAAGTTAGTGTCATTTCAATAGCTTTCAGAAAGGTGTTTGCTACAGTACATGCTCCCAGAGGCATAAAGCTTTTGCCACAACATATATGCTCTTAAATTGCTAGCTAGAGAAATCAAAGGACATATCACAATTACTGAATAACTGATATCTCTCATCCTGTTACTCTGCTCGGATGATGTGTCTTTAGCTGTTGGCAAGCCCGATGTCAACAATAGCTCAGCAGACCACGCCGCTTTCTTCAAATATCAAGTGAGAAAGTTCCTCAAGAGGAAATGTATATGAATTGCGAGTGTTTTCATGCTTTTAGCACCATTACCAATAAGCTTGTCCATATCAAATAGGTCACATGAGATTGCCTAAACAAGCTTACTTGAAAGAGGTCAAATCTGCCAAATTGAGATTAGAGAAGTATACCAGCCAGCAGGTGTGCTATGCCTGAATGAACGGATAAAAACCGGTCCATTATTATGCAGAATCCTTATAGCAGTCCATAAAAAGCACTTAATAGGATATTCATCGAAGAGATACCCAAGACGGGGTCTGTAAAACACTAACTATAATATGCGCCTGGGGATCTCTGGGAAATGTATGCCTTTTGAGAAGTGGTTCTGAACCAAGCACAGACTCCTATTCACATGTTAACACTACAAATAAAATGAAAAATTATGTGCCCAGATTTTTTTATACTATTTCTTATCTCTCTAGCTCCTAGTCAGGATATTAGAAAGCAGAGAGGGTCTTTATAGTCCTGCATAGTTTTAAGACATACTTCTGAAGTTACCCTTTCTTTTAAATTTGCACCCTGGTGCGTTCATCATACACCCATGTCTCGTATCTAGTGAAAAGCTGAAAATCTAACAGAATAAAAAAATAATTAAATGCCACTTATTAATGACAATGTCACACATCTGTCATCTACAGGCTTTGAATGCATACTCCCCCTCTTGCTCAGACCGGTGTGTTAACTGAGCACTTAAACGCGTTGAATAGGCAGTCATCGGCTCAACCTGAACCATCTAAGTTCATCAGATTTGTGCCTTTAACTGCCAAGCAGGGCACCAAACTAGTGATGTCATTAGGTTAAAAAAAAAAAGCATATGTTGTTGTTTTTTCTTTATCTGACCGTTTATCTGACAATGAAATCCTTTTAGTTATTTCTTATTATGGTACTTAAAATCCGATTTCCCCCAAATCGGCCCTCTGAGAGAGGGTTACATACTGCAACAGTGAGAGGGTGCTGAATTCTTTAACCTTTTGGACTATTGTGTTCCTCTGACTGACTGAAGATATATTGGGTCTGAGTCTTAATTCAGACAGTTCACTCACTTTCCCACAATTCTGACGTTCTTATCTAACTAGCAGTGAATGGCCAGAGCATTTAATGAAGGAGGAAGCATGCAGACACGGTGTACACTGTAATAACACTGAATTTATTCATAGGGCATTTTGTATATTTCTGTTTGCATCAGGTTTGCTGAGACATTAATGGCACTACAAATATTGATTTGGTTCAGTGCCAATTCTGATGCTTGTATTGAAAAGAGAGCTGTACATATAGTCGACCCAAGACAGTCGACTGTCACAGTATGCTTCGCTTTTGTTTGAAGGCAGGAGGAGGAGAAGGGACGATTCAGGACTTTTCCATGATCCACAGCTATTTTTCTACAAATTTAAATCAGATGATTCTATACACTGTTGAATAACATTGTAAAGGTGTAACAGATGCTGTATATCATATCATGTTTTCTGAAGTTGTAAAGCTTTACTGTATGGTCTGTCTAAGTAGTGGTTATTCATTTGACGTGTAAGTTGTAACCGACGCCCGAGCAGCAGCACTGGTCAGCATATTCAGGAAAAAAAAAGAAGAAAAAAAAGAAAAACCTCAGATGTTTTTGTAATACTAGAATTTATCTTATGAAGTGGGTTTTGTAAGGAAACACTTTCCGAAATCAATGGTGCTGTACGCATAGCACACTCAGTAACACATACTCGCATTATACAGCACAATGTACCCATCCTCTTATTGCCTCGCCCTTGTTGTGCGCTCTGTGTAGTTTTTTTCTGTTCTCTCTCACATTGGCTACAGCTGATTTTAAGTCTTAAGACATTTCCTCATATCCATTGAATAGTTCTGTTATGCTTAACTAGTGTGTGATTACCCTAAACCCTAAAAAATTAAAAGAAACATTTCAAACAGTAGTTACATTTAAAGAGGACGCAAAAAAGCCAAATAGTAAAATAGTTATCCACTTGCAAGGATGCAATTATTTTATTTGTGTTGCATCTTATAGTCACCACTTCAGTTCTCCACCCATAGCTTCTACCACTGTAGTCTGACAACCAAATGACTTGGGGGGTGGTGGTGTCCCCCACCCCCCCAGGAAAGCTTTAAATTGCTTGTTGAGGCTTTAGCGAGTTCAGAGTGTTTCCAGACGAGTTCCAACAAGTTCACTATGTCGGAAGTAATAATTCTCACAGCTTCTCCCACTGATTTTTCTTTGTGAGCGTGTATGTGTGTGTTGTAGTACAAAAGGCTGCATGACTGTAAAGGGACGGTTAAGATATTTTTGAAAGTTGTTTCCCTAGCACTTCACTGTCACTCCTGAGAAACTATTTTTTTCCCTGGGTTCTCCCTGTTTCATATACCTGTATGTATCATTGTTTCTTTATCTTTCTATTTACGAAACGTATCATGTTGTCTGTTCTCAGCACTGTAAGACAGTCCCCTCTACAACATCGAAAAGCAATATCACTGTATGAAACATTCACAATGTATTTGTTATGATTGACATTTGATTCATCATCATTATTATTCACTTGCACCCTAGGTGTGATAATTGAAGTAAATCTCTTTTATACAAATACTAATAGTGTGGTGTGGTACATTTATTTTATTTTTAAGTGTTTTTAAGTCAGTCTTGTGCCTAAAGGTATTTTTCATGAAACTAAATTGGGGGGGGGGGGGGTTGAATGTTTTTAATTTATTTACCTATTTTGATTGATTCGGTAACCACAAAAATATCACTGTAAACTAAGTATTCTCAGAGAAAGAGAGAAGTAACGTTTAGTAGAAACGAGAGGAATTGCACATGATGTTACAATGATGGTGGTGTGGATACTGGAGTACTGCCACCATTGACAGCTGTTACAGGTGAGTTCTTGAGATTACATTGAATACAACACACCTATAGGGCAGTGTTTACAGTAAAACCTCTCGAAAGTGCTCGCAATGTTTTGTGGCTCTGTGTATACTCTTTCCTATTTACTTTGACATCCGTTGCCTTTTGGTAGGCCGCTATGCCGAGCTGCAGCAGGAGTTTGCGTCTGCAGTGCGGACCAGTGCCGAGCAGAAGGAGCTGATCCTGAAGTTGGAGCATGACCTGAGCACCATCCAGTCCATGACCTCCTTGTCACGCCCTGCTGCCGAGGGCTCAGACCTCAGCAACATGGACAGCATCCCCGAACCCATCAAGGAGGCCACTGCCATGTTTACTGGTAGGTCTGAACGAGTGTGTGTGTTCATCCTTTTATTTTGTACAGCACTTGAAACTATGTTGTGGGAGAGGTAAGCACTTTGGATTGCATACCTCTCCCACAACTCGGTGCTGAATGGCTGGCACTTTTCTCTACTCCTCCCCCCTAGAGAGCTGATAAGCTGCACATCCCCATACAGTACATAGGGTAGTGTTTTAATCAATGAGTGTACCCATTAAATAAAAGCCCTATAAAAATAAAGTGTCTAGAATGAGTGTGTATTATAGAATATCCTGCGTTTGTCCGTGCGCCAGGTCAAGGCGTGCCCTCTCATCCTGAGCTGCCTCAGGGCCAGATGGACTCTCTGCTCTCCATCATTTCCAGCCAGAGGGAGAGGTTCCGCTCCCGCAACCAGGAACTGGAGGCTGTGAGTGGTCGGCCCCGCACAGGTCCCCCTTTTCTTCCACCCTTACTGTATCGCAGGCACAGCCTCTCATGCGTTTCCCCTCCCATCGCTTCCAGGAGAGCCGCTCCATGCAGCAGACCATGCAGGCCCTGCAGAGCGAGCTGGACAGCCTGAGAGCAGACAACATTAAGCTCTTTGAGAAGATCAAGTTTCTGCAGGGCTACGCTGGAAGAGTGAGTCAGCTGTTTGTGCGTTCGGTCAGGCGTGTAAATATAGGAGTGGTTGTTTGAGATTAGATGTTACTTTGTTGGCTTGTAAGTTCTTGTATATTTAATGTAGATGTCTCACCTGGTCACTTTACACATCATTCTCTATATTCCCATTATATATATTTTTTTTAAACCTTAAAAGCAGTGAATCATCTGATCTCTATCCCCGCTCTGTGATAGGCTGGAGGTAGCGATGACACAGTGATGCGTTACTCGTCCCAGTACGAGGAGAGACTGGATCCCTTTGCCTCCTTCAGCAAGAAGGTACGAAATACACACACAAGGATCAACTAGGACCGTTAATAACAAGAGGAAGGAGCATGAAAATGCCCTATACCTGGCTAATAGTCATTTGTGTTGTTTTTGTACTTCTGTATTAAAGGAGCGTCAACGCAGATACCAAAGCCTCAGTCCCTGGGACAAGGCCACTCTCAGCCTGGTGAAGACACACACACACACCAGATTCTACTGATTCCTTAACAGTGCAACCAGATCAAAATGCTAACCCGCATCATTTTAAGATTGCATCGTAACACAACCTGAACTGAACCCAAACCAGACTAACTGACTTTAATCTGGGATTAACCTGTTATCTTAATTAAATACAGTATATCTCTTGTGTGCCAGTGCCATAACTCGTCCAGTCTTCCCCCTTGTGTGTTTCAGGGACGTGTGATTTTGTCCAACAAGATGGCCAGGACCATTGCTTTCTTCTATACACTCTTTCTCCACTGCCTGGTCTTCTTGGTAAGTCCATGTCGAACATATTTCTCTACCGCTGTGGTGGTGCTGCGTGTCGAACGACGAAGAAGCCGATTCTAACGGTGGTTTCTATGATTGGTCAGGTTTTGTACAAGACAGCTTGGAGCGAGAGCATTGGCAGAGACTGCACGGCCTTCTGTGCCAAGAAGTGAGACTATTAAACTTGAATTGTCTTAATAGAGTTTTTACAGTTTTTAATGATCATCACATTAAAACTTGCTCTAATCTGCACTATTCTGTTTGTTTTTTTCCCTCCCGTGTCACCTCAAGGTACTCTGACCACCTGCACCGTTTCCATGAGAACAGTGATAACCTCTAACCTCCAGCTTTGA
Organism: Percopsis omiscomaycus; assembly: GCA_027575585.1. Lineage (NCBI taxonomy): Eukaryota > Metazoa > Chordata > Actinopteri > Percopsiformes > Percopsidae > Percopsis > Percopsis omiscomaycus. The sequence goes on along the minus strand of JAODLI010000005.1, from coordinate 2,184,163 downwards.
TGTCATCTCCAGGCAACGGAATAGAAGGAAAATACCCTTCTCTAACATTACATTCTTGCTATTATTGCTATTCTTGCTAGCACAGAAGGTTGGCAAAAATGACCTAAATATGATTTTTTTGTTTGTTATACGTTTAACAGGATTGGATTTGCTTTGGCTCCTGTAGTATCTAACATGTTCCACTAGAGGGCAATTAGCTTTATCAAAGAGGTGATTGACTTCAAAATCAGATTATGAACTAGATGTTTGATTCAACGCTATTGGAAGAGCATACGATATACAGCATGTATGCTGAACAGTAATTGAACTGTGGAAGGCAATCATATAGAGGTATATGCTATTAACTTCTTGCAAAGAAGGAGCCAATACTGCAGTCTTGTTGGCGTTTTCCTTAATGGAGTGTTTAGGGATTTTGATAAATGTAGAAATCATTTAAATTAGATTGGTGGTGATGTATGTAATAGTGGGTGTTCTGTGAAAGCACAATCCTATTCTGTAAAATAGGTTATTATAGAAAAAGTGGTTACTATGGTGGTGGAACAACACAAAATTTAATATCAATAATTAAATATTTTCTAAAGTTAAAACTTAAAATCGATTTGTTTAACGGACAATTGTTGTTTAGTTCCAGGGTGTGTTTGCTCCTTGCCTGATAAATGGTTCGTAGTAAATTACCCTTGTGGATACTGAGCCTAAATTCTCTGATCTGATGATTAAATGACATGTACCGTGCTTGATTATCTGCTTCACTGACTGGCTGTGCAAATATTCCTAATAAAGTCTATGCAATAATCATATCTTTTTAATAAATGTCTAAAGCAAATATAATCTTTGACTACAGTTACAGTACAGGCATTAGCAAAAATCGAAAAGGCAGACATTTTTATCACTATTACTTTTTGCTGTAAAAAAATTATGGGCAACAGTAAAAAAAAAAGAAAAAAAAGTTTTACTCTAGAAACTATTTCACAGCTTACTGGGTTGAGAGACAATGGTGAAGGGTGGGAATATTAGCTGGTCCCAGTGCTGGCTGGTTGTGATTGGGTGTAGGGTGACTGCATTATTAATGAGTGAACTCTTAAAGAGCACCTCAGCAGTCTGCCTTTCAGTCAGACATTAAAGAGTTACGAGAAAGGCAGGCCACACACTCCAACCCAACCCCAGTTAATCCATCAGTCAGAACAGAGCTGAGACTCTTATCTGCATTATTGCCGCTTCATTCAATCCTCCAGAGCTCATTCACCTTTCATCCCACACACACACACACACCTCTTTTACGTGCTTTCTTCACCCCCACCATGTCCATATCTCCAGTCTCAGCTCTGCCTCCAGCTGCCCATCGACAGCCACATAAATATTAACAACCTCCCTCTGTGGGACAGCAAAGGTCTTAATGGTTCAAGGTTATTTCTATTGCTGGGAAGATTCATTTCAAATGGACTGCTGCTTGGGTGATGCAGGCAACTGCAAAAATAAATAATATTGCCCGTAAGAGTTTGCACTTTATTTTGCCTTATCGTTTTGTTTGTTATACATATATAGATTTTGCAAAGGCCTTTTGTGACATGGAACAGACGCAACGTTCATTTACAATAAATAGTGCAGCCAGCAGAGGGCAGTCACGTTATGTTATTGTGAATATAAATAATTTAGCAGTCTTGCTGACTGTAATTCTTTGTATTTATTAATTCTCTCTCTTCCCTTTTGCCCTTTCTGCTGTCTAGCTCTTTTTTAAATCTTTATCTAAGTCAGCAATAAAACAGCTTTCAACTACTGTCAATCCATGGCTTCTACTCCCTATCTGCAAGAGTTTGCAATATACGTTAAAGCTGGCTTGTTTACAATTGTTTATACAAATTGGAGACTAGTAAAACACTGGCCTGATGTCTTCCTGTATGTTCACAACATAAAGCAGATCACGTAAAAACCCATGTACTCTCTCTCTCTTTCATGTGTATATATATATAGTATAATATACTGTATGTCCCAGAGTGCGACTTGGGCATAAGATTTATTCTGGTGTTCTGAATAAATAAAATGAAAGAACCAGTATTCTAGGAGGAAAATGGGGATGCAGATATTTCATGTTGTAGAAAATGTTGTCTTATGAACCCATATTAATTCTGTTTAGAATCTTCAGCTTGTGCTTGGCAGGTACCGTTCCTACCCAGACATCCCTCTCATTCAGAAACATACTTTCCATTCATTTCTCAGTGACTGTGAAAATCTGATTCACCCATTCAAGATTTTTTTTCTTTTGTGTTGTATACCTCAGACCATAATACACTCTGAGCTGTTGCATGGAGACAAGGAGTATGTGTGTGTGTGTGTGTGTGTGTTTTGGTATTGCTGCATTGGTTTTGGTGCGGATCATCAGTTAATTTTACTTTATATATTATTTCTGATACTCCTTATTGTCTTATGCAACTGTCTGCTCGCTCTCTCTCAATCTCTCTCTCTTTCTTTCTCTCTATCTCCCTCCCTCCCTCTGTGTTTTTCTTTATTCTTGGTGGGTTTACCCACTGACCACCACCCATGGGTGTTGCTATGGAAACAGGTCTCCTCTGTCAGGTGCTGCCATGCTGAATGCTCGCACAAGCTCTGATTCACTCTGACAGTGTCTGGCTGAATCATTGTACATGTGATGGCCCGCCAGCCAATCAGGTCCCTGTAAACACAACCACTCTCATCTAGGCCCCCTGGCCCCCGCCACACCCCCCTTGGAGAGGGGGAGACTAGCTCTACCCCCATCGTCTCACCCGCCACTCATGAGGAGGTGAAGGGAGTTCACGGCCAATTTGAATTTTGACAGCCAAAAGCTTTAAATTAAATTGAAGTACGCTATATATACGCTATATTGAGCTAGGTTATGTGGAAAAGATTCAACATTTAACGTAAGTTAACTTTTTTTTTCTTCCCGTTTTTAATTAAAATGATTGCTGTGACGTAGTGGGTAAGACCGCACCACGTGTCACTGGGATATTATATACAACACTGATTCGTATTCTGATATTGTGAATCAAACACCTCAAAACACAAATGTGGTTTAGTTTAATTTGCTTACACACAAATTGTAACTACGCTGTACTTTACATACTTTGTACATTCTACTACATACACTACCGTAAAGGTTATCGTTGAGAGCATTAGAGAAGGGATTACATTGACAGTGCAGGATGTTCCATTGGGACTTCTGCTGCCCATACTTTGTCCTATGTGTTGTTTACAGTGTTGTTTGGAGTGTGGTTTACTGTGCTATCTTGAGACGTGCCCCAGTGGGGCTCAGATGACATCATAGCATGCATCACACATCAGCGCCTGCCAGCTCGGTGGGAGCTGTAACCTCAGGTACAGGGACACACAAGAGAAAACACACAGACACACACTTATTTTCGGCAGGTCATCTGAGGATGAGCCCTGCTAGCTTATTGTCACCCCGGTGAAGGGGGTGACAGTTAGCTAACTAACTGGGTGTAGCTGTCTTTCTATTAATGTTAGCAGGAAGTACAGTACTGCACTAGGCATAAAGGATTCAATAGCCTTATGCAAATCTTATGGCATGTCTTTATGAGAAAGCGAGGGCAGAAGAGGAAACTTCTCAAGTGAAGGGTTTGAAGACTATTGAAATGTGATATCTACTAGACAAGTCATCAGGATAGATAGAGCTTTCAAACCCGTCCCAATAGACACACCGCAACACTCTTGCACACTATCTTTCTTTCTGCAGTATTGGTGTCTGTCTGTGTTGAACACAGTGGTCGCCACAGCATCTACAAGTAAAGCTTAAAACGATGTGTCCTGGATGGGCTTCAGTGAGAGGAGAGGCCTTATTAAGGCCCTGCTGCCGACACATTGATCCTCAAAGATCCCCAAAAAGCCCCCGGAGGCCAATCTCCATTTCAAGCACTTTAGATGCTTTAGAACAGGAAATCAACTCAAAAGCATCTTTTGCCTTTCAAACCCGCCCCCCAGCCCCCCAGCCCATCCCTCTGAAGTCTAAATATGGTCCACATATCTGAAGTCTCGATCAGTGATGGTGGCCGAGCCCGGCTGTGTTACGAAGGCCGTCAAGTGGCGGGACCAGCCCCTTTGATGAAGGAGAAGAAATGCATTTTCTGAAGCTGAGGGGATACAGACAAAGGAGAAAGGCTGTGTGTTCGGAGGTGGGACGGGCGCAACATGGAGGTCCAGGGGAAAGAAAGTGCCGCGAGCGGGACAAATACGAGGTCAGAGGAGGAGGAGGAGGCAGCCTTTACCCCCGCGAGACTCCCGTCAATTCATCCTTCCGGCAGGAAGTGTCTGAGGATCAATATGAAGCGGAGGTCTCTGAACAGAGAGAGAGAGAGCCCTCGCCCAGCCCAGGTCGCTTTTGTTTCATTTACCAGCTGCTGCTCTACTCCATGTCTGAATAGAGAATAATGACAAACACAATCACACAATCAGTGGCATCATCTCTAAGCCCAAAACAAAATAACGTTTTGGTGGTGGGGATGGATTTGTGGGTTTTTATTATTGCTGCTGTACTTCCCTACTGTAATTCCTATTGCAGTGTGGCACTATTAAAGTGAAAGCTTGTGGCCTTAGTGAGTTTAAGCACTCCCCAAATGTCTGCCCCAGTTCGCTGTTGTGTTGGAGGCTATAGGGGGAGGGGTAGAGATCAGTGTGGACACTCACGTGAGGGAGGCGCATTCCTCTCTCTGATTTTCACACCAAAACAATAATGGTTTTGGTTTTGGATTGCCCCTTTAACAACTCAATAAATTATAATCTTGTCCTATATACTGTACGATAAAAGGACTATGTGTGTCACAATAAGTTGTATCCTTTTGAGACTGGTAAAGGTGTGTTTGACCTGAAGAACAATGGGGAAACAGGCCTTTTATTGAGTTCTAATGCTGCCAAAGGACAGAAGGTGACGCACAAAGCATTGAAGTGTTGAAGCGTTGTTGTCAACATCCTGCTCAAGGGAACTTCAAATATGGGCTCACAATGGCAACCCGAAGCTCTGCTGCTTGAGTTGAATATCAGTTTAGCTGTTTTGTTACGGAGTAGGGAGTTTAGAAAGAGGACCATCATGATAGAGAGTGAACCATTTGACAGACAACAACTATGAGAGGACAATGCTTTTGTTTACCAGCTTTCTAGAGCAGCCTGTCTCCTCCCATCAACACAACACCTGTCTTTACTCCAACTCTTATGTTCAGTGTCTGGCTCCACCGTGAACAAGCGGAGCCAATCCTCTCAGAAGGGGATTAGTAATGAAGGTGTGCCACACCGTGTTTGTGCCGCTCACTAAACAGTAAACATCATTAAGTCACATGGCGTATCTTGCTAGGACACAACAAACCAAAGATATGTCAATGGTGTCACTGCAAGCTCTCTGGACAGGTTCCTAGATAGTCTACCGCATGCTACGTAGATAGCACTGCTTTTGGAAGAGACGAGGCGAAGGAGACAGTTATCTGGGATGCATGTTTTCTCACCATTAATATTATTAGTGTCATTAGTATTAAGTTAGAAACAACAAATGTTTCACAGTGAGCTTGTTCACAGCATACATGGAAGATTAAACTAAAACACAGTTCTATCAGCACAGTTGTGTGTCTGTGTGTGTGTGTGTGCTGTTTTCTATGTCAAGCTGGCTTAACCCCTCTTACAGGAAGCCCCCAGTGAGGGTCTGAAAGAACCGTTATTGCATGAACACAGTAGGAGGAGGAGTAATCTGGCTGGTTCATTCAGTAACAGTCAGTCAATGATGTTACTGTGTATGTTTTGTAGCTGGCTGCCCACACAGGCATGTATGTAGGCCCACTGGCATGAGTCAATGCTTGGTATGTTGGTGTAGCCTTGGCCCTATGGTGTATGGGTGAGACACACTGTTTTTGTTGTTTTGTTTCAATACCACTGTGTGTACATGTGTTGGCCTGGTTCTGGGGTTCTTGTTTTGTGTCTGTGGATGCTTGTGTGTATCTGTGGGGAGAGGAGGGTGTCAAATATCCTTCTGCCATATCTGTTCACACCTTACACTTGCCCAAAACCACAGAGAGCCCAATAAGAGTGGTTTAAGCCCTCCGGATCTATAGCCCAGTTCTCTAATTTAGTGTAACTGCCTCTGCTCAATCTCTAGTCACGTTTTAAAAAAGGATATACAAATATGCTGACAGTCCAGCAAAATTGGGTTTATTTTCCTAGACGAATGGTAACTCCAAGGGCAAGAATAAGGGCGCGGCTCCTTTAAGGGCAATCGTCGGTAGCTGTTAAATAGATGTGAGTGACACACACACACACAGGCCTAGACACACATTCTCTGGTCACATAGACCTCCGCGCCGCCTCGTGAACGAGGGGGAAGTGTCGGTGGAAACACACAGCCAACGGTGCAGCACAGTGCGTCGAACAGAGAAAAGGTAACCTGGCTATCGGCAATTAGGAGAAACGGGACAACACACCATTATCGCCAAGAATAATGCAAATCGCTGGTCTTTAATAGACATAAAGAGCCAAGCTGGTCTCACCGACGTCGGCGTCATGAAACCATTCCTACATTGAGGTGAGCGTTTCATGTCTCATTTGATGCTTCTGGGGTGTTCCGATGTCTCTTCTGAAAGCTTTTTACAATCAAGCTAAATAAATGTGGGATACTCTGTGCCGTCGGCCTATTTATGTCCAGGGAGAAGGCGAGCAACAGCATCGTGATTTAGCGAAGATAAACTACCTTGCAGGTGCTGAAGGAAAGCTTATCGACAATGTTTGGGTCTTTACAGATCGGTGCTGAAAGATTTAATTTTGATATAACCGCAGGCCTATGCGTTTGTGGCATACGGGCGGAAATGTCAGAATTGTGGATTAAATTGTGGATAAAAACCAGGATTCTTTGGATGTGGGAAGCCACGACTGGGGTCACGGTAAGGGGCTCTCCCGATAATCCATTTAATAGCCTCCAGCTACGTCTGAGCAGTCACAACAGCAAGCACGACTCACAAGGTCTGCAGTTATCACGGAGGATGGTCCGCTCATCGTCTCGGTAGGCAACCGATATCAAAATGTGCACAGTCTGCCAAGGCCTGTAGTAGCGATCCCATTCATTTCTGTTTCAGGATCCATTCTCTCAGACGCTCTGCCATTCAGTAAGATGATGTACGTTCCCATTCATGAATAGCATAGCTTACTATTAGGCCTGTTTAACATCGCAGCCTATACGAGCATTTCAGTGTTACCGCTCTCAGATACGGCTATTCAATAGACCTAAGGGTGCAGTTGTTATTGACTACTAGCCTATTTTGAAGCTACAAAAACAGTCATAATAGACTGGCCCAAAGACTATGTAAACCTGCAATATTCAGAAAACACCTGAAATCGTTTGATTTGCCTCGTGCCATAGGATATCCTCTGGAGATATGTCCTGTTCGACCCCTGTTTTTGTGCTTCCAGGTTGAAATAAATATTAATAATAATTAAAAAAAAACATTTGGTATAGTGATGCTGCAATATAGGCCAGGATCATTTCCAATAACCACAAGCCATCCATTTATTCTCTCTGTTTCCTCCTCTACATCTTATATAGTGGCCCACCATCATCTGTAAAATTAGTTAGACCTACTGGGTGAAAGACAGGAAATGGGACTGGGTCTCGGAATGTGCATCTCCCACGCGCAGCGTCCTTTATCACTTGCGGCCATATGGAGGCCTGAGCTCACTCAATATTTACATTATCACTGTTTGCTTGGGTGTGTTGGCCTGCCTGTCGAGGGCATGCTAATTACAGGGTTAATATGCGTGCACGATAAATCCTGACATTATGAGTAGGGCCTGGAAAAGCCATATGGCTCTAGCCAAGCACTTATCACAACTGCTCAGGAGTGTGTATTTGCGTGTAATTTGCGTGTGTGTAATTGGTGGGTGAAATAATGACACATGGATTTGTTGGTGGAGTAGTCAGGAATGCCCCACATGCTCCCACTTTTTCCTAGAATGTCTGGCTTCCTATCGTGGTTGGCATCGGCCTGTGTCTCTATACACACACTCATATAGAGATGCCTTTATGGAGCTGGGGGGTGGGGGAGGATGGTTATGTCTGTGTGGGCGGTATACCTTTGATACTGACTGTCTGTGTGTCTCTGCATGTCACTACAATATTATTCACAGCTAGATAAACAGATGCTGATCTGTAGCCAGTCGCTACCTGTATATGCTTGACTGGCATCATGGCTGATAAGGAGATTCCTGGTGATGTTCTGTTGTCTGGCAGCTGAAGGAAAGACAGTCTGGGCTATCTGTAGCAGAGTTCAGAGGTCAGCGTGGCTGGCTTCTTTTAAGGAGAATGAATGTAAAAGCGGGTGAGGCAGCGCGCAGGGGGGGGGGGGCTCTATTATTTCGTACCCCCTTATTTTGTATTTCGCCGCTCCCTTCTGTCGTATCACTCTTTAAATCTTATCTCCTGTCTAGGTCTTCCCTTCGCTCGGCCCATGTTTGTTATAGTGTCTTCTTTGTTCTTCTGTCTACTAGCAGTGCTTCTCAAACTTCTTTTGAGACATGGCCGCCAAATGTTTGGTGCTCCCTCACATGCACGAGTGCACGAGTGAGGAACTCAACTAGCTTGGCAAGACGTTCCTGATTTGTCCAAGCGCTGCAATTTGTTGCATTCTACAAATCAGTCTGGAAACTCTTAATTCAAAACCATTACCCCCAAGCCACCAAAGCCAAAAGATGTCAATCAAATCATTAGCAGGTGACCACCTTCAACTAATCCAAAAAAAACAAAAAATTTCAAGATCCTAGGAGATGATTGGACCACCTTTAACCAATCAGAAGACCCACGTATATGATCATTTTCTTAACACTGCAACACTTGAATTGCTGTCAGAACCAACTGAACTACCCGGGTGCTGATTGGCTGTAAATACTGTACAGTAAATATCAATATATGAAACAATATGAAACAAAGTCCTTTAGTTGTCTAAACTAAATGTCTCTTCATGATAGTGAGTGTAAAAGCCGTGGGGTGAAAACAAACAACATACAATATAACATTATTACATAACAAATTATTGTGAAAATACAAAATTCTATTTCATACTATTATTATTCTCTATCTGTGAATGCTTGGGATTGAGAGGTCTATAACCTAAATTCTGTTATGTTTTGAAAAACAAATAACTGTCTTGGTCCCCAGTAAGCTGGCATTTGCTTTATTATTTATTATCATTCATCAGTATATTAATATAAAATATTTTAAGCATGAGTGTATATTTCGTGTTGTACTTTACTGAGTGTGGAGAAGGCTAATCTTAGAAAGCAAGGCCAGGCCTGAACTTCCCAGTAGGAGTTCCTCCTCAACCACTCACAGAGGCTACGCTGCTAGCATGCAGTGCCTCACAGCATTGCAGGTGTGTGTCTGTCTGTTTTGGTTTTGTTACTATACAAAAACCTACACTCTTCTGTGAGCCTAAAACAAATTTCCCCACAAGGCAATAAAGTGTAATGTATGGTATGGTATTGTATCATAGCCTATCAGATAGTATTGTAACTGCACATAAAAGGGCAGCTCCGATACAGCTGCTATTACCCTGCTATTACTGCACATGTTGTGCAGTAATAGCAGGGTAATAGCAGCTGTATCGGAGCTGCCTTTTCTTCAGCTGCCCTTTCTTCATTGGTTAGACATACCAGTGAAAAGACATAACTGTAAAATATACATCTTTTGTACACTTGAAGTGTTGCCTAATAATATCATATTATCTGGTAGTACAGTAGTACCATACTGTAACTTCTAATGCATTGATATTCATCCAGCAGCTGTACTGCCTGGCTTCGCACAGTCAACCCCTGAGACGACCGTGTACAGAACAGGGTGTGAATGGATCCTGTACAATGGGTTTTGCAGGCTGCTTCAGCTAATAGCTTCTCCCAACACACAGTAATGTCTCTTTCCTTTCCCTCTGTAGTCCGTTTACAGTTACAGACGGAATCTTCAGCCATCTGACAGAGATATCTCCCAGCCATCCCCCGAGAGAGGGTTGGGGAGGGGGAGGGGGAGGGGGGAGAGGGGGGGCACAGCAGTGGTAGACTTCACAACTGATAGGGGGGAGAATGGGGGTGGCTGGAAAGGCCTGCAGTGTGGAGTGGAAGAAGGGTGTTTTGGAGTGAAACAGCACTTTGAGACGAGGTGCGCTTGTTTGTGTGCCCTGCCAGCTTTTACATCTCTTATTCAGAACAGGCTGCCGTAGTGAGGAATGAGTAAAACAGCCCTGGGGTCGCTGCCCTGTACTCCAGGAGTATGCCTCCCTTGCTTCATGTTTCCTTGTCTCCTACACCTACACACGCACACACACGCACACACACACACACACACACACACACACACTCTGATTGTTTTAGCAGCTGGCTGGTGGAGCACAAACATGATCGCTCTCTATTTCAGACTGTATCACCATCACACTCGTCCTTCCATTCTTCCGTTGATTCCATGAAACAGTAGTGTTCTGTAGGTTCTTATCAAACCACTGCCATGTCCCATGACGCTTCGAGCCGCTTCCTCTCTCTGACGAAGCTAATTTTTGGCAGTGTTGCGCTTTCAAAAATCCCATTGCTTCCCACTTCCTCCAGTGCCTGAGTTTCATGATGATTGTGTGTGTGTGTGTGTGTGTGCGTGTGTGTGTGCCTGTGTGCCTGCGTACATATGTGCTTGCACACTACAGTTCAGTTCAGTATTTTTGAGAAGAACACCTATTGATGTATTATATGTTATACATAATTGTTATTATTATTATTATTAGTATATTAGTATATTAAAAAAATAAAAGTAACTAACCAGTTCCTGAGTTATAACAACTGGTACAACTAAGAAAGAACTATGAAAATTTTGAAGAACTTAAGAAAAGGGGCTCGAAAATTAGGAATCCCCTGTCCAGATTTGTTACCAATCACCCCAGTGTGCGATCCTCCACCTCTCTCAGGCGCATGCTGTTGAAACTTTATTGCGGTATATTTCTTTTATCTGAGGAAAGCTTATGAAAGACATCTCAGATTCGGTTGTGATTCCAATTCCAATTCCAATTCCAATTGGTGAAAAATGTTGGACAGAACACAGTTTTAGCCATTCATGCTCGGCGAGAGTAACTCTGACACACCGGCCAGGTTTGAGAGAGAGTATACTTTAGAACCACCTGTTCACTATTTAAAATGATGGAGGACATGTGCTAAAATGACTGAAATATACCATTTGAACCCCACTTCATGCTGTGAATTAGACGTCCATAGATAAGAAAAATATTTCTCATCCTACTGGCATTTGTTTTCACCAGCAATCCTTCAAACGGCATTCCTCTGAATGTCTTTGAAAATGGGTTTTCATTTGTTCAGCCTAGCGGGATGTCTTTCCATCCTATGATAGGCCCTCCAAACAGATGCACTTTATCATATCACTTCTCTCATCTGACTTCTTCTTTGATTTGGCTCTGCATGTGAAACTATAGCCCAGGGCTTGGGCCATGAAATAATGAGAAGAAATGTAATAAAAAAAAAAAATTATTCATGTATTTTTATGAAATAGAATCTACATACACTTTTCAGTCGTGTTGTATTTTAATGCTATTATGTTCAAATAAAGCGTGCATGCACAAGGTCAAAAAGTTTGAAAACCGCTGTTATCGGAAATAGTGTATTGCAGTGTTTGTGTTTATGTGCATCTGTGTTTGCATAAGCACATGCATGTATGCGTCTGTGCAATGGTTTGGCTCGTGTGTTAGCATTTGGGAGCATTTCAAAGGAAAACAAGCACATATTGTGACCGAACTGCCAAGAGAAGCCCGGAAGCTCTGAGAATAGGCTTTCAGTTTCACAGCTTGGCTATCTACAAGGCAATGCCATCCAGCCTGTAACACTGTTGTAACCTTAAAGAAAACAGTAATCAAAGCAGTATTTAGCATCGGGTGAGGTTGGGTTTTGCTGCAGATGTTGTGGTGGTGTGATAGTGGTCTGGAAAAGTTGTTAGCACCAAACCACAGATCATCGAGAGAAGGGGTTTATCAGTGATGATAATGTGGCTTGGCACTGCATGGCGCCTGCTGTGGCCCAGTGAGGGAAGAGAGTACTATGGATTGAGTCATATAGGCTACACTCAATATAGAGGAATAGAGGGAACAGTCAAAGTGCAACTGTGGTCTTTGTTCTCTGGTTATTTAGAAGAATTGCTGTTAACTGTTCTAGCCAAGCACTTTGAAAACTGAAAATACACAACAGAATAGGTTTAGTAACATCATTAAGGTTCTTTATGGTAATGCTAAAACTGATATACCTGGCAGATATTGTGGTTCGGTTTCACGTTTAGTCATTTTCAAATTGTTTTCAAAACCCATTTCTGTTGCTTGCTGCGATAGAGGTTTTTGTGATATTATTATGATATTGTGATATTGTATACAGTATTATTATACCAATATAATAGGAAACAGAACTGGTCAGCAATCGGCATTAATCCCAAGAACCTTTTCTTGCACGCTCATACAGGCAGTTTAGTCAAAGGCGAAGACCTGCGATCATTTCTAATGCATGTGATGCCTTTCCATCACGGACCCCGTGCTAACATCCTGTGTCTTCTGCAGCCTTTTCACAGGCGCGTTAGCATGGCCCAGTGATGAACGGAGCCGCGGTGACCGGCAGCCCGGAGCTCTCCTCCTCATGCCCTCTGCCTGACTGGCGAGAGTTCTGCGAGCTCCACGCCCGCGCCTCCGCCGCGGACTTCGCCCACAAGTTCCAGCGCTTTCTGTCGGAGAACCCCTGCTACGATTCCCCCGGCGCCGACGGCAACTTCTCCCAGCACTTTGCCCATCACTTCCTGGAGTGTTTCCCCGCCGCGCTGACGCAAGCCCGGGAGAGCCAGGCGTCCTCCCCGGGCGAGGACGGCTCCGGCGTGCCGCCCAAGTACAGCATCGTCCCCTTCCTGGGCATTCAGGGCTGCCCGCTGTCCTACGGCCACGACCTTTACCAGAGACGCAAGGACGCCGGGGCCTCCAGCGAGTCGCTGGACAGCATGGACAGCGGAGGGGGAGGGATGGAAGGGGGAGGGGGCGGCACCGCCTCCACCCGAGCCCCCCAGCCCGCTCACAAGGTGTCCGCTCTGGGCCAATCGCGTAGCTCGGAGGACGTGTCGGTAAGCCACCCCAAGGCTCGCTTCAAGAAGGGCTTCTCCCTGAGGAACATGAGCCTCTGCGTGGTGGACGGGGTGAAGGAGATCTGGCACCGCCGCGCCTCCCCCGAGCCCGACGCTCCCTCTGGCGCCAGGAAGACCAATGGGGGGGGAGCGGGGGAGGCTGCGGGGGAGAGGTGGTCTCAAAAGCTGCGCCTTCCCAGGGCGTCCCAGGGCCACAAGGCTGAGCTACTGGAGATCCAAAGGGAGGGGGCGCTGCGGTACATGGTGGCCGATGACACTAACTGCATGGGCGGGGCTCAGTGGCAAAAGTGTCGCCTGCTGCTGAGGAAGACGAAGAGGGAGGAAGGAGGAGAGAAGTTCCTTTTGGAGTTCTATGTACCGCCCAAGGTACGGGCACACACACACACACACACGCTTGGCTGTATGGGATTTCCAGGTCATTGCCCCTGACCTTAAGGTGAGGCTGTGCAGTGAGTGTGTGTAAATCTGCTGTCCTTTGATCGCTGGTGTTTGGGGGGGCATGGGGGGTGCTGGAGGAACAGGTGGAGAGGACAAGGAGAGAGAGAGAGAGAGAGAGAGAGAGAGAGAGAGAGAGAGAGAGAGAGAGAGAGAGAGAGAGAGAGA
>JAODLI010000005.1:2151383-2170293 GCA_027575585.1 Percopsis omiscomaycus | reverse complement strand
ACACACATATATATATACACACACACACACACATATATATATATATATATATATATACACACACATATATACACACACACTTCTTGCTGGGTGTATTGGGATGAATGGATTACATTAAGAAAAGCACAGCATTACAAACATGGAGTGGTCTGTGGTCTCCAGCTCATCGCTCAAATGTCAGCTTTTATCTTGGGCATGGACCTTTTCAATTAGAATGTACCTCTGGATTTCTCTCTGCAACTCCTGGGACTGTATAACTACTGTGGAAACTTTTTTTCTTTTGGATTACAAAAGGCGGCTGGTGTCACTGTGCAAGGGGATTGCAGCGATTGCCGTATGTGAAATCATGATGACACTTTGTTCAATTACCTACGCCATTGACCTGTGTCTATCGCTTCACTTTCTATAGAGATGTTATAGAGAGTTAAATGGTGGCTGGTATTCATGAAAAGGTCCATCTCTCTTACTATTGTGGTGGAAATACCAATCACCAGCATCGACCACGCTAACTAAATCATGGTGGCCACGTTCGCTTTCTCTTCATTACCGTTTTGAGATACGGCTTTGTGCGTGTCTCTTTGGTGTTTTAAATGCATGACTTCCTATTATAACCACACCACCATTTTCCCTGTGGGGAAAATGTAAGTAAGGGTCGCAGGAAGTGAATATGACTGGAGGTGGGCTCCAGCTGCTTACCTCTGAAGATGTTGATGTTCTTCCTGAGAGCCTCGTCCTCCTCCAGGTCCTCCAGGAAGTCCTGGTATTGTCTGTGAAGAGAGTTGCAGTGTTATGATCAGCAAAGAGTAATTAGTAAATGCTAGGTCACATTATTATTTGCAAAATATGTAATAAAAAAAAACAAAAAAAGGGAAAAGACTTGCCGCTGGCATGCATTATACTCTATGTAATAATGATATAATTATTTAGTCCAGCATCTGATATGGTATGCATTCCGCATTCAAAAATAAGGTGGATATGTAATTTAATATAAAAAGGATGCACACAAATATCTACGTTGTATCAACAAATACAAATCAGAATAATCTTTTGTGTTCTAATACATACAATATTTGACCTAAAAATGAAAACTGAAGAGGCGCAACTAATGCTCTCAAGTCATTTTAACGAGTCCACTTTTGTTAAGAACAAATACCTGACATTTGCAATTGTCAAGGCTTTCATCAGCATGGGAGAATGTAGAGGACACTATTATCTCCTTAATCAATCAGAGGCAGCTGAACCTAATCAGCGGCATCCAGGCATTGCGGGGGCTTTTGAGCCTTGCTGAAAGCAGCCCTCCTACCTCTCATCGCTTGAGTCCATGCCCTCCCTGTCGATGGCCATCTCCTTCAGCTTCCAGTTCCTGCGCTTCACTCTCTTGCTGCGGTCGTAGCTCTTCTTGATCAGAACCTAGAACAACATGTTGAACGAATAAAGAAGTACATTTACACATTCATATCAATGGATCATGGTAGATATCTTTTTAAATGCAGTACCGTAAAATGCCACTAGAAGCCAGGATTGACCAATTCTACAGTGGTGGGAACTCAACTTATCTTGGTTGAAAACATTGAAGGGGATTCTTACCACATCTGGAACATGGTGAGGGTTCATCTTATTCAGGTACTCATCATTTATGTTGGAATTGGCAAAGTCAAAGCTGAAGGGTAAGAATAGAAACAGATATTACAATGACAAATCACAGTGTCCCATTGGCTTCAACTTTAATCTCTAGGTCAACTTCCACCATTACCTGTGATGTGTAAATTCCCATTACTTACCCCAGCACTAGGTCTCCAATGTTAAGCAGGTGACCCATAAATGTACGGCAGTGATACTGCTGACTGGTGTTCATCTCTGAGGTTTTCTGAACCCACACCTCAGCCAGAGTGTGCTATCGCGCACAAAAAGAGAGAAAAAGAGTCGTATTCTGGAATAATGTAATGGTCCAATATTGATTTTACCATGTTCTCCCATTTTGCAATCCATCATGCCCACTCACTTTATTGGACCGCAAGCCAGCTCCTGCCCCTAGTTTCTGGTCTCGAATGATGTCAATATCCATGACAATGAACTCCTCTAGTTGCCGTGGGTTGCACAGGCTGTTAAAGGGGATACGCCAGTATGTGTTCCCATCCACTTCGGCAACTTGTAGGTTGGAAAAGAACAGAACAACCCTTTCAGAAACAATTAAATGCTGTAGTTCATTTCCATCTCGTCTGACATAAGGACTAGACAAGCATTTCATGTCTGTAATGTAATTACAATGTAAATAAACTTAACAATGAGACAGGCCGGCAAGCATACAGAGAATAAAATAAAACATTTTGAATGGGCTTAATTGCTTATTGCAGCAAGTGGTGTTTTGGGGAAAAACTAGCCTAGCCATAGACAATTACAATGGGGTGTGCATTTCAAAATGTCCAAAACCTTTCACGAAGGAGTGCCTCACCCTCTCACATAATCAGTAACTGGATCAAAATATAAAGAAAAAGCATAACTGTTCATCTCAAAACTTCTTGTGTCGATTACACGCTTCCTCAAACACACCTAATATGTTGCCTTGGCTGAGCGCACATGCACACTGCGAAGGAAACTGTGCTCTGCGTGCATGTTTTATGTGGTATGCTCTGATTAGGGGCAGAAGGCTGTGATGAACATGTGGTCGGCAGACGCAAGACGGTTTAGTAGAGTACAGAGGGGCGGGGGCGGGTACATTTGACGGGGCAGTTTCATTAGCCAATCATTTATATGGGATGGAGGTGGGACATTTTGTAAATATTTCAAGATCTTCAGGGGATTCTGGAATACTCGTGCTTGTGTGACAGATGGTGACAATTTATGGGCTTCGCGACAAACAAATTGTAGGGAAAATGGATTTGAGTGATATAGAAGCAAGATAACTGAATATCAGTGGGCAAGATGGACAATTTTAGATCAAATTAACATTTTTTATTTTTTTTTTTACAAAAGTTCAATCTTATTGAATGAGGACGACCAACACCGGTAATGCCAGGGTTAGTGCAAGCTAGCAAGAGCTATCTGAGGCATTTTCAAGCAAACGGCTACAATCGCTACTTGTGGTTAACAGGCAGTCCGAAAACCACTAAGTTGTATTGCTGGTCCAGTGCTGATTTCTGCAACCTTAACTGTTTACCTTAACTGTTTAACCAAAACATCAGTCTACCCCTGGACCCCGTGTGCTACGCCCAATGTCGAGGGTCACGGTTCGCCACTGGCTTCGGTACACTACAAAATAGTGGGGCTGCTTGTGAACACAGAGTGAGGGCAAAGAGAAGGGTCTGTTCCGAAGTCATGTTTGGTATAGTGTAGTAGTATTGTGGTAAGAACACTCACTCTGGAGGGTGTTGGGGTCAATGAGGTGGATGGCGCTGGTGACACGGATGCAGACACAAACTTGTCCCAGGTTCCCCAGACTCTGGGCCAACCGCGGTGAAAGGCACACCACATTGTCCTGGCAATCACACACACACAACAACTCTTACGAGGATCAATGTGACCTCATCTAAAAATACAAAGAAATGATATTCTGACCTGGCTATAGTTTAAGCTCCACTACTAGACTGTGCCCTCAAACCAGAGGCGAACACTGCTGTTTAGAGTAGTGCTCGTCTCTAGATTACACCTATACACAAGTGTCTTAATAACACGAAACAAGCAACTGGCTATAGTAGCAACAGGTGTCCTACTCAGCAATGAAACGAATAGTGCGCTGTGATACCATCCGTCACCATACAAGTAGTAACATGTTAAGTCTCAGGCCATGGTTTATACTCACTTCTCTATTAATTGCCAAGTATAGTAGCTAGATATGACAGAAATATGTAATGTAGCAAATGACACTTTGCAACCTGTGAACAAAATAACACATTTGGCAAAAACCCCTTTACTTAACCTAGTATGCATGTCAGAGCATATTATTGAAGCCGACTACTGAGTCGAAGGATAAGATTTTACTGATGGAGACAATGAGCCAACACAAAAACGATACTTGGCCAGCCTTGGATTTTAAATGCATGTCAGCAGAATATAAAGTATTTTCTGAAACATTTCCCAAGATAGGCATCAGGGGCTTATTGGGTAGGAGAACTGGACTCAAACTCAAAATAGGAATAAATGAAAAATAACAGTATACGGCCATGTATGTGTGTATACCTTGCAGACAGGTACAATCTCCATAGAGAAGGTGCTCTTATAGTTGTACGTATTTGAATGGATGTCATGGGAGATAAGGCGCTGGGATGTTTTTGACCTATAAAAGGAAATAAACAGCATTGTCAAACTATTATCACAAACTATCCAATTGCAAAACCTGCAGAGTGCTAAAAGACTGCTTTTTAACAAGAAACCATATGAAACCACGCCTGCAGGTCATTGCTACATGGGGGCCAGGACCGACGTTTAGTGTGGTCTTGCTCAACACAAACAGTTATGTCAACATTGTTTCTCAATATCCGGGCAGCAGTGTGCAAGTGCTCTAAACACCCCTTCAGAGAAGCTAGTGCATGCGTTCAGGTGGACCGGAATCTATCATAACCAAAGCCCTAACATCCAAATTCAAGCATCTCTCACCTGCAGGGCACCGTGCACTGAAGGAAGTCCACCATCTTCTGGGCATGCTGCTTGGACCCATAGTAGAAATCAATCCCGTCTGGGAGAGTAGAAGAATTAAATACCTTGCCAACTTTCCATCAATAAATGTACCACAGACGTGCTTCCACAGCCCCACCACCTTAGGAAACACACGTGCATGCAAACACGCACATGCAGAGGCACACAAGCTAATAACAGAGAAGAGGAGGACAGGAGACAATATGGGAGCCACATGTCGAAGCGTCCTAAAGGCTTTTCAACTCCTGCCGAAATATGGTGTTGATTTAGGTTAGAAATATTTCTTTTAGTCTTTCCAAATAGCTGGGGAGCAGCTGCGAAGCCAGCGCAAAATATGGTTGTCGAGTCTGTGAATAGCTGGGGCTGTGCGTGTGTTGTTTAAGTCTGTAACACAACTAATCTGTAACTAGACCCTGAAGCAAGCTGTATTACTGGCATCTTGGAGGGGATGCCCAGTCCGATGACAACATTCTGATTACTCACATTGCATGCCAATGTGAAATCAACAACACAGCATTTGACTGATGGGTGCCCGTGAGTTGCACGCATCATTTTCTGTGCGTTATGGCACATGCAAATTAGCACTTGATATAAGGGCTGGTATTGGCAAGGAAAATAGAGCTGAAAATACAACCTGCTGTGTAACACCTGGGTAGTCTATGTACATCACATATTGATAAACTCAGTGGACAAATTGAGTCAAAACTATTTAATTAAAAATGTCCAATTAGAAAGCTATTTGCATTGCACAGCGTTTTAAATTCTATTCGCTTTCTTGTTCCGTTTATTTTTCTTGTGCTTAATTTCTTATTTTAAACGTATCGATACAAGCGGCTGGAAAATCAATACAGTATCGAGAAAAAAATATTACAATAATCAGCTGTATCGATTTTTTTGCACAGCCCTACTTGACATATTCCATCCTGCTAGGTTTGAGTCAGAATCATAGTTTAGGTACACTCAAGTGCGTTATAATGCCACATCTGACCGTTTCTAATTAAAAAACAACTGTGCAGAGTAACTGTGTGGGAGGGGTAGAGAAAATCAGAGTCTATGAGCTCTGTGTTTCAAACAAAAAATTGAGTTCAGGACACCAATTGAGGAGCGTACCTCCTACGTATTGTGCACACACACAGCATTGGCTTACCATGTATTTCCTTGATGTTGAGAGCATTTTGGTGAAGTTTGTGCTTCAGAATCAGTTGTTCAAGGTAGTAGAATGTCTTTTTGTGTGAAGTCTGTCAAAGAAGCAATATAAAACCAAATGTGACTGTACTGTTGTCTCTAAAATATAGGACTTAGGACTAGCCTTGAATATGAATGAAGAAACAACTCCAGAGGAAATCTAACTTAGCAATTTTGTTATTTCCTCTGTGCTAGTACAAGTAACCATATTTGTTCTCTACACATTAATAAAATGTGACTGGAAGTATAAGACCAGGCTTTGGTTGTACAAGTGAAATGTGTGACATCCAGGGGCCTTCACACATTACAGACATTTACCTTTTGCCTAACTTGCACCACAGCTTTCCAGAAGTCCTTGGCTTCCACTCTGTGGCAGTCATCACACATTTGGGACAGAATGACGAACTCTACAACAAATACCTGCTGCAGGATAGCACCATTCATCACCTGAAAAGGAGAAAAAGAAGCAAAACAAGGCTACATCATATCAAAAGTGGGGGTGAAACATAAACTTAGGCAAGAGACGTTTTAGGAAGGGACTAAAGACATTGTGGCCTCATTAAAGATCGCCATTTTGAAGTTATCTGACCAGAGAAATTCAGAGGCAGTACAACACAGGCCCTCCTATGGTACAAACAAAAGATTTGGCCATGAGAAGCACTGGGCTCAGGTTCTCACTAAAAGGTCTTGTAGCTGAGAAGGCAGAGTGTGTAATCCTCTCTAGCTAGTCACACACACATAGTAGAGTAACACTTGGCCAGGACACTCAGCCCCTTATACTTCCAAACTTTTCTTTATCTTTCCAAGTGTTACATATGCTATAATGTGACTTACTTAAACCCTACTCCACAGGTTATCTAAAATGCTTCTTGATCTCCCTGTTCTGAGCTGCTTTCTCTTGTTTCTGTCTGGAACAGAGCCTTAAACTGTGATATAAAATTTACATTTACAGCATTTAGCAGACTCTATTATCCAAAGCTACTTACAATCAGTACATTTGTCAACAGTTGAACCGGTTAACCAGCAGTTACTCGCAAGCAACCAACATGGTTACTTCACTAAAGCATTTTTCAGTAAAAATTACTCAATATATATTTCTATAAAAATTATCAATCCCCAAATTACCGGCAAGTGTTTCATATTGTAAGAGCTGAGCGAACTGAGTAGAAAATAGGACAGTCCTTTGCTGGAAGGCAGAGTAGCTCTGTCTTTTCAAGGTTGGGCTTGAGGTGATGTGAAGACATCCAAGCACTGATGTTCAGAAATTCAGAGTTGTGGTCTTCATGTCGGAGAGGTAGAGTTGGGTGTTGACGGCATAGCAGTGGTAGGAGAATCCCTGAGAGGAGATTAGAGAGCTAAGAGATCTAGTGTACAATGAGAAGAGTAAGAGTCCCAGTACTGATCCTTGTGGAACCCCAGTGTTAAGCGGGCAGGGTTTGGATAGGACTCGATAGGAGCGATCTGTCAGATAGGACTCAAACCAGGAGAGTGCCAAGTTGGCAATGCCCAGGGCAGCAAGGGTCAATAGAAGGACCTGGTGGTTCACCATGTCGAATGCTGCAGACAAATCTAAGAGGATGAGGTCTGAGGAGAGGGAGGCTTTAGCAGTGCATAGGGCTTCTGTCACCAGGAGAAGAGCAGTCTCAGTTGAGTGGAGATAAAGAAAGGATTTTATTTGAGATGGCTTGAGGAAGAAATGTAGGGATAGGGTCAAGTGGGCAAGTAGTGGCCCGGTTAGATACGATCAGTGTTTGGATATATTCTGTGGGGAGGGCATAGAAAGTGTTTAGATTACTAACAGGCAGTGAATAGAGGGAGCGGCTAATGTTATTCACTTTCTTTTAAAAGAAGGTTACAAAATCATCAGATGACAGGGAGGATGTGGGAGGAGGGGTGGGTGGTGTGAGCAGGGAAGAAAATACAGAGGACCTGGGGGTTGGTGGCGGTGGATTTTGCTTCAGTAGAAGGTGGCTTTGGCTGCAGAAACAGTGGAGGTGAATTCAGAGCACAGGCAGGATGTGAGATCTACATGCCGGTCAGATTATTTTAACATTTCCTCTCAGCTACACTGAGCTCTGTTCTACAAGCTTGTAGAGGTTCCGAGAGCCATGAAGTAGTGGGATCGCACTGGTCTAGTAGTAAGCGGACAGAGGGTACGCTGAGAGGTGATGGGGGTGGAAGTAGTGAGGGCCGAGAGTGGGAGAGAGGAGCAGACGAAGTGACAATTGGACCCGGGGTGGGGAGTAACCGAGAGTTTGGAGGCCGATCTGGTGAATACGAGATCCAGAATTTTTCCTGTCCCGTGTGTTGAAGGAGAAGACGAGAGTGTGAGGTCAAATGAAGGAAAGAGATTAAGAAAGTCTGATGAGTGTAGCTTCTCAGGGGGGGATGTTGAAGTCACAGGAGCGTAAGCGGTGTCCCATCCTCGGTGAAGAATAAAGAGGACATCCACCTCAACTCAGGAAGTCCCCAAGGTGGCCTGGGGGTGGTAGATGACGACAATTGTTAAGTTTAGCAGGATGAGTGACAGAGACAGTGTGGAAAAAAAGAGAATATGGCGAAGTGAGAGGGAGAATGCTATAGGTCCACTTAGGAGAGATGAGCAATCCCGTCCCACCCCCCTGGCCAGACGACCTGGGTGTGTGGAAGGAGGAGTAAGATGAAGAAAGGGCCACTGGGGTCACCGTCTTGGTTGGTGTGACCAGGTTTCCATCAAGAAGAGGAGGTGCAGAGCCTCAAACGAGGCATAGGCAGAGATGGTCTCAGTTTTCTTGACAGCTGACTGGCAGTTCCTCCAGCCACGACTAGGGCAGCAGCAGGCTATCGGGGTGGGTGCACCAAATGGAACAGATTTCTATGTCGGGGCTGAGAACGTGATCTGCAAGCACGTTAGTACAGGAATGAAGAACCAACACATTAGAGTCTGGCCCCCCTCATACCTCACTGAACTCCTCTCCCCCTACCAACCCTCACGGTCCCTCAGAGCCACCTCAACCGGTCTCCTCTCCATCTACAAGTCCAACCTCTGCTGTTTTGGGGACAGATCCTCTCCAGGGCAGCTCCCAAGCTCTGGTACTCCCTCCCCTAAGAGATCCGCACCTCCGAGTCCCTCATCATCTTCCAGTCCCGCCTCAAAACCCATCTCTTCACCTCTGCCTATCCGTAGCCCCACGCCACACCACTGCAGGAACTCGGGCCACTTCTCAGGTGGTGCGACCGTTTACAGAAACGGTCCCCTAATCGGTCACAGCTACATATCTCTTGATACATTTATGGCAGGATTCTTACCTCTTTCTGTATAGTCAGTTTCATCTTGATTCTTTTGGAGTGTGGCTCTGTCCACAGGAAACCAGCATCAATTAGGCGCACCTGTGTGGTGGAGTCTTAAGTCTTAATTAACACATAACATGGTCCTACATAGGTATCTTACAAAGATTTATAATTGACCTAAAAATAAACTCCCTCTACAGGGTTCGATGTTAAACATGGCCCATAGCCACAAAAAGTTACACCAAGTTTTGCCCCCATACTCTCACAGAAATGGCAGAGTACGGCAAAAAGCCTATTCGTTGCCGGCTAGCAGCACACACCGCAGTACATCAAGTCCTTAGATGCACGGCTGGACTTTTCCTGCTGGCAATTTGTGCTGGCTGGCTGCTGCCTTGGTTGGCCCAAAGAGGTGAAAACCCTGATTTAAACATGAATTACTTCCCTTCCTGGGCGTGAGCAGACAGAAATTGACATTACAGTCATTGTACTTCGACACCACCCGCGAGTCGCACTGGTGGTGCCACTGCCACACGATTTTACATTTTGAAGTTCCAAACCAGTCTGCAGCACCACACCGGCCACATCCTGTTGCGCGAACTGTATAAAAGGCAAGTTTTTAAACGGAGGATTATGTTTCAAGAAACATTAACGTGTCCTTTACTGCCGTCTTCTAGAAAAGACAGGCCCTTAATTGAGGAGGATGCAGTGAAATGCTGCAGGATTACAGATATATTCCGTTCTGCTGAAAGATCACGTGGGCTAAGTCAGGAGTATTACAGGCAACATGCTAGTATAGGCAGTGTTATCATAAGTGCCTGCAGAACAGTTAGTCAGGCAGCACAAAATGCAACTTTTACACTGAACCTCTTACGCAACCGAGTCCGAGCCTGTTGCAGCCACCATAATTTTTGAAAACTGGAGCTTGCCAATGACTGGAGTCAAAGCGACACCACGCAAGCAGCATTTACAAATTGATATTGAAGGGAAACTGTTCAAACAAATTGAAGCATTTTAGAAATATAACAATGCATTTTCAGTGTCGCTGCCGATATTTGAAATCAACGCATTGTTTTAAATTAATAAGTAATTAATTTCATGGACTAGACACAGCAGCCCTAATTATTTTGCCTATTGTCCTGCAAAAACACAAATCCAACATGGAAATTATGTCATCAGGTGCACAAAACACTCCAAGAGGGTAAAATACTGACAGCATACCCTACAACCATATTCTCATATGGCTGTAAATAAAGAGCTACAAAAGCATACTAGGAACAAAAGAAGCATGGATAATGTATCTTATAGCCTTTATGAGTGGATGCATAAAATGAAAGCAGGCAATCGTGAGTAGCTGTAGTAATGACAAGGAATGCTTACTTTGGTCATGGAGCTTTTAAGCTTTTTCAAGCAGACAGCCAGTAGTTCCCTGGATTCCAAAGCACATTGTATCCAAGTACCAGGGGGCTGCAAATATCTACGGGGGGGGGGGGACAATGTACATTCAACACACTCATGTATTTATTGTGCTAATATGCTATGCACTTGACAATGAATTGGTTTGTGACAAACCTTTCACACTGCTTGCAGAAGTGCACAGAGACTTGTTTGGGGATTCCCTCTGAGATGTCTACCTGAGTGCGCAGGCAGGCTACACACATGTTTGCTGGGTTAGGAGGGACAGGAATGCCACAGGTACAGCACAGACTAGGTTGGAGAATAGTGAATAGAAAAGAAAACAAAGTAGAGATTTTGAGTTCCCCTTCAAAACAATATAGAAGAAACACTTGTTTTAATACAGTGAGATATGTCATAATCAGCGTTATTGTGCAAAACAAAGCTAACTATGCAGATTTTTTAAACCTACTACTTACATATTACCCTGGCTGCTTGTGGTAGGAGCTTGTATGTACTCCATTCTGACAACCGCACAGCAATGTAGACCAATAAATAAGCTCTCTAAGTGGGGAAACAAGACATTTGATTAAGTTTCAAGCAATGGCAATAGTATAAACTTCTTACTATTTGACATGACCTCGAGTGTCCAAGATAACATGAACATTAGTTCAGGGCTACGAACTTTAATGTGTGCGATGGTAAACGGGGTAAACATTCAGATCAGTCGATATTTAATGCTAACCAGCTAGCAAGCAAATGCTACTAAGGTATTTAGCTTTCAACGCTAAATATGACAGTTTTGCGGTCCTATCTTCAGTGACATGGTGTGTCAGATAACTTCAAGCAAGTATATCAATAAATTTCCTTTAAAAAAGCATTCTGACTGACTGTATTTACTATTGTATCCACAGCATGCTGAAGCCCTCCACGTTCCCGTGCCGTAGAGTTGGAAAGGGCCTCGTAACGTCACTGCCTGCAAAAAGGACCTTATGGTTGTCTTTCTGTGCCTGAGTGAAATTTCTTCAAAATCATTCAAATTAAATCAGTTGGCTAGGCTCATAAATATAAAGACATTTATCAATGCTATAAATGCAAAATATGTTATATCTCAATTATTGAATATAACAAATATTATGATCTTGGTAGTCTGGCCAAAGTAGAATCTGTAGAATGCACCTGTTCATAATAACAAGGTAAATCAAGCGTATAAGACCGTCTTTTTTCCACAGTATTGGGCTATGGTAAATAAAAGACAAGATAAAAGGTAGTAAGAACAGCGAGGAGTAAATAAGTTGAACAGCTGTGAAGAACTTTGAGCAACTGTGAGGCCACCTTTGTCTCACACTTGGGCAGATATAGGCCTACTAATGGAAATCAGAATTTTAGTATTATGATATATTTTAATAATAATGTATTATTATTATAGCTTTATTTTGAGTCTGGAGCATATATTTGTCACGCTGCCCATAATGAATAATCTTGTCCATATTTTTTTTCATAATATGAAACATGTTAATATTAGTGATAGCCTACTTATTTTAGACATAGGCCATAAGATTTAAAAGTTTGATAGAGGGCTCAGTAGTAGGTTAGGAAATACGGTAGCCTAAGTAAGACGATTTGTGTCTTTTCCCATATCGTAAAAAATCATAATAGGAAGGTTATTGTTTGTAACAAAGTTTATTCGTCTGTCTGAAAATGATCGGTGATCGAAGAGCCTCAGTGCGCACCTCACGTGGTCTAGCCGTGCGGTCCTTTTGAGCACAACGTTTCCCCAACAAGCTGGAGTATCGTCAGTTACAGTAGTAGCAGCTGGGAATGTGAAATGCTTTTCGAGGGGTTCGTACACCGCTATTTTCAGCTGTGTGGAGAGTAGTAGGCTGGCCAGAAAGATATTCCTGCCAATGGTCGATTCTTGTCTGTGCACAAGATTATTTGTAAGTCTAGAGTGGCAGCTAGCATTTTTGTTTACGGGCAGTAGAGCACAGTTCTCTACTCGTACGGCCGTTTCACCGCATCAGATGGACTAGGGATAGCCGCTGGTTCATTGCGGTGCTTCATACTAGCGGGAATCGGTGACTTTTTATTCGCTATGTGCACGCTACACGGGCTTGAAAGATCTATCTAACGGTGCGGTGAATTGACCGACCTAGGTCATACTAGTCAAATATGGTCTAGCGTGAATTTCTCTGGTCAATACGCTATCTGACTGGCTCACTCATGCAACAATGGACTGAGATTTGTGGCTGAACGAGAGAACGCCGACGTTATATCCTGCCTGTAAATGATAGAAGATACGATGACACTGCTGTCTCTATTAGGTCGAATCATGCGTTATTTTCTGCTTAGACCAGAAACCCTGTTTCTGCTGTGCATCAGCTTGGCTTTATGGAGTTACTTTTTCCACACCGACGAGGTAAAGACCATCGTCAAGTCCAGCCGAGATGCGGTCAAGATGGTCAAGGGTAAAGTGGCGGAGATTATGCAGAATGACAGATTCGGGGGGCTAGACGTTTTGGACGCAGAGTTTTCCAAGACCTGGGAGTTCAAGAGCAACAATGTAGCGGTCTACTCTATTCAAGGCCGGCGGGACCACATGGAAGACAGGTTTGAGGTGCTCACCGACATCGTGAACAAGAGTCACCCATCTATTTTCGGAATTTTCGATGGCCATGGGGGAGAGGTAAGAAGTGAGGGAAAGACTAACACTGGGCGATCCTTCTGTCTCTCTCTCCATTATCTTACTATTATCAGAAAACACACGCATTGAAATCGGGCATCTCCAAGATGCAAGGGAAATGTTATTTGTATGTCCACAGGGATATCAGGCAAAACGTAAACACGTTTTTGACACAACATAATTGCATAATTAATGTTGGTTCCTATGCAGACAGCATCACCTAAGTGGCACTACAGTCAAATCCAATCACAACTGATACAAACGAGCCCAGTGTCCCAGTGAGTTTCAAATCTTGGCTAATCTAAACGAGCACAACTGAAGTGAGTCATTCTTTTGTATTCTGTCAGAATGCATCGCAAACCACTTGTACTCTCCCAGAAGTGTTTCCTCGCTTGTCACTATAGTTACCTTGCTGTCACAAGCAACCACACTCCATCACCAGTCAGCCCACACTAACAAATAGAACTCTCCCATTTCTCCCCACTTCTGTGGGTCTGGCAGATGTTGGTGTTTACCCAGAGCACATCATGGTTGTGCGTTCAGTGTACTGAGGCAACAGACTTTGAGGCAACTCACCTTACAGGACCAAAGCTGTGTGTGTGCGTGTCTGTGTCTGCTACTTTCACTTGATGATGAGACCACAGTTAGATGGAAACAACATCACACTAATTGATTTAGAAGAAAGAAGAAACCCACTGGGAAAAAAAAAATGACAGGGCTGTCCCGCTCTCCTCGCCCTCATTGCATTGTCCATGGCTCACTCTCATCTTCTCTTTGCTTCTCTTCTCTCAACCACTGTCACACTTTTTGTTTCCTTTCTCAATACCCCAGATATTACGCTACACATTACGGCTTGTTGTGTTGTGTTCCCCTGGTCAGACCTGCAAGCAGCTGAATTTAACAGCTTTTGAACTGATGGAGCGTAAAGGCTAATATTCTAAAAATAGATGCAGAGATGGAAGATAACTGGAAATAAAAGCACAGAGTGCTGTACTTTTGACCAAAAGTGGTCATTGGGTTGTTTTCCTTCCCTCTATAGCCTCTATAGCCTTTTTGTGCTCCTTCCAGCCAAGCAGAGGATGGGGTCCTTTTTGGAGAAGGGTAATACAGGCTGTTACAGCGGCTATGAGGTTGAGAGAGAGGGAAAATTGAATAAATCTGTGAGTGAAAGAGTCCGAATACGGATGAGAGTATTAACAGTGAGTGAAAACAAGCTGTGAAAGACCATGTTTAAATTTGCACATGTAGGCAAGAGGTGTTTTTGTCCATGTCCATAGGTAACAATTTGTCTTTATTCCCGCACACTCTTTTGAAGTGAGCAAAATGGTTTCCGGGCTGCAACCTTTTTTTAACATTTTTATTTTTGGTGGAAACAATTCCTTTTGCTTTGTGCATTTCTATTAATTTGTTTCCTAGCCAACAGGCAGTACATACAGTAGAGAGATGTTCTGCGGCCCGCGGCTAAACTAAGAACACTAGCTGCCTTAGCTGGCTACTTAATGAGATGTCGGCAAATATTATCTCCCTCCATGTCGTGCTCTGACACGGTGGTATATACAGAATAAACGGCTGTGTATATTAAGGACCAATGATGGCAACGGAGAACCACAAGTCTACAGGATATAAGTCCAGCCTTTAATTTTTAATCGGATTTTACTAGCGTGCACCTTTTTTAACCAGAGAGGAAGGCAATGAAATGATTGGTTCAAATGAATATCCTTCAGATACAGCAGGCCCACATAGGTGCTTTGAGTTATTTGGGCTGATAAGATAAGCTATATCAGGTTGAATTTGGACGGAGCTGAGTTCCACAACCTGCGTTCAAAAGGACAAATCATAAAACTGACATAGGAGAGTCAGAGATGTCAATCAAGGGGGGTTCTGGACACACCCAGTCAGTCCTGAGGAGTGGTTTGATCAAACCACATCAACTCAAAACACGTGTGTGGGCTCACAGGGGGTTTAACACTGAGTCTGGGGTAAATTAATTGTGCCGGCCAGAGCGTAGAAGGTCAGGAAGTGTAGATACTCTTCACCACACACTGTAGACACACACGGCCACACAAATGCCGTCATCACACATTTATCCTTTAGTCCTTTTTTAAAATCCATGTTTCATGCGTTCACTGGGCTGTATGTTAGCTTGTTGAGGGATGTACTGTGTAGGCTATGTAATGTAGGAAGTAGGGCTGTGCTAAAAAATCGATACAATATATCTCGAAATTTATTTCCAGCTCAAAAATTGACTATTAAAAATAAAATAAAAAGGATTCTCGTTTTAAACGGTGTGTGAATTACAACTACTAGATGTCGCAGTACGGCTAGTTGCCTAGAATTGACGGCCCCCATTTCTGGTAGAGTGATAGGGGGCAGGATAGTCTAGTGGTCTGGGTGTTGGACTCCCAGCCGTAAGGTCGTGGGTTCAAGCCCCAGAGATGGCCTACCTGTAAGCATCCTTGAGCAAGATGCCTAACCCCTACCTGCTCCTTGTAATAGCACCATGTGATTGTAAGTCGCTTTGGATAAAAGCGTCTGCTAAATGCTGTAACTGTAACAGTGATATTTGGATGCAACATGGCAGACGCAGCTGACAAAATTACAGCGGCTCCTTAAAAATATAAAGCCGATGTGTGGTATTTCAGCTCTCTTTTTACATTTTCAGTGAACTATGTGGAATATCGCAATATATCGCAATATGTATTGTATCGCAATGTATCGTGATCTAATCGTATCGTGACCCTTGTATCGTGATATGTATCGTATCGTGAGGTTCTTGCCAATACCCAGCCCTAGTAGGAAGATACATTTTTATCTATACATGCAGGGCATAACGCTGGCGAATTCTTCTTCCATATAATTCATAATAGAGGCAGTGATGTTCTACCTTTCTGCAACTCACTGCAGGTTCTAGCTTCAGGTGCTGCACAATTGCCTCCACTGTAGAATACAGAGAAGACATTTGCTGCGTGCCTCTTTTAACCTGAGTGGGGAGTTATTTTCCTTTTTTGTATGCATGGATTATTGGATAAAAGCAGCCGGTGATATTTTCCATCAATGTGTGTGTTTTGTGCTGCCATTTAAAAAAAAAAAAATGTATACGTTTATTTGTTAAATCTTGCCATATTTCAGTTTAGTGGTATTTTGTCTGGGTTTTAACTTTGAGCCGATGGGAGAACATTGAATAGGGAAGTGAAGTTCAGAGAATTTTGCCTGTTAGTGAAAATACCACATTTGCATTTCTGGTTTGTCTGTGATATGTCTAGTTTAGATAGTGAGCAGCTTGAATCCCTACTGTGACCTCTCATACTGGAGAGATGAAAGGAGGAGCCGGCATGGGAGTAATTGCACTGCTGGCATTAGAGAATTAGAAAGAAGGCGGGCAAATGAAGGGAAAGATTGAGTAAAACAAAAGACTGTGTGTGTGTGTGTGTGTGTGTGTGTGTGTGTGTGTGTGTGTGAGAGAGAGAATGCTCACACCTTGCGAGAAGGTGTTCTAAAAAGGCTGTTTATAGAGCTGCTGGGTGTAATGTGGAGATGAACAGGGACTACCCTGCCCTTGAGGGGAACATTGTGGCAGCTTGTGAAATGCCAAAGGGGTATCGGAGGCAGCCGCCTGCTTCTCACCACCTCCTCAGTCAGCGCCCTAACCCAGACCTTCATAGCAGTCATGTCCAGAGAGATGACATTTGATGGACATGCCTCTGCCACTCGGGGCAAAAGAAAAATTCTTCAACCTTCCCTTTCCAGATTGTGGAGTGAAAATCTGTGTGCAAGGCATGGTCCGACTTTGCTTGGAAACTACATGCAAACGGTGCGTACGCTGCAGAGAGGAGACCAATGGTCTGACGACTATGCTGAAGCTTTCCTGACCTTTTGGCTAATTTCTCCCCGCTGTCGTAGCCAGAGGGCTGTCGTAGCCAGAGGACTGTCTCAGAGCGCCTGAGAAGTGGAGTCATAGATTCCAACTTATTCCTGTTGAATGGGTGGTTGGGTTGTCTTGTCTTGTCAAACTTGGTGTTTGCTCCTTCAATAAACAAATCTAAAATCTAAATCTATTCTAAAATCCAGTTTATGTGTTATGGCCTGTAGGTCTGGCTGGGGTCATCTTAATGCCATCTCTTCAGGATGGCACATTTAGTGACAAACGCACATGCATCCTTTTGGTTTTGTCCTTAAGTGTGTGGTAGTTGTTTTTGTTTATGAGATGGAGAATGTGGCCATGTCTTTTTTTTTTTTTTATTGCTGCATTGTAAATCATTAGGACTGCTAGGAGAACCCTCTTCAGCCACAGGGTGTTCTGCCTAATGGCACCTAAGTATACACCCATCTCCAAGCAGAACAAAGATGCACGGTGAACTAAGTTGTCACAGCAACACTCGCAGCCTGGATGTGTGGGTTCAAACAAGGCTTTGGTGAGAGTTGTATGTGAAGTTTCCACTAAATGGTCTTTTACATTCTTTGGTCTCCGTCACCACACCCACTCACCTCCCAGCAGGACTAGCTGGGGTCGGCTAAGGGTTGGCGTCTTGGTGAGGGTCTAGTCTGTTGGTTTGCTGTTCTCACACTTTTAATATAGTGTGTGTGTTTGGGTTATATATTGTTTAGGAAGCCTATAGAAGTCCTGTTCTTCATGGCAGAAGGCATTGTGCATGCCTTTTGGAACATACGCACCATGGAAACACAAACGGGTTTGTACACAAATCAGTGTTTTCCCCTAGGATTTTTTTTCAGGGGGGGTGTCGTGTAGCGGGCGTGTTACGGATACGTGGTCGTCGTCATGGACATGAAGTGCAGAAGGCGGTTGTTTGTATCGGTGCATTTCTACAGGGAGCCGAAGTCTCGGTGCTTGCTTGGTATGGTAGGGGAAACACTGCACATGAAGAGGGCCAAATGACACAAAAGAGACATCTTGTTGGCACTTCACTGTGTAAAATGGCCAAAGTCACAGTTTAAAGTTCAAACTGTGAGTCGCACTGAGAATATCGATGGTTTATGACTTACGGAGAGGTGGGGTTTCTGCCAGCTTATTACCTCATACTGTATTAGACCATACCTAACTCGAGTCTGGTTTTTTTTCTGCAGTAGATTGGCACTGTCTACATCTAATCACACGACTGGTCTCAACTATTCCACAACATTGCTATAGTGGGAAGAATTTACGCAAGGGTCAGTTTTGTGAAAATATGAAATTAATGTGTGGGGTAAATGTTTTCAGTGGTCTTCTCGACTTTGTGCACGCCTGTATCATAGGTGTGTGTGCTGAGGTCTGCTGCTCGCTATATTGGCAGCGTGGCATTGTGTCAGGCTAGGCAAGAATGTTTGCTAAGAGAGGGTAGTGATTTGCAGCTGTGTGTGAGTGAGTGAGAGAGAGAGCGCTAGAGAGAGCGCTAGAGAGAGCAAGTGTTGGCAGCTGCTGCTAAGTCTTCTCATTGGCCAGCTGTGTCTGTGGGCAGGACAGGTGCATTCTCTTTAATGAAAAGGAGGACACTTCCATGGCTTAAGCACTGCACTACTTGTCATTGCCCATGCCCCCTCTCACATAAATATGTAACATCACAGAGTGAACCTAAATATTATCAACCATGGTGACATTTAGAAATCCTTCTGTTAAATCTTATACAATATAACTGTTAATGGGGTCTTTTTCACGCATGGTTTTATTATCTATATTCTCTAGTGTGTGTGTGTGTGTGTGTGTGTGTGTGTGTGTGTGTGTGTGTGTGTGTGTGTGTGTGTGTGTGTGTGTGT
>JAODLI010000005.1:2092247-2151283 GCA_027575585.1 Percopsis omiscomaycus | reverse complement strand
ATGATTCGTGATGACACGCCCCCCTTCGGTGGGTTCGGTGAATGCGCATATGAAACTGGTGGGGTTTAGTACATCCAACAAGGTTAAGAACCACTGATCTAGATCTAAAACATCACCAGAGCAATATGCCAACCCTGCAAGATATTCACTTAGTACAGAAAAGAAGATGCCTTCCTGCTAAGATAAGGCAATCTGCAAGTTTATACAACAGCAGGGTGGAGTTTGGGCACTCTGTGCTTATGTAATAACCTTTATCTTACTTTCGAAAGCCTCTATTTTAGAGCAGGGTGGCATACGAAAGGGTACTTTTCACAAGAAACAACCTTTTTCGACGAGCATCATTTACATATAAATATACAATATGTTTTGCTTTTAACAGTCAATAACCAATCAGCAAAGCGCAATTTAAAAAAAAGTTATCGTTAAAATCTGAAGAAATCACAGAAAAATCAATGGGGAATTGAAGACACGTTTGACTCAACCTAGTAACCTGAAGATTAGTTTAAAGCCAATGTATTTATTTACAAAAAAACAACCAATAAACAAATTGCCATAAAGTAATCAAAACAATGGGAGTCATGAGGCCTGGACCAATCACACAATGGGCCGTCAGATCCAGAGCGTCCTTTAAGCTATCAAAAAGGGTAATATCTAAACCTAAAAAACAAAGCCGTGAAAACTGGACTACCAGACCTCCATCCTCAAAAGAAATCAACACAAAATAAAGAGAGTCGGAAGATTGCTTTGTCTCAGAGAGAGCCGCCTTCCCCATATCAGCTGATCAGGAACACCCCATGGGAGAGAGAAGAGAGGAGAAGAGAGAAAAGAACACCAAATGGGGGGCATTGGGAGCACATAACATCAGGGATGAAATGGTATAGCACAGTCAACCTCCAACTCCAATACAACCAAAAATCTGTTGGCTGACCTAAAGCAGAGTCTGCATAGGAGGTGTTCACTAAAGTTATCAATGCAAAAAATGCTTTT
The DNA here is from genome assembly GCA_027575585.1 of Percopsis omiscomaycus. Taxonomy (NCBI): domain Eukaryota; kingdom Metazoa; phylum Chordata; class Actinopteri; order Percopsiformes; family Percopsidae; genus Percopsis; species Percopsis omiscomaycus. Next base: position 2,150,296 of record JAODLI010000005.1, on the reverse strand, counting down.
ACGATGGATTTCCACTCATATGCAGCCATTTGGTACCTGTATTGAAATGAAAGTTAACTCTGGTTTAATGTGTTCTTATTTCTGACAGGAATGGGGAAGCAAAGAAATGTTGAAAGTATCAACTGTATACAACAGGGACCCTCTCTCTCTCTCTCTCTCTCTCTCTCTCTCTCTCTCTCTCTCTCTCTTTTAATGATGTTCTTGAGCGACGCTAATGAATAGTTTTTACACTCCTCCTTCATCTCCCCCTCTCTTTCCTCCTTGATCTCTCAGTGAAATCACGGAAAGAGATTTTCCAACTTTAGTTCTGGATCTCTCAGTGTGAAGGGAAACTCGGATGACTTATTGCGTTGTACCAGCCTGGCAGCGTGATGGGGTGGGACTGTTAAACAGGTCTGTCTGTTTTTAGACAGTGTAATATGACTTGAGCTAGAAGGATTTGGGCTAGAGGGCTGACAATGGAGGGTGGAGAATGTGGTAGGTGGTCCAGTTGAAATTGGAAATTGTGTGTGTGTGTGTGTGTGTGTGTGTGAGAGAGAGAGCACAATTGTGACATTCATCGCCATGACTGATGGCACTGTGAGGAAATTCCACTGCATATAGGGAGTCAAGAAACCGTGTGTCTGTGCACCAAGAAAAATTGTTTTCTATTTCACTTGTGCTTAAATTCCACTGGTCCTTGAATATATGAGAGAAAAAAATTGCTGTATCTGTTCTGAAAAATCTCCCTTAACTTTGGAAAAAAAAGTTGTCATTTTTCAAGATAAATTATTCTCTTAATACGATAGTTTGCTTATCATAATGTTTCATTTTTAGAAAGCGCAGGGAGTTGGAATTACAAAGAAGAAGAACACCTCTTAAGGTTGAGGTTTTTGCAGTATGTCAGGTAATCAAGCTATGTCAGTAAACACATGACATAGCTGTGTTTCTGCATTAACTGTGTTAATATCTCTTGAAAAGGCGTGACGGTAACATGCCCCATCGACGTGTTCAACCTCCGGAGCTACAGTCTAAACCTTGGTGTTCTGGGAAAGGGAGGGAACAGAGGGAGGCTATGTTTGATATTGCCTCAGCAAGGCATTGCCTCAGCAAGGCATTGCCTCAAGGCCAATAACTCTGCTGTTTATGAGCTTCTGTCTGCTGGAGAGATTGCCTGCCTCTGTCCCACATTGACGAATCTATCATCTTTCGTCTCTCCCACTGTTTTTCTCTCTTACTACTACTGTATACACTACACTACTGTATACCTCAAGGCGCACATACACACACACACACTATCCCTGTTTGTTACAAGCATGCGTAGCAACACACTCCCCTATGTCTATAAAAACTTTATGACTTCTCCTTATTTTTAGGTTCCACTCATCTTTAGTCTCGTCTGTCTATTGTTTCTGTGTAAGGGACATCATTGCACTAAATAAACCCTTTTCACTTGGCCACCACTTGGTCGTCTTCTGGCGTTGTCCCTCTCTCCTTCCCCCATTCCATCTCCTTTCGCTATCCCTTAATCCCCGTCCTCCATTTTGTCTTCCTTCATCTTCTTGTCGCTGATTCCTCTCATCCCGTCCAAATCCCTCTATCCCACAGTCTTCATCCTGCCATTCTTCCTACCTCTTTCATCTTCTCAGCAGGGATGGATGCTGCTGTTGCAGCTATGGTTTTTGGTGTCTTCGCGTTCACTTGTCCCATGCACATCCAGGTGTACTGATATGCATTAGTAATCAGGCTAATAATAGCCAACCAACCAGCAGAAATATGTACACCTCCCCTCACAGACATGCACACATACCCACGTTCAGAAGTTAATACCTTGGTGATCAGTTTCATTTTAAGAGGGAAACGTCTATTTCTAGTGCACACTAAAGTGCAAGAGCAGTGAAGATGGAAGCAAGCCTTTGGAAAAAGAGCCAAGTAGGGCCTCAGTATTAGCACATTATGAACACAGGTCATATTTGGATCTCTGCCTCGTGACCTCATCACTGCAAAGTGCCAAGAAATTAGAATCTATTTCTGTCCAGCCGCCTTCATTGGATCACGTTACAATCTATTTCCACTAGCTCTGGATTGGAGTTAAGAACCCACTGACTATTAAGGTGTCACTATCCCCCGTCAATTCCCTGTTGGGGCGATGCTGGTTTTTCCTGAATTCCCCCCCTCCCCCGGGATCAATAAAGTGCTACTGAATCTTATCTTAAAATACTGTGTTACATTTCTTGGAACATTTAGGACTTTGTGACCTTTACCCAGCTTGTGTTCCCTGTCAGGCCCTGAGTCAGGTGGGGGGGTGGGGGGGTGCAGGCTATTGCTCTGGAAAAACAGTGTGAATCAGTGAAAAGAGATTTAGTGGGTGGTGTTCTAAATGAAGGAATAATGGATAGGAGAGAGGATACAGTTTCTCTGGCTCAGCTGTTTCCCACACTGTGTGTGTGTGTGTGTGTGTGTGTGTGTGTGTGTGTGTGTGTGTCAGTGGGTTTGTATGTGTTAGACTGGTGATGCACTTTTCCTCTCCTTATCTTTTATCAGTGATTTATTTAGACAAGCACAGAGGATAAGCAGGTTATTACACTCTACTGTTGCTCACTGTCCACTCCACAAAGAAGTAAAAATAGAAGGTTTTGTACAAAGCAACACTAGGACGATGTAATGAATTTATCAAGGTGTTTTGCCTCTTCCAGGCATACTTATAGAGGACAGTCATATTAGTACAGGTCACCTCTTGCAATTTTTTGTAAATAATACAAAAGTCAGCTGATTTCCCCCCCCGGGCTTCAACACTTGCACACACAGAAAAGGCAGAAGCTGTATATGGCAGGATAGACATTTTGCCGTTGGCTTGGTGTTTGATAGCTGGGAAGATATAGCTGGAGAATCAGCCCTTTGGAGAATCACATTTATATTTGATACCACCGGTTAAATATGACCAGTAAATATAAAAAGTAAACCCGCACAAACCAATGCCAAACACATGCTGGTGGCTACAATATATTTGAGTATTTCCACAGAAATGACCATTCAAGTGCCCCTTCTGTCTCTGTTCTCCACTTCCAGGCCGCCGCAGACTTTGCCAAGGCCCACCTGCCTGAGGCTCTGCGCCTACAGCTCCTGACCTACCAACGAGACAAAGAGAGAGAAAAGGATAAAGAGAAGGACGAGAAGAAGGATACGGGTGGCCTGTCCTATCCCTCCATCCTCGAGCAACAAATCCTCGCCTTGGATCGGGAAATGCTTGACAAGCTGTCTGCCACCTACAATGAAGCAGGTTTGTGTGTGTGTGTGTGTGTGTGTGTGTGTGTGAGTGTGTGAGTGTGTGTGTACGGGTCTATAAGTGTATGTTTGCTCACGTCTGACGCTTCTACAGCGATTTCTAAGTCGTGGTGTATGTCTACGTTGTTTAAGCCATAATTTGCAAACCAAAAAAAGAATGCAGAGGCTACCTGCATATCCCACACCCTTTCATTAGACCCAGCTGTAATGTTCCACCAATCAGTGTCACTCAGTACCTGGCCCGATGTAATGTAAGGAGACAGTCAAGTGCGAGGTGTTTTGTCAAACTATTGGCCTTGTTTTCTTTTCAAGGTCCCCTACTATGCCGCATGCAAAGTGTTCCTCTCTCCTCTACAGTTGCACTTGACTGTGTCTGAATAGTGGCTGTCAGCAGCCCCAGGCCATGCTTATTCAGCTGTTTAAATACAAGCTGATCTTCATGGGGCTTGTAGTAATTATCTCTGGAGAGAGGAAAATGTGAAAGAAGAGAGAGAGAGTGATGGATGGATGGGAGGGAGGGAGGGAGGGAGGAGGGTTGTTATAGGGAGGGACTCAGTGTGGGAGAGGTGACTTTGTTATGTGATAAGAGAGATAGTATAGTAGACTAGAGCAGTGGTTCTCTAACTGTGGGTCAGGTGGTGGGGGTGGGGGTGGGGGGGTTGTAAATGATTTCAGGATAAAGAATATTTTCATTTCAGTTTATAACAGTTCAGTTAATGACAGTATTTCTTGTTTATACTGCATATGGGTATTTTGTTATGTGCTTCTATTAAAAGAAGCAGTTCATTTATTGGGGGCCCAATTCTTTTGGGAGTTCACAGGTCAAAAAGTTTGAGAAGCACTGGACTGGAGTGCTGGAAATAGGCACAGGTTAGGGGTCCCAGTCAGAGTGGAAGGGTTTGTTTGTCTGAGAGGCAACATGAGGGAATGAAAAGACAGGGACAAATGAAGAGCAGAAAAGCCAAGAATAATACACATAAGAAGAGGGAAATGAGGACAAATGATTGATGATTGCGAGGAACAGCAGTCCTGAAATGAAACGGCCCATATAGAGAAGTATGACCGGTGTGCATGTTCTCACGGCCTGTTTTGGTAAAAACAAGAACTAAGTTACAAGGATTATTTTAGGTTAACGTATGTTTTAAATTTACCTTGGTCTTCATTTTATCAGCTTCCATAAATTAGGATATAACAATTATGTTATTTTAAAAAGATCAAAGACATGCAGTACATTCGTATTGTCCTCCACCTGGACTGATGGAAAACCTGCATGAGTGGACGGAGGAGACATAACATGCATGTCAAAGCCGATGTTGGTTTTGGTTAAAATATTAATGATAAGATGATTACATGACATGTCGCCACACTGCAATCTCACGAATACTACATTCCCAACAGGAATGCTGCCTTAATCCCGGTGTACTTCTCTCTTTCAAGTGGTGGGTGGGATCAAACCTTGGGTGTGACATCATTTCTGGATTGTAGGCAGTTTACTGAAACAGAATGTTCAGATGGAAGGGAGGAAAAAATCTGTCCAATATGACAGTTGGAAACCTGAAGGATATGGGGCCTTTAAAGACAACAACACAATACACACATAAATCTAAGTTTCAAACTGTGATTCACATTGTACATTGTACACTGAGTATATGAAAGGCCCATTGAGACAGCTTGTCGTAGCTAAGCAATCCTGCTCCCTAGTAGGGAATAATACAGTATGTAGAAAAAGTAGAAAACTCCACTGGAGCAGCTGGTCTCGAGGCGATAGTTAACTCTGAGTCTCGGAAGAGCTGAAACGTGATGCACCCCCTTTTTTTTTTTTATTCACCCATTTTGACCTTTTCATCCTGTTATTCTTCTTCTTATCATCGCCCCAGGTACAGATAAGAGTCAGCTGTCAGCGTCACTTTCAAAGAATAACACAAATCTCCTCTCTTTATCCCTCTACCTCTCACCTACACCTGCTGCATCCAGACTCCAAAGACCTGTACATTTGTTCTTTACTGTCCACTTTTCTTCTCTATCCCTCCATATTCCACTCATCTTCTTATTTGGACAGTAAGAAGGGCGCTTAAGGTTGCAGATGATTCTTACTGTCAAGCTACATTATGTAAAAGAAAGGGTTTTACTTTACTCCTCTGTTTTCAGATATTAGTCTATATAGCAAAGGATTGAATGTGTAGCTTTTTTTCCCCCATTATATTGAGTCTTGAGGGTGAGTGAAAGAGGTAGATAATAGTTTTGGATTCATGTCCCTGTATCAGACTAAACAATTAGATCGTTCACGGCTGTGTAGCATCCCGCTTTTGTTCTAATCGGGGCATAGATTAGGCTGGCAGAGGTGCAGGAGAGGAAGAGATAGCATCTCAATTCAACCTGCCGTCCCGAGGACAACTGTGTGTTGAGTTATCCCCTGTCCACTCATCACTTCATTGTTTATCAGGGAATAAAGGCGCTCAATAGAAAGATAAGAGAGATGCGACATCTATGGAATGGCCACCAGCTGAGGCTCTGTTATGGAAACATTTTTGTTAATGCTGTGTGGTATTCAACCTTTATATCACCGAGATGCCTTTCAGGACAGACACTTGCAAACACAGACATACGCAAAGGCTATCCAGTTTTGCATTAGTCCTGTGTACCTGTACCTGTGTAGTATTACAATTAAATGCATGGAAAAACATGTGGATTAGCATTATAAACATATAGTATAGCTACATTCAGCAAATGCTGATATTAAATAATAAATAATATAAATATAATATAATAAATAATTTCTGTAATACCATTTTGGGTGGTGTTCTATACCATTCTGATTTTGCAAGCGCCACACTTTGTTCCGTGTTGCATCAGTCTAGAAACTCTCCCTTCAAATTTGATTGATGTCAAATCAGTCCAGTCAGTCAGTCAACATTCAAACAATCACAACCGAAGACTGACTTGAGGATTAGCAAATGCACTTAATTGCTGTCGGCACCAACTGAACTACCCACCTGTACGCTGATTGGGCAAAGGTTCTGTAACTAGCTGACAAACCTGGGTAGGCATTGGTGTCTTCCTTTTTGTTTCCCATGATGCCACGCTGCTTGAGGATTACGCCATGGGATGATGTCAGATGCCATGTATATATAAAGTGTCAGGACATATGGAGAGCAGCATCCAGCAAACGCAGATTTCTAAATAGAAGAGAGCCATACTCATTGCAGTAGGGAACCAACTCGGAGATGTGAACCTAATTGAAGCGTTAGAGGTGTGCAGGGCAAAGCTAAGCCAATTAACAGGAGTTTGAGGTGCATACACGCTGGACTAGCATGCTAATTGGTGATGGCGAACATGCACTTGGCAAGGCTGTGCTAACTGGTGAGTGTGTGCTAGCAAGGCACCTTAGTCTATTATCTCTAACACCAGGGGAAACAGATAAGGTTAATTAGCTGAACAGCATTGCACTGGACGGTAGCAGCTATAGGCATGATTGGCAGTGTTGGCAGAACACATTCTTACACATACACAATGATGAAACCAATAGAAATACTGTAGACGATTCAGAAAACACTGTGTCATCAGTATTCACTTCCCTACCTCTTTGCACCTTGTGCTCTTTACGGTCTTCATTGATTTTCCTCTCCTATTCTCTCTCCTATGCCCCTTTCTTCGTGTTGTCATTTTCCCTCTTGCACAAAGCTACGATTGGGAATAATAAAATCATTGTCATGCTGAGAAGTAATCTCATTTCTGTCCCTTTCCACATCTCTCACTCTCTCTCTCTATTTCCCATCACCGTCTTTGGCATTCCTCCGCTCATAGGCCTTATTCAATATGCAGCAATATTCAACATGCACCACTCTTTCTTGATGCGTCAATGGGTTCTGGTGTGTGTCTGTGTGTTACTTTCTGATTGAAGAAGACAGGAGAACCCTTCACTGGGGAGTTGGACTTCATTAATTTTGCCCAAAGCCCCTGAAAGGGCCTGTTGTAAACACACAACACTTAGCTTTCAGTAGGGGGAAACATAACACCGAGATGTGGGGCCTAAAGTGTCATGGTTCATAGGCCATTCAGATTTATACCATGATATTTAAGTCCTTTTTTTCAATGCCTTTTATCTGGGGGCACGTAAACAGACAGCACAGTAGATTGCATTCAATGGATTTGGACTTCTTTAATTATGTATGCTATAATCTTTAGAATTTCTCCCTCCCTCTCTCTCTCTTCCTCTCCCTATATAGTTCTATCCCACCTCAATCCTTGTTTCACAGTCCTTAGTTTCTCTTCTTTTCTCTCTCTCTCCTCTCCTTCCCTCGCTTAATTTTTGTCTTTCTCGGTGTGAGCAGATGGCCAAACAGGCAGCTCTTTACTCTCTCTTCAGGGCCTTGGATCTCACACAAAGCCTCAGAATCTCAGCCCAGATCCCACTCTGCCTGGCTAGGAAGTTAAACAAACAAAGGAAGAAGAAATAACAGCATCTCAAAGAGGAGTTGGAGGAAGAGGAGAACTTACTGAAGTGCTATTTTCAAAAAGGCTCTGTTTGTTTTGCAGCCACAGATGTTTAGACTGTGTTGCCTAAATATAGGGAGGCCAGTGTCTTGTATGGTAGAAAAATGATGTGTTTGTGTATGTGTTAATACATGTAGATGGAAACTTTATTCCTCCTCACACAATGTACTTTTAATAACAATCATTATAAGGACACCTCTGAGATTTTCTAACCCCCCCCCCCCCCTTAGGTACGACTTGCCTGGTGGCCCTTCTGTCTGACAAGGAGTTGATTGTGGCCAATGTTGGGGATTCACGTGGAGTCCTGTGCGATAAAGATGGCAATGCCATTCCTCTGTCACATGACCACAAACCCTACCAGCTGAAGGAGCGCAAGAGGATCAAGAAGGCTGGTGAGCGTCATGTTTTGTGCTAAAAGGCTTTCTCATCTGTGTGTAATGAGTTGCTTCTTTACATAAAATTAACTTAAACCTGATCTGATTCTGAGCAGCTGGGTTACTGGCTTAGGTTGATGGATGAGGAAGGAAACCTGAGGTGACATCAAAGCCACAGTACTTCTAAAAGCCGATTGGCTGCCTCGAGCGCGTCATGTAAATTGTGTTTTTCTTGTCATGAAATGCGAGCATCCCGGGCCTTTTCCAAGCCAATCATTGAATTGATAAAAGGTGAGCTTAGTTGCAGGTTTAGTTGCCAAATGCACTCGCACTGTTGATATATAGCTAATGACATGTATTCTTTGTGGGGGAAATCCCTTGTGCCCCCTCTGCATATCATCATCTCACAGGGACATTGATGGCTGTATGCCACATTAGTCAGTCAGAAGGCATCTATCAAAGTAGCTTACTATTGCCATCTAGAGGCTGTAGCAAATATTGTTTTGACTGCTAGTAATAACAGGAAGCATCTGCTTCTCCTTCACTCTCCATTGTGTCACCATTTCTGTGTTATTGTGTTAACTATTCTTTACTCTTGTCCCCCTTTCCCTGTTTCTCTTGGTGTCTTTCTGGCTCTGTCTCTCTCTGTATAGGTGGTTTCATCAGTTTCAATGGTTCCTGGCGGGTGCAGGGCATCTTGGCCATGTCTCGCTCTCTGGGCGATTACCCCTTGAAGAACCTCAATGTTGTCATCCCAGATCCAGACATCATGTCGTTTGACCTGGACAAGCTGCAACCCGAGTTTATGATCCTGGCTTCGGACGGCCTCTGGGATGCCTTCAGCAACGAGGAAGCTGTCCGCTTCATCAAGGAGCGGCTGGACGAGCCCCACTTTGGCGCCAAGAGCATTGTGCTTCAGTCCTTCTACCGGGGTTGCCCCGACAACATCACTGTTATGGTGGTTAAGTTTAAAGGCAAGGGCAGCGAGCAGTAGGCCGTCATTCACTGGTCCACCACATATCCATTGCCGCTTTTCCACTGCATAGTACCAGCTCGGCTAGACTCGACACGCCTTTTTTTAGTATCGCCTCCGTCGAGGTTACAAGTGAGCTGAGGCGATACCAAAAGGTGACGTGAAAACACTGCATACTACTGGTTGGTTAGAGCATCATCACTGTGTTATTGCGCGACACGGGACATATTACTATAGCGGCCACAATTTTTTTTAATTCGCCTTTTAATTAAATGGCAACCCACAAAACCATGCCATGGTCAATCGAGGAGGTGCATACATTTCTCTGTTTGGTTGCCAAAGAAAGGATCCATCTGAATGGGGTAATTCACCTAATGAGAAGGTCTACCGGAAAGGCTCTGAACTGTTGGCCGCACACGGCTACCAAAAGTGACTATACATCTTTAAAGGACCACAACAGCAGGAGTGGTTTGAACAGCGGCATCGCTATGACGCCCAGCTACATTGAGGTGGTACTATCTGCAGTGGAAAACAAAGCACCTGGAACCAAAAGCGAGTCAAGCCGAGTCGATCCGGTACTATGCAGTGGAAAAGCGCCATATGTTATGGTATAATATGGAAAATCAAGCTTGCTCTTTCTGGAGAAGGTAAGGGTTTCTATCAACAATAGATATCTATAGAAAGAACACATTGAACACATCTGTCCATCTCCCCCAGCCCCGATCTTATTTTTATTGTTGTGAAAGTGAGAGAAATTTGGAAGTAAATCTCTTTAATTAGGCTTAAAGCTGGTTTATACTTCAACGTCTCCGTGTCTGTGGGCATCATGCCTAGACGTTGCTGCATTTGTACTTGCGCGTCACGTTAACATGTGCACTAGCGGGCAGTGTCACTTTCACCAGACCAGAATGTATAGAATAGGCTATCCAGTGTTCAGTTACTCCCAGGTTTGAGCCCAAACTTTCCCACTACTTGTAATCTCATTGTAATCTCGCTTTTTTTCTAATGTCTTAAAGAGGTCATACAAATGTTTATATCGATGAACCTCCTGTCCGTGTGCTTTAATGAACCTCCTGTCCGTGTGCTTTGGTCCTGCTCAACCAATCAGTGTTTAGTTTGATGCACCAGGACCAGGGATACGTGCATCGTGTTGATGTGTGCACGACGGCAAGCTACACTTGCTCTCTTCTACTCTACGCGAAGACATTGCATCGCATTGGCGCTGAACCATAAACCAGCCTTTACCAGTTTCTTGTATGGATTGCAGCACTGGCTGGCTCACTGTTATGCAAATAAATCAAATCAAAATGAGCGTTTAAAATACATGTACAATATGAAGGCAGATCAATGTATGAATGAGTGACATGGGACGTTGATTGTTTTTGTTTGTTGATCTTGGGCACAGGCTTTACAACCAATTCATTGTTTAGGTAATAAAAACAAGAATACATATATTTACTTCAAATATATGTATAAATATATAAATGGGTATGCTGTAAGTCTTGCATCATACTAGTGTCCCTCAGAATTAATGCGACCACTAACTACGATTTTGGTTTGTTTTTTGGTAGTTTGTGAAATTAAAATGTTCACTTTGTCTACAACTTATATTAACTTTTACTAAATGACTGCACTGACAATATCACCAGGTGTGTTGCTAAGGTTGTTTAATGTCTGATCTGTCTCATGAAGACACCTTGCAACTCTTTCCTTGTGTATTCATTCCCCCTCATACATTACCTGTGCAAATATACGTATATACCTATGGTACCATACAGATCGTCTTTATAAAATTGTACAGCAAAATAATCACTTGCATTATCATATCCATGAATGCCCTGACCCTGGGAAATCGATGAGTGAATGAAATAGTTGACTTAGTTTATCTCTATACTTTGTCTCTTGGATAGGTGAATATTGTATAAGTAACCTAATGAATCTTAATGACTTTGAAGGCTGAAATACTCTCTAATTTGGCTCCGTTTCGTTATTCTATTCAGTCAATGTCAGGATCCACTTGGATTATAAATATCCTCTTAACTGAGAACATGCAGTAATACTATAATGGATATAATATATGAATAGAAGTTTTCTAAATGCATATCTACTATATATGTACAGTTTTATTTATCTCTGAACCATTACTCAAAATGTAACACGCCTTTGAAAGAAATAAGTAATTGTTGCCTTATTTTTGTAAAAACTTTAATTTCCTTATCTGAAGTCTGCTGCCAAAACTAAGTTCTTAATGAAAATAATTTGAACATGCCATTCACATCACATGACCCTGATGTCGTAAAGGTATCTCATTTGTAGACTAGCATCTTTAAAATGATGTCTACAACAACATAAGTAATTTTAAGATGCACATACTGTAAGGTTCTCATGTTAGTGTCACCCTTTCCTCTATCCACCAATAAATGAAGCAATGCATCTGTCCCTGGATTGTATCTATTTACCTAATGAAATTGTGTGCTTATTCAGTTATACATTCTTCCTGAATAATGTATGTTACAGAATGTTAATGTGCAGTTTGTACTCATTTTGTTGACTTAAAACACTAACAGGTATTATACATTTTAAAATGTAAATCAAAAAGTGTACAAATAAAAATCATATAATTTAAACTGTGTAATGTTTTTTGTTTTTGTTAAAAGAGATAATGGGTCAAAATGGAAAAGCAAGCTACACAATAAATAAGAAAATATGGACCCAAAGAACCTGCATCATCAGGAAGTTTCCCTTTAATGAGTTGTGAGTGAGCATGTAGTTCTATAAATAAACCTAATACAAGTCCATCACTCCGGAAAAGACCTAATACTGTCCTTTGACGTCATTGCCAAAAAGACTAACAATTCTCACAATAAATAAATAAAAGAACACTCACTTCCACCACACATGGCCTTCCGGGAGCAAGTGTGACCTCTCTCCATTAATAGTACTGCGGTAACCGGAGAACTCTGGGGTCCTCTTACGTGAACTGTCACTAGATGGTATAAAAAGCCTTACCAAAAGCCATGGAATGGCTAAAGGAATGTCCTTACAGATGGGGGGGGGGCAAAGGTGTCCCTCTCAGTGTACTTAAGGGTTTCTAATTCACATCCAGTTCTCATAGGACAGGAGACACAAGCGGAGAGAGACACACAGACCTACGACTGAAAACACAGCTTCAACCAACTGCTATATTGGTTTTGTGAAAGCAAAGCTACAAGCTATGCAGAACAAACCTGTATATTTCGCCATGGGTGTACCTGGTTCTAAGCCACAGCAGCAAACACATATCCTAATGCTTGGCCTGGATGGAGCAGGGAAGACTACCTTGCTTTACAAACTGAAGTATAATAAGAGTGTGGTCACCGTGCCAACTGTGGGCTTTAACGTGGAGATGCTGGAGGCAGAACATACGGCCCCAGGCCTGACAGTGTGGGATGTGGGTGGTCAGAGGGGCATGAGGCCCCACTGGAAACACTACTATGCTGACACAGCCGGTCTGGTCTTTGTGGTAGATAGCTGGGACCAGAGGCGTTTGGTAGAGGCAAGAAAGGCGTTACATCTTGTATGTATCTGACAACATAAAGGTACAATCGGTTTCGTAAGATTGGCATTTAAAAGAAACATTGTTCTAAATTACATTATTTCTTGTTTGGATGGGAAATGTATCATATTTATCAACCTAATAATTAACTTAATTATTGAGAGGACATTATAGTTTGACAATGGAAAGAAGCCTGATAAGACCTTTCTGATTTTGCAAGCTCCACAATTTGTTCCGATCTGCATATCAGTCTAAAACTCTCCATTCATTTGTCATGGAGGCGGTGCTAATAGGTGTCAATCAAATCAGGTGCTTGAACCACCTTCAACTACTCACAACAAGAACCACATGAGGATGAATGCTGATTGACTGGTGGTTCTGTAACCGGCTGACAAATAGTTTTGAATTGATTGGTCCCAGACCGTTATATGAAGCGAAGCAAATTGTAGAGGCACATCGTGAATGGTTTTACTGGCCTATAGGAAGAAATTACCTTCATACCGTGTAACTGACATACATGTGTTTGTTCCACTAGGTTCTTAGGTGCCAAAGTCTCAGGAGTGTTCCTCTGGTTGTTCTGGCAAACAAACAGGACCTCCCAGGGGCTTTAACCTCAACAGAGCTTATTGTGAGACTGGACTTGAGGCGGGTGTGTGGGACCAGGGCCTGGTTTGTACAGCCATGTTCAGCAATAACTGGCATGGGACTTGAGGAGGGGTTCAGGAGGGTGGCCTACCTGCTGATGTCCTCGTTGGAACAGATAAAGGAGGACATCAAGGATGCAACTAAGCATCTAATAAACAAGGGCTTGGCTTTTCTGGACATTAAACCAGTCCTGCATTGTGGTAAAGGTGGAGCCTTTTCTTCTTAGATGGGGAGCTGAGTGATTTACACCAGGTGTGGGACCCTTCTAGCCAAAATCATTATCAAGAGCGCTGGCTGTGACGCAGGGTCTAAATGAGAGCAGGCAGAGTTATAAAATGTTGGCACCGTGGTGGTGTTCCTGTAAAGGAGAGTAACATGGTGATGACTGAGGATGACGTGTAGGCTCTAATCTTATAATATGTGGGTTTCTCTGAACAGTGGAGAAAACAGGTGTTTTGTAATCTTATATGGACATGAGACAATGTACTCTAAAAACTGTGGATCTCTTGGGCTTTTGCTATTTTATATAACGAGAACAAAGTCTGAAATCGTTTTGAAAAATGTTGCCTATTCTTTTTTCAACAAGAGATAAAAGTGTTTTTCATCAATCTATCGCGTTCACGTCGAAATGCTCTAATAAAGTATATAATGGCTAATTTGTCTTCTATGTTGTTATAGGGCGCCCCCTAAAGATAAATGAGTATAATCTAACCACACCAACACGAAACAAACCAATGAGCGAGGAGGGGAATTCCCCACCCTTCTTCTACGCCAGAGCGAGGCTGTCCTTCTGCCACCGGCATTCCCAGTATGCACCGCGGACAGACCAGCAAAAAATAGTCCGCTAACGCAAGGGCTGAGAAAAAGGAACTAGATAAGGGTAGCTTAGCTGCTAAATCCGTTAATAAAAAGGTATTGAACGTAGCCACGTTTGTAGACATGGCTGATAACGAGAAACTGGACAACCAGCGGTTGAAGAATTTCAAGAACAAGGGTCGTGATTTGGAGGTAAAGTATAAGATTCATGTCGAGGATATCCTCTTCTTGTATGCGCTGTTTTGTGGCAGCTTCGCCTTCTATGTGACGTCGTTTCTAATTTCCACGATCTGTAACTTTGCATCCAGGCCAAAACAGTATATATCACTACATCTTTTAACAATTAATTCTAGACGTTATCTAAACTAGCCATCATGAGCTTTGTCGTTTTTATACAGCATGAGACGATCCCCGTCTAAAACTAATCAGCTAAGTGAGCTAGCTCTGCTGGTTGAGCCTGCTGCTAGCCAGGCCCACGGGGACAAGGTAGCAAGCTGACGACAACTAAAGCATGTTATCCACATTCTTTTTTCTGTATTTTTACGTAGTGGTCTGGTTTGCGACCGAAACTCTCCATACCTGGATTTTGGGCTACCTAGCTAGCAAATTTTTGCTACTTGCCAAGCTAACACGATGTCAGACTGTAGTTAGTGGATGGGCGAGATAGCTAACGGTAGCTAGCTAACACCACTGTTAAGCTAGCTGGTTAGGGCTTGGTGGTGCTGGTGGGTGGTTGCAGTTCCACCCATCCCCCGTCTTTAACACCAAATACAATGGCGGAATCCAGTTAGCCCGTATGCTAGTCTCAGTTACCTGGAGATTTTATGTTAACCTGGATTTGAATTAATTCTTGCTTAGTAGCGTGGTTAACGACGATGTCATACAACAAATGCGAGAGCATTATATATATAGGCTAACTTTGGCGCCAGATAACGCTCCAGATCCATAAGTTATATTTCGACTGTTGTCAAGTCAGCGTGTCACAAGATTATTTATTACTAACTAATGTGTGTTAAAACTTGGATTTTAAACGTGCAAATGTTTGTTAAATAATATCGGGTTTGTGATGTCCTTTCCGCTTGGCTGAGTTATTACGATCATTTCGCAGACACGTTATTGGGAACAAATGCATTTCTCTTCTTTAAATCATGTTGTCTTTAAACGACACTTGTATATCACGGTGGGGCTTCATTCTTGTACCTCATATAAAACCATACTACGGTAAAAACATCTACGGGAAGGAACCTGTTAGTTTTGGCACTATTGTAAGCAGTACAGAGGCAGTTATTTACTAGAGCATGTTCATAATGAAAGGGAATTTGTGAATAGCCAGACTGGGCCCCCACATTGATGTCATGACTGCTGTTGCTCAATGTAGAGTTAACACATTTGGTCTCAAGCTCCTCAATGTTAATGTGGTTTCTTGCCTGCAGACTATGAGAAGACAGAGGACGGAGGTAGTTGTGGAACTCCGCAAGGTAAGGAAATGCATTATGCTTCTGTGAAAGACCTTAATTTTCCTTACCATGTTACTGTTCTACTTGACTCTTCTTAGCTATTAAGTAAAGAAGTGCTTGAAATGACCTTTTCTACTCGTCCCACCATAAGAACAAAAGAGATGAGCACCTTTTGAAGAGGAGAAACGTGCCCCATGAGGACATCTGCGAAGACTCTGATGCTGATGGTGATTTCAGATCGGTACGCTTCTACTTCACTCACCAAAATTCCTTTAGATTTAGTCTTTAATTTAATGTACTACAGATACAAATAGTCATCAATGTATGGTAATAGCACAGCAGATGTATAGTGTTGTTGGATCAGTGGGTAAGGGAGTGCCATAACAAAGTTAAAAAATTGCCAGATTTCGGTTCTTTGAACCATTTCTGCAGGTAGTTTTTCAAATGGTGAAAACATTGTCGGTTAAGTGCCCAGAAGTTTAATTCTATGTTGAAACGCACATCTGTGATGGTGTCACACTGGCAGTACATGGTCGCCTCTAGCAGGGTGGGGCCACAGTGTAAACAAACAAATTTTTATTTTTATGCTTTTGAAGCTGTAGTATTTTATTTTTTCTAACAGACTCGTATGGATTTATGAATGTCTACAACTAATTTGGCTAGTTTTTGGTTTTATCTTTTAGCAGAGACTTTTGTTTTCCTAAAGTTTTTATAGACGGATGAATCTTGTTCACTTCAAATGTGTACAAGGATATCCTTTACTCTCTAGGGCAAGCACTTCCCTTTCCCACACAACCAGAGTCAGATATTGAACACCGGTTCAACTCACGCCTGACCAATTCAAGTATGGTCACCGGAAAATAATACCAAGTCGATTCCAGGGTCTGCAACATTATCATCATCCACCTAGTGAATAGAGATAGCAACGTGGCATAGTGAGTCAATGGCGCTTTAATCAAGACTATGGGCCAGTCCCCATGTTAGCAGGCCTATACACTGCTAAAGCAGCCCGAACTTGGTGCTGAATTCCTAATAGCTTTAACAATATACCTTTCCTATGATGACTTATCAAAAAAATGTATTGTCTTTCAGCAAAACACCTCTCTAGAAGCAATAGTACAAGTGAGTGAATTTTTTTGTCATCTGTGCCATGCATTGTATTATTAGCCTTATTTTCTCCTCATAGCAAAATTTTTTCATCTAAATATAGAAATGCACAGAATATTATAAATGCTTTGTGAACATCTGTGTGCAAATGACAGAACCTCTCATAATGGTTTTAAATGCTCTGTATGAGTATGTTGCAGTGTGTGTTGTGTTGTGTTGAGTGTGTGTTGTGTTGACTTGCAGAATGCCACCAGTGACAACCAGGGTGTCCAGCTGAGTGCTGTTCAGGCTGCCAGGTAGGAGCATTTCCTTATGCTGGGTAGCAAGAACTGCTTGCCAGTTCAGGATGTATAATAAAAACTGTTTTCCAGTGCCAGTTAAAATAAGGATTAGCCCCATTTGCTTTAACTGACTGAAGGGTATTGCATGAATATAAAAAATCTAACTTATTGAGTTGCACAACATTGTTAATAGCCATTGCACCATTCAGGTGCAGGCCTCTTACGGTTTAGTTGGCTCCAGTTCAACACAAAGTAGCTCAATTTCTGAAATTCCTTCTACACACATCAGGTTTCTTCCTGAAACAATAGCTTAATTTCAGAATCGGTGGCCTGTTTAGTTTTTTTAGTTTTCATATTGTTGCATTGATGTCAGAGGCAGGCTATTTTCTTATTTCTTAAGTGATTATTAACAAATGGTAGAGTGCTGCATTATTTTGCGTGGTTTCTGATACTGAGTACAGTTACAAAATCTCAACATTTCTTTTAGTAATGTAAAACTAACTTTCCATTGTACTTTCAATGATCGCATTTACATAAATACAGTATGTACGAAAATGCGGCTTTAGAGTTTAGTTAGGCTAGCGCAGTTAGATCCCAGTTTGCACAAGAAAGTAAGTTCAGAAAATTAAACAAGAAACTAACTATAGTTCTGGTTGATGCTACTGTGCAATTTGATGACTATTTGCTTCACTACTAAACAAGCTACTTGGTTGAAGAAATGTTACTAGGCAATGTAAGGTTGCTACTACCGGATGCTAGTTGGGTTTTGCCTATGGTCTTCTTACAGGACTCTAAAGTAAAGTGTTATTATGACAGAAGACTCTTTACTTATGTGCTCCCGCTCCATTCAATAAAGTGACGTGGGTTTAAACAAGTATAGCCAGGCAACTAATCGATAAACAAATTAATTGGCAAACATGTTTTTTTTTTTTACTTTAAATAACCAGTGTCTTAAATTTCATCTATTCAGGTGTGATGTTGGTTTTGTGTTCTGGAGCAAGTACTTGAACCATCTGCACCGTTGCATCCCTAATTGGCTTTCTTTTATTTCCTGTTTGTTTGTGTAGGAAGTTGTTATCTAGTGACCGCAACCCTCCCATAGATGACCTGATTAAGTCTGGCATCCTTCCAATTCTGGTGCACTGCCTGGACAGAGATGACAAGTAAGAAAGCTGAAACTATATACATCTGCACACATGCATTTCTACTGCGCTTTCCTTTGGAGAATGATTGTAGCAGCACAGACGTTCTGCTTCTTGATCAAGGTATAGCACTTAGCTGGGCTTCAAAGATATGGTAATGTGGTTGTGGGGCTTAGCCCGGCTACATTTCAAGGATCTTGCACAGCTATGTGTTCCAGTGTTCACCTCCCAGGAGTGACTAACATAAATGACTCATAAGGGTCCTCATTTAGGGTGTTCCGTCCATTTTCAATACCCGTCAATAACCTCTCCTGTTCTATTTATTGCATCTCTTTGTGTTCTCAAGTCCCTCTCTTCAGTTTGAGGCAGCCTGGGCTCTGACCAACATAGCATCTGGTACCTCGGAGCAGACCCAAGCGGTGGTCCAGTCCAGTAAGTGTCGCCGTACTAAAGCCTACAACTTTTGATAGGAACCCCTTAAGCCGGAAGTATACTGCAGACACGTATACGGACGTCCATATTGGTGTCTCCAAAGTATAGTCGTTTTTCTGCTGTTTCAGTTGTGCGGATGCAGCCGAGCTGAATGCATGCGCACTTCTTCTGTATTTCCTGGCCACACTTTTTGCGACTTCTCCCACCTACTGGATCGGCGTATTACTACTTATGCTGTTTCGCCCATGCACAGTCGGTGCATAATCAATCTCCGTATGTCTGTACGGACACAAAATCTTGGTGCAGCACTGAAATTTGCGTCATCCGCACTGGACGGAGACCATACAGAGTTAGAATAGAGCAACAAATGCTCTATTTTGATAGGCATTAGGCTTTCATCTTCCAGCTAGTGGCCATTTATGTAACGCTGACTTCATTCATTTCAAATTCTGTGCCTCCTGTAGATGCTGTGCCCCTGTTCCTGAGGCTGCTTCACTCCCCTCACCAGAATGTGTGTGAGCAGGCTGTCTGGGCCCTGGGCAACATCATAGGTGAGGCTTATCGCTATACGTTTAAGTAGCTAAAGTGCTACAGGACAGTGCCTGTCGGTTAGGGGTTCATCACTTGCTGTGTGTGTGTTCTCCAGGGGACGGTCCACAGTGCAGAGACTATGTAATCAGCTTGGGTGTGGTCAAGCCCCTGCTGTCCTTCATCAGCCCCTCCATCCCCATCACCTTCCTCCGCAATGTCACTTGGGTCATGGTCAACCTCTGCCGCCACAAGGACCCTCCACCACCCATGGAGACCATCCAGGAGGTACGGTGCTGTGTGAGGGGTCTTGTAGCAGTAGTGAATGCTATGGGGGGGGAGGAAGGAAGGAAGGAGTGTTTGTATTACCGTCCTAATGCCAGTGCTGATATGTGGCTCTACACTTCAGAACTTCGCCACTGTACCACACCGAGAACACACTGAATGCTGGGTATACCTTTGTGCCACAAAAGCACAACTTCTCTTCCCATAAGTGTAGAGTTGTTGTTGTTGTTTTGGGGTCAGGGAGACAGGCAGAGGGGATTACTGTCCCATCAGGGGTTCAGTTAAGCTGGTGAAATGAGGGCAGAGTGGGAATTGGGACAGAAGAAGGAACCGAACAGGTTGTGGTGGTCCAGTCATCCCTTTATGACTTGATCCTGTCCTGCCACATGAGTAAGCAGGGCCACAATGAATTCTCCTTTACTTTCCTTTGCAGATCCTGCCAGCTCTCTGTGTGCTGATTCACCACACTGATGTCAGTGTGAGTACTCTGCATCTATTCATTGTTTAAGTAGGCTTGCATGCCTGTAACTCATTTACTGTTTTCTCATTCTGATATAGCTTTTCTTTTAATGTAGGCTAGATGCAGTGATTAAACTCTTGGCTGTTGCCATGATGGTATAAATGATTGAGAGTGGAGGGTTCATATCTTGTCTTCAGATCCTGGTGGACACTGTGTGGGCTCTGTCCTACCTGACTGATGCTGGCAACGAGCAGATCCAGATGGTCATTGATTCTGGCATCGTTCCTCACCTGGTGCCCCTGCTTAGCCACCAGGAGGTCAAAGTTCAGGTATGGAGATAAATAAGGGACTAGTAGTTTTGTTTTCCTTAGTATGTGCCATTATTTGATCACTATAATTCTGTCCTACAAACTCTATTCAATATCTATTCTATCAAGTAACTCCACCAGGTGATGCATGCATCAACACCTACATTTATTCACCAGGCAGTAGTGCTGTACAAAATGAATGTGAGAGATATCGGAAAGCCTTGAAGCTTCCTGAGCGGTTCTACAGATGAGCAGTGCACATAACCTCTTCCCTGTGTTGTTTAGACTGCTGCTCTGAGGGCCGTTGGGAACATTGTGACCGGCACAGACGAACAGACCCAGGTGGTGCTCAACTGTGACGCGCTCAGCCACTTCCCTTCCCTGCTCACACACCCCAAGGAGAAGATCAACAAGGTACGGTTTCCTGGAGTTCTCTCGCTTGGCGTTAACGCCTCTATTCCTGCTCCCTCTCACATTGTTCAAGTGTAGCAGTGGTCCCATTCTGGAAGTGATGAAATTAGAGACATGGTGGTAGTGTGGATACTGTTTGAATGGTTGTAGGTGGGATAGACAGTTTTATGTTTAGGAGCTGACAACCCAGAAGATCCAGATGGAAGAAGATGGAAGCTAAAAGGTCTTGTGATAGTTGTAGTCAGGGTGGGGTGGGCGGAGGGGGGGGTAGTCATGTGCGAGTGTGTCTGAATGTGTGATGCTGCAGGGTGGCGGCCAGAGGGCGCTGAACACCCAAAGGGTCTTTGCTGATATCAGAGTGCATCTGAGGCCGGTCAGTTAAAGCAAGAGGTCAATGTCTGACCTGGCCGATGATTAAAGCCTCAAATGCCCTAACCCCAACCCTGGCCCCATGTCTCAACCAGAGGGCTTGTCTCTCAGAGCAGGCCCCTGGATTCTGATCCAGCTCAGCCACATGAAACACAATATACCATCTAGCTTCTATTTATACATGAATGAATTGCTATCTCGTAGCAAAGTGTTTGATCGATGTATACGATTTTGTGAAATTGACTGCATCCATCTCTCTATTCCTGTAGGAGGCAGTGTGGTTCCTCTCCAACATCACAGCAGGCAACCAGCAGCAGGTGCAGGCCGTTATTGATGCCAAGCTTGTGCCCATGATTATCCACCTGCTTGACAAGGTGCGTCCACCCTCTTTGATATTAAAAGATTTTAATGGAGTGCATGACTTGATGTAGGAATGCTAATTTGAATGCATATATTCCCAGGGTGACTTTGGCACTCAGAAAGAAGCAGCCTGGGCCATTAGCAACCTGACAATAAGTGGGAGGAAAGACCAAGTAAGAATCTGTTAAATTCCCTACAATTTCTTCTTCATCTTTTACTCATCTTTTACCTTCCCATCCATCCTTGATGCTTGCCGTTTCATTTACCTTTAGCTGACTGACACCTTTCAATAGTGTGAGAGGTTCCAGAAGTCCTGATCTCACCTGCACACTCTCGGTTTCCCCTAGGTGGCGCACTTGATTGAAAAGCAGGTGATTCCTCCCTTCTGCAACCTGCTGACCGTAAAGGATGCTCAGGTGGTGCAGGTTGTCCTGGACGGCCTCAGCAACATTCTGAAGATGGCGGATGATGAGGCTGAAACCATTGCTAACCTCATCGAGGAGTGTGGTGGTAAGCTGCCCTTGTTGTAGGCCTTCATTCATATTGGCTCAGCCATTTTGTAAATACTTCTTAATAAATATATGGATTCTTTCTCTTCCCAAGGTTTGGAGAAAGTGGAGCAGCTCCAGAACCATGAAAATGAAGACATCTACAAACTGGCCTATGAAATTATTGATCAGTTCTTCTCTTCTGATGATGTAAGTTCCAGTTGAGAACAAGGTTCTAATTTTCGTGTACGTTGTTAAATGACTAATGTACCATACTTTTGTAAGTCATAAGCTGATGCTACATTTCATGTTTCCATGCTACAAGCACAATATATTGGCCCATATCTAGAATATCTGTTATAACCCTACTACAGAATTGCATCATCATATCTTTGTTTCATCACATATTGGGTAATGGTCCCTGCTGATAACCAAGTTAAGCCTGGTTTTTAAATCTTGATTTATTTGTTAAATGTATACATCGTTAGAATGGATATCACCTGTTCCAACCCCACTGGTCATGTTTAAGCTGAATAGCTTAAATTGCTGCTACATGACTTGTGTTAATGCCATATTGCTTTCCCCCCTCTGTCCAGATTGACGAGGACACCAGCCTGGTCCCAGAGGCCATCCAGGGTGGAACTTACGGCTTTAATTCTTCCACCAACGTGCCAGCCGAGGGATTCCAGTTCTAGAACGCATCTGGGGTACTCTGGAGTTTTGTTTGCGATGCAGCACTCTGTTCAACATAAAATAATTAGGAGAGAAAGAGACGAGAGAGAGAGAGAGAGAGAGAGAGAGCGCGCGAATGTGAGAGAAATTAGATCCATTGTGCTTGGCTCGTGGGATCCATGGCTGCATCTTATCTGAGAGAAAAATGTGCGGATTTCATTGGGCATTCCAGGTGGACCAGCCCAAATGAAGTTTGAGACGGCGAGTGGGTGCGAATGGGAATGAGTGGCTACATGTTGCAAAAAAAGCGAAACATCTACATCAAATGCGTTGAGAGACATGCCGACATAACTTCGGTGTTATTGGAGCTGTCGTATTCTAAAAACTCAAATACTTCAAAAGACAACACAACTTGATGTCTACCCGGAGAAAACCAAGGACGTCAAAAAGAGTTCTTGAAGTATCACAATACAACAAAATGCAAACAAAATAATAAATTTTTTCAAACTGCAATGAACCATATCACAATTCCGCGGTCCTCCGACCAGAGAGGGCGCCACCCTCAATGTGCCCCTGCCCCAATCGGCC
Source organism: Percopsis omiscomaycus (assembly GCA_027575585.1). Taxonomy (NCBI): domain Eukaryota; kingdom Metazoa; phylum Chordata; class Actinopteri; order Percopsiformes; family Percopsidae; genus Percopsis; species Percopsis omiscomaycus. The sequence continues at coordinate 2,127,307 of JAODLI010000005.1, read as the reverse complement.
ACGCTATCGGACATGTGTGTGAATGGACCCATCGTGTATGAATGTCTGGACTCAGCGCTGAGAAGCCAGGTTCATTTCCTCCAACGATGCCCCGACGGGGCACCTCCCTCTCGCCCCGGTAGGCGGGGCCAAGGAGTCCAGCTGTGCTGCGAGTGGATGGATGAGTGGTGTATGCTTGTCTGTGTGCGTGACTGGGAGCGTGCAAGACAGGATGAGAACGCATGCAGAGGGGGAGAAAAAAAAATACAACTGAAGATAAATAAAATGAAACTGATTGGCAGGAATTAAATTCTGCCCTGGAAGAGAGGCAGACCTACAAATCCCTGAGAAAGAAGAAGGAAAAACAACAAACATAAACACATGGATTTCTTTTTTGTTGATTTATTAAGTTAGTATTAATTAACACTGGACAATGATGGCAGGTGCGGTGCGGAAGTGCATTGTATTAAGATGCATTTGGTGGCTTATGGGCTTTTCTTTTTTGCCTCCAGTGTGTTCCTTTTTACTATATTTTTATTTTCAGCTTTTAGTTTAATTGCTTGTGTAAAGGTGATTTACATGGATGATATTTCACTCGTCTCAGAAGCGTAACCTACGCACACCATAAATGGGTTTGATTCTGTGAAATTCTGCCACCATCCCTAATATCAATGAAAACACCTAAAAGTTCCCCTTGAGAGATTTCATGTTCTTTATTCCTTCAATTACAGCAAAATAACTGCTTTGCAGTATTGTTGCCATAGCTATGACTTACCACAGGAGGAAATGAGAACACCCATTATATGTAGGATTGTGATTCATAACCTTTGCATGTACTAAACTATAGCACAGTTACTTTTTAGGATATTTTAGTTTCCTTAGACTGTGTAGACAGTGTATTTTTTTTTTTTAAGTAAAACTGTGCTGTTTAAATGTTACATGTCTCCCCTTCCCTTTCCCCTTTAATAGTTTCCAATTTGCAGGAAAATCTGAACAATTTTGCACATGTACTGCAAAGTGAGGTCTTTTTGAAGGTGTCTGTTGGTTTCGTTAGTAAGACATGCCAACATCCTCTATAATATGCATCATTCAACCACAATTTCTGTTAAACTTCTTCAAAATACATTGATGCTTTTTAGGGCTACTTCAGAAAATAATGATTGACCATGTTTGTTTTCCAGGAGCAGAAAACATGCTCCTGAAGATTTATAGGGGCTTCAGGTTCCTCTTTTCAACTTCAAAGGATGGCCTACATGTCAAACTATCCTTCCTCTTTTCTCCAAACAAAAAAAAGAAAAAAGTATAGTATATATCCACACTGAAGAGGTTTGCTGTACATTTAGTACCCCGCAAGTCATTATTCCTACCTCCCTTCCCTGTTATACCACGTAGGTGTTCAAGCTTACCTCCTATCTTATTTGTGTTAACTTCAAAACACTGTAGTGATGGATTACACATTGTGGTCATAACCTTCTGTTGAACATAGGGTATATTTTGCAGCATTCCTTGTTAGCAAAGATGTGGTTTCAAATCCAATTATGTGGAAGTAAACGGTGGCTCTATTGGGAGACAGGCTACACAACAGGTTGTCTTTGAGAAAATAAATAGTGAAACCCATATCAAGATCAATGTGTATGTGTGGTGTGTTCAGTATATTGATTAGTATCTATAGGCCTAGGTAAATGAGTTAGACAGACCTATTGTCTCAGATGCTCTTGTAACGGACTACAACACTCGGTATTATTTAACTATTTAATTCTCTAACTGCCGTTCATTTTGGTGGACTTGAATTCAAATAGAATAAACGTAGATTCTTATTGGGTGGTTTATACGCATGCGCTATACGCACGGAAACGGGAGCAGGAAATGGAAAGCTCTTTATGAGCAAAACAACGGTACGAGCTCCAATCCAGCGGTGAGTGTTGGGCTAACGGCGGTGTTAATCACGTTTACTGGCAATCTTGGCGATACAGGCAAGGAGCTAGGATAATTAAAAGATGATATACATGTACTTGCAATTTCCGGTTTGTTGCAGAAATCTGCAAGCTAATTTCTATTAAACGAGTTAATATTTCTAACTTCTCTCCCCGTTAGACGTGTTCTCATGTGTGTGTGTGTGTGTACAATAAATTGTGCATGTATTGTGCTAGACTTGTCCGAACCAATTAACAAGTGAGCGTGTAGATGTAAGGGCCTTCTAATGCATCTAATGTTTATCTGTGGTGTCGCTACTGACGAAGTAATTCTAAAATATTGATGCCGCTGCCCACAATAACCAGAACCCGAATCTGTTGTCCAGACTGCACAAACTGTACGGCCGATGCTAGCCAATAATTGATTAAGCCCACTTGCATCTTTATTGGTAGTGCACAACGGCGATTTATGCGAGTGATGCAACCTGTCTTGACATCTGTTCGAATCTGGGCGCCAAAGCATTTAGAGATGGGAGACAGATCAGTTTCTGCGATTGTTGCACAGTTGAACGGTCTGTCCTATCAACAGTGTGTGGGGGCCTGGCACAACTTAGGCCTTCTATTGTCACACTGGAGATGTCTGTAACTAGAGCAGAGGGCCCAGACACTTACGACAGCAGTGTAGCTGAAGTCCTGTAACAGGACCTTACCTGCCAGGGTCGTTCTCATGCATTTTCACTAGAGAACCTGCTGATGAAAACACAGGCAGGATTAGGCAACTACTTTTGCCCAATCCTGCTAACAAAGAAGCACTCATGCAATACAACAGAAAATATTGCAAGAGTTAATCTGCAATACTGGCTTGTATCTGGCATACGATTGTGAATCATTCAACGGTGATTATTAGTTTGTGTAGGAAAGGGAGACAGGAAACTGGTGACTAGCCCTGAGGTGACTGACAACTTTTAGCGTCAAGATGAGAAGGTTAATAATAGGAGTGACCCCACCGTTCATCAATGTGGCCGGTCAAAGTCTGACATGACACTGCTCTACCACAATGTCACATTCCTAATGAATGTGACACAGTAATATTCTTTCACTATCTGGGACATGTATGTTATGTTAATCCGACATTTTCTAAAATTCAATTACAGTTGGAGAAAGCTGGTGTATTGATCTTGCTGGGGATCACAGTGGGTGTAACACAACCAGTCATCTGTCCTGCAAGGTTTTCCCCCACTGTACGTCTAGTCCCGGGCTGGGCTATCATGGACAACCTGGAGGAGGACCTGACGTGTTCTGTGTGCTACTCGCTGTTCTCCGATCCCCGGGTCCTGCCCTGCTCCCACACCTTCTGTAAGACCTGCCTGGAAAACGTGCTCCACGTCTCCACCAACTACTCCATCTGGCGCCCCCTCAGGCTACCACTGAAATGCCCCAACTGTCGCAACGTTGTGGAGTTACCCCCGACCGGTGTGGAAGCTCTCCCCAGCAACGTATCTCTGCGTGCCATCATTGAGAAAGTAGGGGAAAGAACAGCTTTCATTGTCTATGAAACGAATCGAATGAAACCCTTTGGTAATACGGTCTGCCTGTCTGCCACCTCAGTACCAGAAGGACAGACAACCGCGCCCCCCCTCGTGTCCGGACCATCCCAGGCAGCCCCTGAATGTATACTGTGTCCAGGACCGCCAGCTCATCTGTGGAGTTTGTCTGACAGTAGGCCAGCACCAAGGGCACCCCATAGATGACCTGCAGGCTGCTTTCATCAGAGAAAAACAGAGTCCTGCTCAGCTGCTGGCCAGGCTGTCGGATGAACGGTGGGCTCAGGTGAGGAGACGATATGGACAAAGCCAAGTGGCACCACATTCACAATAAATAAAAAAATTGGTTGGTTAACATTGTCATTGCTCTTTGAAATACAGCTTATATTTAATAAGATGTCCTAGTATTGTTTTTGATGTTTACCTACTCGAATCCAGACTGCATTTAGATTCATTAGCTCATAGGCACCTCCCAAACCCATTGCGCTATGTTTGCCGGTTTGCCTCGAGGTAGCTACTGTTTGCATTCACAGCAGATGGGATGACCGCTGCATTTTGCATAAGCAGAACTAAGCTACAGCCACAGAGGAGAAATTCTGAAATAATAGTATGTCTAAGGGTGGTGCATGTTTTTTTTTTGTTTTTTTTTACATTTAAGCATTTAGCAGACGCTTTTATCCAAAGTGACTTACAATTAGTAGCCTACATTTATTACCAGCATTACTTTAAATGAACACAAAGTACAGCCATTGAGCTACCAAACAGAACGCAAAAAAAGGGAATGAAGTTACTCAAGGTTTCTGCGGGTCCTTTTTAAAAGTATTAAATTATCTGAATTTTAGGCCTTAAAATGTCTTAAATACGATTTTGACATGTCTTGGTTGGATTATGAAGTTAACATTACTTTTACTGTATAAAGTTGCATTAACTTCAGTCTCACTTTAAAATGTATTTTTGGAGAAAATTTGTATGAATCATGCTGTAACCAAACTAATGCAAACTGTGCGGCCCGTCCAGAAACACCCAGCTAGTGTGTCATACATGTGGGCTTGCGTGGTGTCTCCTCATCAAAACAATATCTACTACTTGAAGTAATCCGTTAAAATGGTCTCGTTAACATTACTTTATTCTAATATGGTTATGTGGAAGTTCAACGAGATCTGGCTCGAAAACAGCACATTTACAGTAGTGCTTGGTTGAAGCCTGTTGAAAATAATACATTTGAAGCCCACTGCACCGTGTGCAAGAAAACTGAAATGATGAACTTTGGGTATAAAGGCATTAGGGAAGTCAAACAACAAAACATGTAGCCACCAGCAAACAGCTGCCATCACCGAATATTGTTCTGTATTCGAATCGGGCGCCAAAGTCCGACTCCTTTTTTTTTTTTTTTTTGCCAGTATGGATGTGAAATTGCATTCATAATTGATGGTCATAAATTTAAGAAACCCTGTTGCATGTAAAATCATTTGAATAATCTTCTTCCTCTACCATTTGCGGTTCCTGCTTTGCTGTCATAGTCTCTCCTTAAACAAGTGTTGCAGTGAGTATATAAACATTTGTTTGCAGCGCCGTAATGCACACACATTGATGCCGTGGCCTTCAATGACATGTTCTGATTGCAGGTGATAGTAAAAATATTTGATATTATGTAGCTTTAATTCCAGGATGTGGTCTCTTCCTGTGCCAGGTGTGTGAGCTGGGAGAGCAGTTGGAGCAAGAGAAGGCTCGCTGCGAGGGGCTGGTGAGGAATGACCGGCTGGCTGTGGATCAGTTCTTTCAGAGACTGGAGCTGGGACTGATCAGGAAGAGAGATGCTTTCCTCGGGGCCCTGGACGAAGCCAATATAGAGGTGTCCCAGGCCTATAACCCACTCATCCACAGGGTCAAGGAGTTACAGGTCGGTGTGTTGGGCCTTTTAACAGTTGGTTAATGTAGTTTGTTGAAGTTAATAACAAGGAAGTGTAGACATTGAAGGCATGGAGTTGAACTGTAGTACTGATGGTTGTGCCATGTTCTCAGGAAGAACAGTTGGACCTGGTGTCCTTTGGTTCATCTGTAGAGGAGGAGGACTCTCCACTGGTCTTTCTGGAGAAGGTGCATCTGTTCAGAGAGCGGGTGGAGGCGTTGATTAAAACACCGTTGCCCTCTGCCATAGCTCTGTCCATCACGCCTCGAGCAGCAGAGTACCTTGAGCATCACTGGCCTGCTGTTTCCATTGGAAAGCTGGAGGATGCGCCGATACCCAGGGTGTGCTGCTGCGCTGAGCCTGGGGGTGCGGAGGCAAGACTAGAGGCTAAGGTTGGAGGCAGTCACCTTGAACTATGGAGTGACCTCCAGCCTACTCCAGCAGTAGTGCTTCTCGGGTTGCTGCTGCTGTTAGCAGCCCTGTGGATCAACCCTGTCTGGGGAGGATCCATGTGCTTCTCCTTGCTGTCGCAGTTCAGCCAGTTGGTGCACGGTACGAGCAGCGATCTGGCTACTAATGTTTGGGAGGTGGCAGGGCTGGTGTACACCGAGGTAGGAGTGGCTGTTGAAAGATGCAGTGGTTTCCTATTCACGCTGGGGGAAAACATGTCCCAGCACCTGGCTGCTTTCTTCAAGACGGTACCTTCTCACTGAGGGACCAATCTGACACTTGTATATGCATATTAAGTACAGAAGGCCTCCTTTTCCTGGCCTTGTTTGTATCCATGTAACCCCGCTTTTACTGGGGACTTTGAACAAGGTCTGGAAAAGATCAAATTAATTTGCTGCAGGAAAGATTAAGCATGGCATTGTAAACCCAAAGTCACACTGAGATTTTTGGTGACAAATAATGTTGAGGTTTATTGTGTAAAACCTTTCCTACTTTATATTGCCCAACTGACATTGCGATTTGAGTTGTGTCAAAAGCAATTTTAAGATTATTGTACAGGAACCATATAGCTGACCAAAAACTGTAGATCTCCTTAAAATTAATGACGTGACCAGGATGTTCAAGACAAAGCCTAACTCATTTGGTTATTTCAGAATAACTATTATATCAGGGAACACTGGAATTGCATACTTCTGTCAACATCAGCTAGGGGCAGCTTCTTACAATAGGACTGTTGTCTTGACTGAAGAGACAGGGTAAAATATAAATGGGCCACTTGCATATGTAACACCCACAGCACAGCTAGAATGGAGACATGTACCTGTCTAAAGAGATCATATTTCATTGGTGCACCACAGTGAGATACACTCCCTTATTGTGCCTTTAACCATCCATGCCAAGTCTAACCTCCACTCCAAAGCTTTAGCATGTTTTACCATCAAGCCAATATGCCTTAATAAGGACAGTTTGTCTTCCTGAATTGAAGAAACATTTTAATTGCTGAATAGTACTTTCAGGACACAAGACTGTGCAGCGTATGTATAAAATGATCAAGCCTTCCAGGACCATTTGCACACTTTAAGTTGTAAGGACAAATGTTACCCAAATGTGTATAGCTGTTAAATGTTTGTTATAGTGCAACAATAAACTAGCCTAAATGAGTCACTGGTGTGGATATTCAAATACTAGCCTATATTTAGACTGCAGTACTAGCTGATTGCTGAAATTCTGAGGTGAAAAACATGTTCTGTAACCACCCTGATATAACAGCATATTGCTAGTTTGTATCACTTATGAGAAAGAAATTCAAATAGCCCTTAAACATTCATTGATAGTGCCCCCAGAACATTATACCAGCCCTGCTTGTATTGTGCCCTGCACAAAAGTGCATGTGGCTGAAAGGGTAGAGGTATGATCCTGTGAGTGCTATGGGGGAGGAGTAGAGTGGGATGCAAGTCACTCAGCAATGTCTTAAGTTTTGTAATGCTGGTTTCAATACAAAACCTCTAGAACTGTAGTGTCCCTTCAAAAAAAAATTGTTCAGTCTGAAGGAGTATTTGAGTGGTGGTAATCATGAAGGAAACCACATTAGGAATATATCTTTAATTGAAGGAAATTAATGACAATAAGTAAAAACATGAATAGCAGCATTGAAAGAACAGAAAAAGGAAATACTCACTACATTATTTACATTGTGTGGGGATCAAAACAAGAGCATCACAGTACATTTTATGCAGTGACGGCATCATGCTCTTTAAACACGATGGTCTTAGGGTTGATTCCCACGCTCTTGGTGGTATTGTGTGTTTTGTAGATGCCGATAAGACGATCAGCAATCTCAAACATGTTGTTCCTCAGGGAGATGATGATGAATTGGGCATTCTTGGTTTGTTCCTGAACAAGGAGAAGAAAGAAACAAGGCTTTAGCTAAGAGATTTTATTCGGAGGTGACCATCATATGGCGTGTTATGTAGCTAAAACCCTGTGAAATTGTAACCTGGAAAGCATCAAGTAAGCCTCCATCCACTAGGCTATAAAAACAATGGGCAGAATTAATGCCAGCAGTAAAGTGCTTAGTACTTGTTTTGACCCCAGCAACCAAAAACAGGTGATTTCCTCAGCCAGTGCTGCATTGGAACACTGGGCTCTGCTGAGCTGGCCAGTGAATACAGTTGCAGTCAACTATCATATCCAACAAGGGGTATAACAATCCTTATTCTATACTCCCTTATAAATAAATAAATCCTTTCTATTCTGCTAGATAGACACAAAGAATGTTAAGCACTTTGTAGTTAGCAATTATTGTAAATAATCGTTTTGAGGAACAATTGACACACTTTACAGTAATGTGCGAAGTAATTTAGGCTAATAATTGTAAGTCGCTTTGGATAAAAGCGTCTGCTAAATGCTTAAATGTATTGTACATGTTTATCTAACATTGAAGACATTGTTTTCAGTTGACCTCCCCCAAATAGATCATCTTTAAGCCGGGAGGAATTTTAACCCAAAGATGGGCTTACACCCAGGTTGCCCACGTGGGTGTCCCCTGCAATGGGGACCCGTAGAGCAGTTGGAGCTGGAATAACCTCAACACAATAAGCAGCTACTATTGAGTCAATTAAATCACTGACTACAGCCGCTGATACTTACATAAATGTAACAGGCCACAATGGAGACGTTTTTAAAGTCCAGAGCAGCGTCTATCTCGTCCATGAAGTATAGAGGTGTGGGCTTGAAGTGGTGCAGAGCAAACACCAGGGCCAGGGAGCTGAGGGTCTTCTCTCCTCCGGAAAGGTTAAAGATCTTCTTCCAGCTCTTCTTAGGCGGCCGCACACTGGACGACATAAGAGGAACGTAAATGATGTGCATTTTTCAGGCGTTAATAAAGTTGACTTCCAATTGGAGTTGTGTGAAAATGAGGTTATTTGATATAAAGCCAACTAACAAATATGGTGATAACATGGAAGACGGCATAAATGTGAAGATAATGGCAGATTTCTCAGTACATTACAAGCTTAGAAACATCTTTATACACCAATCTGAACAAAGGTAGTTCTCTCATCTCTCACCTGAACATAATGCCTTCAGAGAAGGGATCCAAACTGTCCACAAGCTCCAGCTCTGCATCACCCCCCAGTGTCAACATTTGGTAGTTCTCCTTCAGCTTGTTGGTGATTATGTTGAATCCGGTCATGAACTCGTTGAGGCGCTGCTTACGCAGGTCCTCGTAGCCACGCTTGAAGTTATCTCTCTCTGTGGTGATCTCGTCCAGCTGGGCCACGCGCTGCAGGTACAGCTCCTCCTGCGGGAAGCAGGGAGTGGGAAAGATGCTTAGACAACAGTTAAATGGAAAGGTGAAACTAATAGATTTCTAGCCCTTGTAAACCTATGCATTAAACACAAGGACAATTTGTAAGATAACTAGGGAATATCATTTACAGTAGAATCTTTAAGTGAGGTCAAATTAATTAAATATGAGATTTTTCCAATCCAGCCCACGCAGCCTTCCAGAAGCAATGTATACATTACCAAGACATTCAAGATGTATAAAGATTCCACACATAATTAGTGTTCCCATGTGCCTTCCTCCTTCAGCACCCACAGGAGTGAACCAGAAGGGTTGTTTACCTTCTTTTTGTACTCCACGATAGCCCCCAAATTAGGCTTCATCTGAGCACAGCGAGCCTCTAGCAGGGAGATCTGCTTGGTTATGCTGTTGGGATGACCGATTGCTTCCAGCTCAGCAGGAGTGAGCACTGAAAGTTCTTCAGCTGGCTTGCCGTCAATGGCATGGAGCGACAGTTTGGAGGCCTGGGAACACACAGGGATGAGCGTGGGGCAGGGAACTGGGGACAGCGTATCATAGCACTCCACTCATAACTCATTACCCCGGTGACCCTGAATGTTTCAGTCTGAAACAACTCTGTGAAACCATTGTTCTAGATGTGTCAAATGTATGTGGAATCAAAAATAGCCACAACTTAAACTGTGGCCTCCAATTCCATGTCTGCATAGAGTTCTAGATTGGAGATTAAATCTATACAATGCAGACAAGGAAAAATAAACATAAGCAGAAAGTCAGCTCACTGGGCTTGGATTTCAGGTTAAAAGCAAAATGCACCCCCCACCCACCTCTTTCTGCCAGTGTTTGATCTTGTTGTTGTGCTCGCTGATGGTGGTCTCTATCTGCTCCACGCGGAGGCGTACACTCAGTGACTCCTCCTGCAGGGCGTGCTCCTGCTGCTGTAGGGCCTTGATCTCCTTGACCACCCTCTGGTACTGCTCTTGCACCTCAGGAAGCTCTGCCTGCGGACAGGTGAGCAACAGACAGGTTGAGGGCCTCACTTTTTGTGTGTCAATTAGAAGTCTTTACAAGTACTGGAATGGGGGCTGACCTCAGCTTCTTGACAGGCCTTCATGATCTCCCCAGCTTCATTCTCCAGTTTCTTCAGCTGCTCCGTCAGCTCTGTCATGGCACTCTCATTCTCCACCATCTCCCCCTGCACACGAGCCACACTCTCCTCACACTTCTTCAGGTTACTGTGGAAAACAAGGGCAGAGTTATGCAGGACTTCATATCAACACACTAAAACAGTTCCTCAGTTTGCATCTGGCTCACTAACATTTCTCATGCTTCGTTCTAAATGACTAATCCACAGCCTTCCACCCAGTAGTAACACTAACAGAAAGGCTGTTCCACCAGGTAGGAACTAACCATTTTAGGTTACATCCACAAAACCAGATGATGGACTGTCGAGTGATTTGGGATTATGTGTGTGTATGAAATTGTGCCCACTGGGGGGCAGAGCAATGCAAGTGAGGGTACTTCTACTGCACACTAGGGGTGGGTGTGCTGTGCGGGCATAATCCAATCTCGTACTATTAATATGAATTAGTGCACAATGCTGTACAACACTCTCTACTGAAGATCACACACACTATTGTATTAAGCTGCGTGGGTATGTTCCCTTACCGTCCAGCAGTCTTGATGGCCACCTGGGCCTTGGTGATGGCTGAGGAGCAGTCATCCAGCTCTTTGTTGACCTTGTCCAGCTTGTCCTGCTGGGCCTTCAGTTTATGGCTGTTAATGTCCACAATGAGGTTGTGAAGCCTTTTCACCTCGGCCTCCACCTTTCCTGCCTTGCTAGAGGCTGCATTGTAGTCTGCAAGACATACCACCAGGGCAGGACCGGATGAACGCCTTGACTAGCAGAATAGGAGATCGAGGAGCTGACATGGAATGTGTTACTGTTGCGTATTTAGTGTCTGTTGCTATTATCAGTGTTATCCGGCATAGGCTTTACCTGGGAAAGTATACTAGGAGCTATATCTCTTATTTCTATTCCATCTGAAGAATTAAAAAACCCTGCGTTTTCAGTACATCAGTTCCCCGTTTAGTGTGCGTCCCTCTCCCACCCTTGTCGGAATATACAACACTCACCCTAACAAATAAACTCTATGCCTAATCGGTTTTCACAAGATAGAGGATGTAGACGTTCAACATAGTACAATTCTTTTATTTAAAAAAAGGGCAGATACTAGTGGCAAGTCTTCCACGTATTATGAAACCTTTCAAATTAAAAATTAGAAAACGTATGAAACTCTATATTTACCAGTTTTGACATAGGCCTACATATATTTAGATGTGTGCCATGTCCTATTTTTAAAACCTCCAGTTTGAGCAGTTTTGCATTATGCCCAATTAGCATGCCACACACGGCAGACTACCACCACAAGCACATTTTAGACCTGCGGGAATACATTTAATCTACCAATAAAATCCTTAAATTTTATTGTTTGCATAGTACAGTGATTTTACTCTTTTCTAGGTGGCAGCCAATATAGCTACTGTCTACCACTATTGCCATGAGCAAAATGGTTTAATTGCGTTTTAATTGAGTTGTATTGTGTTTGTTTCTAGGAGAACTGAACATCCAGAACTGCTTACCTTTCTTAAAGGCCTCCAGGCTCTTCTCCATCTGTTTCTGCTTGGTCTTATCTGGGGCAGCAGCCAGCACATTGGCCTCCAGCTCTTTGATTTGGGGTCTCAGGTGGGCTTCCTGCTCAGCTAAACTCTAAATAGAAGGACAGGAGAGGACAGGAACAGACATACTGAGACTGGCACAAAACAACATTGCAATGCAACGGGATGGTGAAGACCATCTAAGGTTGTTGTAAACCATGCGTTCACACTAGCAGTGATAGGCTAAACAGTCAGGGTAATGCTAAGAGGAGTGCGTGTCGTACGGTCATGCTGTTGGTATATTTCTCCAGGGTGTTCTTCATGTCTCTCAGCTGCGAGCACAGGCCCTGGACACTGTCCTCCAACTGCAGCTTCCTCTCCTGACTGCCCTGCAGCTGCACCACCTTCTCATTCAGCTTACTCTCCATACGGTCCAGCTATACACACACAATATGCTGGCTTGTTATGGACAACACAGAGGTCACAGGTTTGTTAGTGTGTGAGAGAGAGTGTGTGTTCACCTCCTCCTGGGAGACCTCAGCACTAATGGAAGATCCCATCCTGCCCTTCATTACCCTTCCTCCTCCAGTCATGGTACCTGTTTAGAAGGTCACATCAATGAATACGGGAAAAAAGACACCCATGGCAGGTCCAAATTACAGCCAGGAGAATTAGAGGCAGAGCAACAAACACTAGAAAAGCTGGGTTCTGTCCACCCACCGGCCATCTCGATGATCTGTCCCTGCAGGGTGACAACCCTCCAACGCTTGTCTTTCTGGAAGGCCATTCGGGTGGCCTGCTCCATGTCTTTGGCCACCAGAGTGTCCCTGAGGGCAAAGTAAAAGGCGGGCCGCACACTGTCTTCTTTCACTTGCACCATGTCAAACAGACGGGGGCTGTCCTCTGGAGTGTTGATAACAGCCATATTCCTCTCCCACACCTTCATCTGAGCAGGGGAAGGAGAGAGTTTAGAGAAGGAAGGAAATGTAGGCTTGTCTGTTAGAGACTGTTTCACAAAACCCAGCTACAAACCAGTAAGATTTGTGCTTGAAGATAGTGAAGTAGTTTTCTTTAGCAGAACTCAAATTGAACCAGATCACTGTCTTGACAGACTACTGGCACAGAGTGTAGCCTGCAGGACCAGCGGTTTCTCCGGTGTGCCATGGCACTCACCTTGTCAAGCCCGATAAAGGTAGCAACCCCAATGTTCTGTGCTTTGAGGAAGGTGACGCATTTCTGAGCCGTGTCGATGGTGTCCACCAGAATGTTGTCCAGAGCGCCACAGCTGGAGGAAATGGCCACGTCGTACTTTTCATCTATGGCCCCCAAGTCCCCCTAAAGCCAGAGAGAGACCGAGGGTGCAGAGTTGCGGTCAACAGAATAGGTATACTGTAGTCTCTTAAGCAGTGGTCCCTGCAGAGTATTTTTTAGTAAAGTGAGTGAAGTTCTTAGAACTAGGTTTGTATAAAGGCCCATTCCAGGATCCGATCCAATAGGTTTTGGAAGCTGGGAATGACTTCTTCAGGTATCTGCATTATGATGAATGGACAATTGTGCTTGAAAAGTTTATACTGTAATTTCTTCTGAACAGGCCTTGCCAAAGACCAAATGATGGATACTCATTGTACTTCAATTACTTAGTGCAGTAAAGGCCAACTGCAGCCAATACAGAAAAGGCCCAAATTTGTAGCTTCCTGTATAAGAGTAGACTGTCACTGTATCCCCACCAGTCGCCCGAGGATCCCAGGAATCTTGCCACTTCTCTTCTGCTGCATGAGGGCGTCCAGGACCTTGCCCCGACTGCGGTTGGAAGACAGAGAGCTCTTTGCTTCCTCGACCTTCTGCCTCATGTCCTTCACCACTTCTCTGGCCTCATTGTCCACCCGCATCAGCTTTTGCAACTCTGCCTCGTCCTGCATAGAGAAGACACGGTAGAGAGATCCACAATTACTACACACAGAACAGCTACACAGTGAATAGATCTACCCAGTTGAATATATACTCTAATCAGTATATATTAGTTTAATAGCCTGAATTCTTCTAGCTTACATAAGCATACATTTGTTCTATTCTCATATTTAACCACACACATACGCTTCAGTTCTTTGCCAATGTTTCCCATGCAATCAAGTGCATGTGTCTTTACCTTCTTCAGCTCCTGCGCACACTGGGGGATTTTGACCTGCAGGTCCTTGATGGCTGTGCGTCGCTCCCGCAGGGTGTCTGAGGCCGTCTGCAGGGACTGCTTGGCTGTGTTGAGCTGGGTGACAGCGGTGTTGTGGCGGCTCAGGTAGATGTCCAGCTCGGACTGGGCCAGGTCCATACGGGAACGAGTCTCGTTCACGGCCTTGCTCAACTCCATCAGCTCCTTCTCCTTGGCCTGACGGAAGTAGAAGATAGTGAGGAGTTGGGAAAGGACAAAGGAATTTGTTTGGTTGTGCAAAAATATTGCTTGCAATTGGCCTCCTGAATGTGTGTCAAAAACAAAAACACGACATACCTCCTTGTCCTGCTGCAGGCCGCTGGTCTCCTCCTTCAGACTCTCCATCACCACCTTCAGTTTATCCTCTTCTTTTACTTTCTGCTTTTCCAGATCTTCCTTGCGAGCTGTGGCTTCAGAAATTGCCTTTTCACTGCTTGCTGGCACATTGCGCACCTCCTCCAGCTAAAAGAGACATGAGGTTAAAAAAAAAAGAAAAAGTTTAGATTTGTGTCAAGTCAGGATCAGCAACCACAGCGACCTCAACTGTGGCAGTTCAACTTGAAAATGTAAATTATACCTACTCCTGCAAATCACAGCATAATAACTTAACAGCTCTCTGCACTTCAATCAAAGCATGACGGGGTGAAGAAGTAATGAAATATCACAATTTAGGGAATCGGCAGAAGAGAGGTGGAAAATAAATGAATAGAGAACGCTTGGTGTCACTTTCAAGCAAACTCTGCTAGACATAAAAACAGGCCAAAATACACAACTGTAATCAACTATAAACACACGGTCGGGACTGTGCAAGTCCTGGTTAAGACTGGCACAACGGGCCGCAGCTTGGCAAGGCTGGGTGGAGGAGTGCTGTGCTTGTGTGTATACACCGTGTTTTGGAGGGTTAACTGTGGGTGAAACGTGAACGCGGCTGCTGGGAGCGTTACACAAGCCAGGCCATAGTCACGACTAGCACACAGCAGAACACGGCTCCCCAGAGGCCTGCTCTGCCTCTGCCCAGCTCCCCCTCTAACCAACACCCTGCCAAAGCTCAGCCACTGGGGCTGGACCAACCATGGTTTGAGAACAGGGAGAAAGCTGGAGACTGGGAGAGGGGAACAACTGGAGTTATTTGTGTGGGCGTGTGTACGTGCAGGAGAAGCCCCTTATAAATACAGCGCACTGCAGAGGTGGGCAGTGACTGACGGGCAAGCAGAGTGTCCTATTAACTTGCTTGTTACGTCAAAGCCCTCTAGAGGGCATCCAAGGAAACTAGCCATATTGCCTCAGTAATTTCCAAGTAAATTAACTAAACTTCAAGAAGAAAACCTTCAGCAAGTCATATGTAAATCCACAACAAAAGTTGCCCTATAATATTTGTTAATGGCCAGGTATTGTTTTGTTGCACCGCAATATTAGCACCTTTGGCTAGCTACAACTTCCATCGCTGATTCATGTAGCCAAAGACTGACTGACTATCTATCTATCTATATATATAAAAAGTACCTTCAACAGGCACCAAGCTGTATTTTGAACAGTATTTCGGCTAGATTTTTTTTTCCTTTTAACTATTTTCACATTTTTCCAAATCCCTTTTAGATGGCTCCTTTTTCTTGTTGCGTTGAATTGACACTTTCAGGAGTTTCCAGATATCAATATTCAAAAAAAATCAAATATTAGCCATTTGCAATGTGACCCATAAGAATATCTTCAAGAGCTGATTGTAGTTAAATAACATCAACATGTAATTTGATTATTACATCAAAGCAGTCCAATCATTTACAATACAACAAAAGTACAAAAGCTTGCAACAGTTAAACTTATGCCTGGGAATTGACAGACGTACAATCCAACAACTGTCAAAGCTCGGCTCCAAGGAAACCAACTCATGCAGTCCAAAGTGTTTATACTAAGAGTGATGATAATAAATCTGATCATAGCCTTAGTTTATATGAGACACTGATGGAAGTAAAAGTTAATTTGTTTAATTATGCAATACACCACTTACTTGTATAGGGGATTCTGTAAACCCATGAGCAACCCCCCCAATCCCCATTTGTATACCTAAGAACAACAGACCATGTGTTTTTAAAGTAAAGGAAATTGTATTTCTTATGTGTGCATTTCACTTTTGGCTTGAGGACAAAATAAACAGCATAAAACTGAAGTGTCATACCATTGGTGCTAGCTTGTCGTGAGTCACAGTACAGCATTGTTTGTTTACGAGTACGTCTATTTGAAATGCATACAAAAAGTGGCTGCAATTTTGGTCTAACTTATAGATATGAGGTGCCTTTCTATGAGCCATAAGTTTTTACAAATTGTGAGAACACCAATGCAATATATTGTCCAGGAGTGAAACCATCATAGCCACCACAGGAAGGCAAACAGACAACACACCTTCTCTGTGTCCTTCTCCAGCTGCTTCTGCAGCTTCTTGCTCTTGCTCTTGGAGTGCTTCAGCTTCTCGCGCACTTCCACGTCCTGCAGGTCCAGCTGGGTGAACCTTTCTTTCTGGGCCTCAATGTACTTGGTCAGCTTGTTCTGTTTCCTGGTGGGAGAAATGGACGTAAAGATGTACTGGCAACAGCCACTCAGTAAATCTCCCATACACTGAATCAAGAAATAAGTGCTAGAAATACAACTAGCAAATAACTGATAAGTTTGAAACTTTTAAAACTTCCAAACCGAATAAGTTATCAATTTGTAAAATATCAAGATTTGGATTGGATTTTTCCACACACATTGTTAGTGATTGGCCAACAAAAAAATTGTCATACACATGTACCAGTTTGTTTTTCTATTGCAACCATTTACACTGATTGTAAAAGCTCTTATCACAAAAATGCACAATTTGCTGGAAATAAAGATAAAAAAAACAAAAGTCATACTTTTCCACATCTTTTAGAGCTTGGTTCCTTTTCTCCATCTCCTCTGTGAGTTTAGCATTTTTCTCTGTGAGCTCCTTAGTGTCTTCCAAGATCTTGTGTTTTTCCTCCTCCTCATCCACCACACGCTTCTGCAGATCATGCCTAAAAGCACAAATAGAAATACACATTCAAATAACAAGACCTAATAAAAGGACACCAGCCAGTGAAACTTATTGTTTTTGTTCTTTGCACATATCCATATGAATTTGAAAAAATGTATTGCAGAAAATACTACTAGCATTATTTAGTTCCCAGTAGTACTATCCCATTTCTATGACAGATTTTGTCATAGCATGAGTTCAAATATCAATTTAATGTCGAAAGGAATACATTTGGTAAAAGCTTTTGACAGACATCTGGAGCAACTTGAGGGAACAGGTCTACTCACACATAAGCCTGGCAAAGCTGGCTCTTGTGTTTGAAGATGTCATTCTCCAGAGTGAGGAACTCCACCGCTGTGTTCTTTTCTGCCTCCAATGCATTCTTCTCCTTCTCCACAAGCTTCACTCTGTTCAGCTGGCACAAGCAGGCAGTGGAAATGGACATTATTTGAAGTTGTCTAACAAATTGGGAATACATCTTAGTAGGCCATTGCACACAAGAGGTTTTTGTGTCTGAAGCTAAATTGGCCTTTTTCTTAAAACGATACCATCCACAAAAATGTAAAGTGTCAATGTCAGCTAAGCAGACAAGCAAAAACATCACAGCATATTTTTTTGCATCCATTGCTCACTTACCTTTTCCAGCATGTTCTACACCACTTAAAAATAATAAATAAAATAAAAACATGTAAAAGCAAACATACGCTGTTACACCTCCCCTTCATGCTGACGACAGAACATAAACATTTGTGATAAAAGCTCTGATTAAATACGTTGATTCTAAAAATATCACCCCAGCATCCTGTTCCTATTTGTCTAACAGAAATTGCTGACTTCACTGCAATTGCTAACAATTCTGCCTACATACTGCCATCTTTGGTGAGAAAACACATCATGCAGAATAACTCTTATTCACTGCCACGTATGAAGAGGCAGGTGTCAGGTAAGTCTCACCTTCCCTTAAGGATTTCCCACTAACAGCTCTATTAAATTAAACTCCCCAATCCAAGATACATGAGAGTAAAACTTTAGTATTCAAACATTTCCATGAGCTTTCCGGTGAGCGTCCCTAAAAAGCTAGTAGTTTTCTCAGGAGCAGGGAGTGATTTTAATGGCTACAACAAATGTCACCAGTATCTGAACTTCTAACAGCATACATAAAAAGACAAGTTGTACAAGGAGTACAAGTGGCTCACCTTCTCTCCTCTCTGCTCATTGAGGAGTTCAACACGGCGAGCCAGGGTCTGGATGGGCTCCTTCAGGCGACAGGAGCCAATGATGTCTTCGAGGTATTCCAGCATGCCCTCATCATGCTCCGTTTGTCCCTTAGGTTTCATCATGGCTATCTGCTCCACCTCACCCTACACAGCCAGTAAACATACACACGCACACACATATATATATTTAGAAAAATGAAGAGAATAATATTTTTTTTTAAATAAACATTTTACACATTTAACATATTTATGGATAGATATGATATATTATTAAAAACAGAGACACTATGTATATGCATGAGGTGATTCACACCACAAACCTAAAAAAAAAAAAAAACACCACCAAAATGTATTAAAACAATAAGCATTAAAATACATACCATATGTAAACAAAAAATGTTATAACCATACACCACCAAACTCCAAATTAATTGCATCTGTTGTAACTGGATGGTTCGGCACTACCCATAAAACACACTTGTGAGGAAACATTCATTACCCATGGATCAACCCACAGTAAGCTAACAATGTATAAGGAGCATTTTATGGCTATGATGAAAAACAATTTAAAAGTTTCTATTCCATACAATTTAAACTTCCTCAGACTACATTCAAATAGTTGTCCACATATTGCACAGTTCAACATGTTAACAATATCTGAATAAATATTGCAGCATGATAAACCATGAAAAAAAACAATTTAAAATGATTATTTCTCATTTTATTCTAGAAAAGGTGTGGCCTGCCAATTACTTTTATTTACAAGAAAAGGAGAAGCCAGTACAGGAGGGAAAAAAACTCCCCACGTCATCCTCTCCTCTGACCAGTGCACAAAATAGACAGCTTCCCCTTAGCCAAAGGCCTGGAAAAGTGACCTTGGAGAACAAACTAAAGCCTCTTGCCATAGTCATTGCAGCCATGTTATAGACAGACAACACAAAATCTCCTAACATGCTTGGAATGACTGAGAATGGTAGCATGCACATGCAGACACAGAGCTAGACAGTACATTTGTAATCAGGCAACCAACCTAAAATTAAATTACAAAAAAAAAATAAAAAAAATAAAAAAAAAAAAATAATACTTTACTCGTTATGTATATATTGTAAACAAAAGTGACATTAGGAAAGAGATTTAAACAAGTTTTTTCTTTTGTCCTTAGATGCAACATTCCCACCACACCGTAAGTAAATCATTAATACTACTAATAATAAAAAAGGCAACTAACCCCGTAGCCAGTGAATTTATTCAAACTAATTTAAAAACATAAATAATGTGTGAACAAATGGGAAAAATATACCACAAGAAACCATGCAGAACTTCCTTAGACTCACAGTGGGGGAATAAATTAATAACTAACTAACTAAACTGAAACTTAGGTCATGACAATGGAGGATGTCTGATCCAGTCACACTGAAGCAGCACTGCCAATATTGGAGTTGGGGTCTAGTCTCACACGCCAATATTTACGTGCTGCTAAAGCGTGGCAGGTAAATGGTAGAGGGAGGGAAGTCCAACATGTACCCACTAGTGTGTCAAGCCTACCTCCAAGTGTCCTGCTAAACAATCTAGGTTAGCTGATGCGAATATAGTCACCCAGGTCCAGGTCCTTGCACTGGTCAAAATGTAATATTTTCCTTAAAATTCTAAAGCAGCAAATAATGGTTCGCACCTTTTCCACATTGTTTCAAACCATGATGCGCTGCTATAGCAGTCTAAGGGGTTGGCAGAGGGCACAGCCTCTCCTTTTCCATGTCTTTACAGGTTATTCCCACTCACAAGCCTGGTCTTTGGAAAAGCAATGAAACGAAGGCTGGCAAATAAGTAGAAAATGTGCAGTAGCAAAGCTTTGATAGGATAAAGGATAGTCACAGAAGGGCTAAAAAGCAGAGGTAAAAGTAGAAGAGGAAATAAAAGCCATTACCTGTAAGATGAGGAATCTGTTGTGGTCTAGGTCAATACCATGGCTTCGCAGGAGAGCTCCCACGTCTTTGAACGTGGCTTTCTTGCCATTGATATGGTAGGCCGAGGAGTTGTCTTTGTTGGCAGTCCTGGAAACATAGAACTTGCTGTTGGGGATGACTTCGTAGTCATCTCCTTCCTGGCCCAGAGGGGGGAGGGGCAGCAGACACAGAAAGCAGCTTAGATCAGAACGGTCCAGGGGATTTTTTTTTTGTTCCAGCTCCACATACAGTATCTAATGCCTACAATCGTATTCCAATTACAAGGTTCAAATAATATAAAAATATAAAATGCATGTCAAGTTACAAACAGCCTTGCGGGGTCTAAAATGTTGCCAATTGTGAATTCAATGAGTGCATTTCATTTAGTTGCATTTACAAAAAAAAAGAAACCTGTTTTAACGAGAATATCAATTCATGAATGCAATGTGTAGTGGACCAATTTCATTTTAATGGTTGGTCTAACAACACTTGTGCCAAAATTCCTTAAAAAGATCCTGTTACGTTTCAAAGTTCACACACTGTAATAAAGGAAGACATTAGAGGTTTATTTCTTTAATTGAATTGCTTGTTTTTATATACACTGAAATATTAGCTAAAATGGCTAGTTTTATATACTCATGGATAACGATTTAGTAAATCACTACTTACACCCCTTTGTGGTGGATCAAAACTGTTTTAGTCTTTTGGCCATTAGAGACTTATTTAGAAAGTCATAAAAGCAGAGGGCTTACATGTTACAATACAAATAAATAGGGAGACTTTAATGCGTCAATGGGACGTATTAAAATCATTTTAAAAAATATAGCAATTATTGCAACATTCTGATATGACTGTTATGTGTGGGTGTTCATTTTGACTTTCATGTCTGTTTTGGTTTTCTGTTTTACTCACTAGTGTGATAATATTGTGGACTCATATGTATTAAAAAAATACATAAATACAAGGACAAATATATATCTATAAATAAATTTAGAGTATTGTCAAAGGCAGTTAACTAATATCAATTACAATGATGTCAAAAGCAGTTTGTGTGTATGTGTGTGTGTGTGTGTGTAAGCTACCTTGTCAATAATTTTTTGAAAATGCACCTCCACAGTGCAACTTTGTACATCTGTGTGTTCATCAGAACTGTGAATCAGCACAGATAGTTTCTTCGATCTGATTTTTTGGGCTCTGTATCCGAACACAAAGAGCATTGAATCTATCACATTGGACTTCCCACTCCCATTGGGACCAATGATGCAGGAAAAGCGCTGAAAACATAAAAAATATAAGACATTATTAGTATAAAAACCATACAAAATTCACATAAAAATACACTCTATATAGCCTTCACCTAAACAAGGAAAATAAACATCTTGGGAATCCAGTGAAGCAATGGGTGTATTTAATAATTATTTTCATACACCTGTATTTGCAAAGCAATGAGCAATCAGAAAACTTGTAAAGCTAAATTTAAAGAAAGTCAAACTTAAGCAAATGCCAATGCATGACTATATAACCACTGGTGAAATACACAAACTAAATCAAAATGGAGGAGCGTGACATTTCCACCCAGAAAAAGGGGTTTTCATTAACTGGTTGCACACTATTGCAAATATGCCACTTATATAAAATAAGTTATTCCCAGTATAGGGAAACATGTTTGCACAATAAAGTGAAATTAGCACAAAATAAAACAGAAATAGTCAATGGTGTAAATAATAAATAATTTAAATAAATGAAAACCAATGTAAGTCAAGCAGGACTTGTAGTGGTCATCATGTTTTGTCATACCTTGTGGAAAGGCCCCAGAATCTGCTCACCAGCATAAGACTTAAAGTTTTTATTAACTAAATGCGTTATCATCAGACGAGGAGCGCCTGGTTCATTTGT
The DNA here is from genome assembly GCA_027575585.1 of Percopsis omiscomaycus. NCBI lineage: Eukaryota > Metazoa > Chordata > Actinopteri > Percopsiformes > Percopsidae > Percopsis > Percopsis omiscomaycus. The sequence goes on along the minus strand of JAODLI010000005.1, from coordinate 2,105,263 downwards.
CATTGCTGGGGGTGGGGGTGGGGGGATGCTACCGAGAATCTCCTCCAAACTTCGATTATCAACAGCTTCGTTACCCTCCCCACCAGAAGGATCTGTAGCAAAAAAGTCGAACTTTTATTCTTCGGTGCGATTTATTTCAGGTGGGGACAGTGGTGTGTGGGGGAGGGGTGAAAGAGCAAAACAAACAAACAAAATGCAGGCAGTGAGTTACTCACAGTAGAGGAACAACGACTCCAGCAAAAAGTTGGTTGACAGACATTATTTCTTTGTTCTTAAAATATGGGCAAAATTATCTTGATGTTTTATAAAGAAGCCCAATCGTTAAACACGCTCTATAATGAACGTTGATACAAACGGTAGATGCGCTACATTCATTCCGTAGATTATACATTTCGATCATGTATCTTATAATTGCAGCCATGTTTAAAGATAAAAGAAAACACATCTAGTCCAGTTCCTGTATTGTAACAATAACACATAGCGTATACCCAATTTCGCTGCATTCACGCGAAGATAGAACGACTTGTCTACGACAACTTATCTATTGTGTTCGAATAAGCATAAACACGGTGTTGCCGCTCTTAAATAAATAAAAATTATCGGGACCATGCATCCCAATAAACAGCACTTCATATTTCAAAAAGTTATAACACCTCCAAACACCTATCAAACGGATAAGCCTATATAAAGACAATAAATATTTTCCAAGTTAGACAAAAAAAGATCGAACACCGCTTTCATCCATTACGGTACACAAAACCCGTCAATATCCGAAATAATTTACCTTGTTCGTTGAGAAGGGTCGGTACATAACCACACTCGACGCCATCATAATCATCTCAAAAATCACGAGAGACATTTATTGATAACTGACTGTAAAAAAATATTAACACATCTAACTACGTGTTGTGAATTAATGAAGAAGAAAAAAACTATCCAAACTGTGCCAATTGGCCCCAACCAATACAGCCTTTCCATCAACGACGCGCATCGCCATTGAGCGAACACAACTTATTTAGATTCACAGACACCAAAACAGCCTTTGTTACTTGCCAGTTGTCGGCGGTGCCTCCTCCTGGCCATTGGAGTTTGTTTCTTTTGGGGGTACATCCAGCTCGTCTTCGGAGTCATCCCGAGGCTGCGACCCTTTCCCTTTTGATTTGTTAGAGGCAGTTGAGGTCTTTGTCGTTTTAGATGGCATAATTCTAACTCTGAGGGGATCATTAAAAAAAAAAAAAAAAACGTCGATGAGTATTCATTAAGCCTGTCAATCTTTCAACTCCACTTTAGATGGTCTCAAGGAACTACCCTGTAGCCCAGCTTTAATGATCGCCCTAGTCAAATCTCGCTGACGTCCATCGACCCCAAGTTTTTTCGTAAGGGAAAAAATAACAACGTACTGATCTCAGCAATAAGTTACTGGGAACAGAGTTGGCAACGACCTGAAAAACCCTGGTATCAAATAATATAACTATCCACCTAATGCAATAATAAGTCGCAGTACTTAGCAAATGTTAAAAATATTCTTCAAATCCAGACAATAAAAATTTTACCTGCAAACTATTTTAAAAACACAGGGCTGTTGCAAAGAATCCTGTAGAAATGGGCGGTTATTAACTCGTAATATTTTTGTCATAAAGAACAGCGTTCGCTATTTATATTAATATATTTTCATAAAGCTCCAGTTGCAGCCTTGAATGTTTATACTGCACTATAAATAGTATACTGGCTATTTCGTTAAAAAAGAAAAGAAAAGAAAAAAAGCGTTAGCCTAAGCTAATGTGAACTTGCTCTTATATTCGGTGTATGTGTGCGGCGTTGACTGTGCGCATGGACAGTGCTAACTGTAAACCTAGCAGTATAGCATTAAATTGGGATCACATGTCAGTCTATGCAAATCAATGTAACTGGCGATGTAAATTTAGATAACATTGCATAAGCCACATAACGCAAATAACGTAAAAGGTCCCTTAACAGTAATGCACAGCATAGACTTAGTTCTTTGGTCGAATTAGTTAAGCGTAGTTGCTTTATTCTGTAACGTTATTCGGTGAATAACATATCCACGCTGATGGGCGCTGTGCAGTTAACGTTACCGGTAGTTGGTCTAGCAAACGTAGCGTTTGGTTTTGTCTTAACTGAGCTACGATAACAAAACACTAATGATAATACTCACTTTATATAATGCGATTTAACGCATTATATACAGTTTATCAGATTTCTTACGTGTAACGTTAAACGCAGACGTTATCAGGGGGAAATGGAAAGTTTAGATAGCGTTAGGCTTTATTGAAATGTGGGAAAGCTGTATATTGTTTAAGTCAATATGGCATATTGTTTCTACGATGTGCCTAAAAACGATTGTACTTTTTTTTTCAACAAAGACAAGTTTCTGTATGATTAGTTATCGTTTAAACTTAACGTAACGTTAGATGACATTTGTTAGAACTGATCACGTTCAGCAAATAGACTGAACCCGCTGGTGTGTGCCTGTTAAAATGTTTCAATATACCTTTCGCAATAGAGACTTCAGTGCATAAGAATTTTCCTCACCCAATTCACGAGCTAAATAGTCTTCGTTATCCAACCTTTGATAAATAAAGTCCACAAAGTTAGTCCAGTGTCATTTTGAATCGCTGTTTCATTTGAAAGTCCTTACTTGTAAATGGCGCCTAAACTGTGCTGTCGAACCAAATTCGTTACAAACTGGCGCAAGGCACCATGGTACGTTCAAAGGGAAGGGAAAAAAAACACGAAATTCAAAAAAGGGGACGATGCCAACTACTCTTACTCTTATAACTTATTTTTAACAGTCGTAATAACGTATTGAGAGAATCTCATAGCGAATATACTTTATTTAAAAAATTATAAATGACATTTATAATTATCACATTTTCAGAACAGAATGTGGTTTTACGTATTTGAACGGTTGCCTAGATACAATAGAACAAGGCCCGCCCAGATTACTAGTTTACACGTCTTGAAAATGTTACGCCATCGAATCGAATAACAATTAACTGTCTTAATGTTACTAATTTTAACTAGTTTCACGGTTTATATTTTGATATATATAAACGTATGTGCACCGTTTAATATTTCAATCCTTTACTAAGGAAGTGGTAACAGCAGCTCTCGCGACAATTGGTTCAGTGATGTTAGCTAGCTAGCTAGGTAACGTTAATGGTAGCAACCAATACTTGGTGGATAGATATTTGTAAATCGTTGAACTAGTGTTTGATTGAGCAAACGACACTGGCTCACCGCTATTTACATTGCATTGAAGTCATGAACGTTATATTTAGAAAACCAAGTTTATGTTTGGATTAACGTACGGAAAGGAATTTGGGAATAAGCTATTTTGACCACCAGGATAGCCACAGTCGGTTCCAGGTAACGTTACCGTAGCAACAATATACGCTTATTTCACTGCATCAGCCAGGACTTAGCGACAGACACTAACTAGTTAAAATAGTATAAATGTTTTATACGTGCATTATCGTTTCCTTTTTGTTTCTCTCGCAGTTTTGTTGTCACTAATCTATTATTTACCCTTTATTCATCTTCAAAAGCAATAACCATCCATCATGAGATTAAAAACATCACTGCTGAAGGAACCAAAACATATCCTTTCAAGTTTAAGTATGTCTTTATTTAAATGCAAAAGGAGTTGACCGTGTACCATGTAAAGTGAATAAAGCCTACAGTCAGTTAATTGTAAATAAAAACATTTCTGTGCGTGCTATAATCGTGTTATAATCATCTGACGAATGGATGTTCATTGTAGGTATTGCTCACACAAACCTTCCAAAGTTACTTATAGAGACCCATTGGGGACGCCTGTCTTTATCCATATTTCTTTGACACTGAAACACATAAGGAACTTGTGAGCTGTGTTGGCTGGACCACAGCAGATGAGTTATACTCATGCAGTGAAGACCACCAGATCCTGAAGTGGAACCTGCTGAACAGTGAAACCAATCTAGTGGTTAAACTTCAAGATGACCTCTACCCCATCGACCTCCACTGGTTCCCCAAGACTGTGGGCGGCAAGAAGCAGGCCCTGGCTGAGATCTTTGTCCTCACAAGCACCGATGGCAAGTCTACTCACAAACAGTCATGGTTTCTAACATCATGTAGAGCTTCAGTAATTTTTGTGAAATATGTGAACAACTGTCAGGATTATTGGTAGCTGTTACTTGAGGGGAAGCAAGGGGATAACAAATTAGATAAAGCCTAAAACTACACTATAACTAACTACTCACTGTATACTAAGCTATATATAATGCTATAGGTCAGTCACGTCTCCAATCCCAGCCTAGTATTATGATTATTAGGACATGTTTCAACAGAACAATGTTGCCACTCATGAACACATTTTTATCATAATATCAGATTATTACAATTAGGGAATTTGTAAACATGTGTATATATTTTCAAATAATTTTAATCCAAATTGAGGAGAAGTTGTCTGCTTTACCAGACAAATTGGTAGGTTGTACATTTGTAAAACTGTCACAAGAGTGGAGGGAAGAGAGTAGGTGCTAGCCGAAAGGATGACACGGGGAGACCAGGATGCAGTGAGTAGAGCAGATATTGATATTAAACGCTCGTTTAATATCAATAAGCACACTGAAGTGAAAACAAAACACATGCTGGCATAAACTCACAGGTTCAAACAACAGTCAATTACCCACCACAGGTGTGGAGGGGTAGAGAGCGTGCGCACACCCTGGTCGTGACAGTAACGACCCCCCCTCGCAAGGCGCGCCTCTTGGCGACGCCGGCAAGACTCCACAGACGACCAGAGCTGTACCCACGCAGGCGGGACTCCTCTGGCGGCTGACAATACAGACGGGACTCCTCGGTCGGCCAGGCCAGGACCCCTCCGGTGGTTGACGAAGACCCTCTGGTGACCGGCGACACAGGTGGCCAACAACGGTGATGGGACCCTTCAGGCGGCCGGACCAGGGACAGGCAGTGGCGCGAAGACCCTCTAGCGGCCAGACCAGGACCAGGCTGCAGTGTTGTGGACTCTCTGGTGACCGGTGACGCAGGCTTGACCCCCCGGGCGGCCATAATCTTGAGCGAAGATGCTCAGGTGGCAGGCGGCGAGCCCCCCGAGCGCCTGTACCAGATTGAGGTGAAGATGGCAGAAGACTTCATGTACTCAACGAAGCTGACAGGACCCCTCAGTGAAGTCTCGAGGGGCCGACCAGGCGTGGGACTATATAAAACTATAGATAACCTACTGTATATCACGTTCAGATTGAGATAAAGTCATCACTGCTGCCAAATATCATTAGTTATTGGCTGTACGACCTGTAGTGGTTTCTTGCCCTATATCAGATACAACCGTACAGAGTGTGGATGTACTCTGATGGCAGGCGACGTGTGGTCACAACAGTAATGGCAGTGTAGGGTTGCAACACACCCACAAACTGAAGCAGCATTTTTCTTTGGCAGTGAAAAGTCTGTTACCATTCACTGTTGCAACTTTGTACTGCATTATCCTATGTTATATTTGCATAAATAGCCGCAACACTTTCTTTTAATTGTTATGAAATAAGTTCTTGATTTGTCTAAAGCTACAGTACATTATAATAAACATTATGTTGAAGTAACTGTTGCATATTTCATGTGTCTGCTTCAGTTTTTAAACATTTTCACAAAGGTATGAAAAATAACTCTGAAGTATAGTTTTTGTGGGTGGGGGTAGCAGCTTGGTTTTTCTTACCTCCATTTATTAGTGTGGTTCTGTTTTTCTGGGTGCAACCTATAATTTTGGGGTTTGGTACTTTTTATTATAGGACAGAAAGGTCTTCTGGGGACAATTTGACTGTTTAAATGTAATTTCATCATTACTGTATTGTTAACAGCACACTGTTTTCCCAGTTTTTGTTAATTGTGTATACTTAAACAATAATCTAACAATTCTAAACATAAAAATAATGAAAGAACCTTTTGTGGATATTGGTAGATTAGGCCTAGGTCCATTTACCTAAAGTAAGTATAAAACTGCTTTATGGGGCTAGTTTGATAGTGTTCTTTTTAATACAGCCAGATATGGTTTACTCACTACCTTCATTTCTGGATCAGTGACATTCACTTTTGTTTGAGCGTTTAAATTTAGAAATACGAGAGAGCAGCAACATGCTGTTTTGCACTTTATGGCAACCAGAAATGACATAGAGCATTCTGAATTTTTTTTAATATGCTCTGCCACAAAGTATATGGTTAGCTAGTGTTCTTGATAACTGTCTCCATGCCGTTCTTCATGTCTAGCAGATATAAAATTGCTTGTGTTCTCTGTGCATGAAGAGGATTATAACATACAGTAGTTAGGGGCAGAAAATAGAACTTTGTGGTCACCTGGAATCCAGAAAGTAGAAATATTATTGTGGTAAATTGGTTTATCATACAGTATATTACACACTATACTGACTTGGGGCCCCTGCTCCTCATTACTCGTCACAGGATTAAAACAGGTTTGGTATTCATAATCAGTGTATTAGTCAGAATCCATTTTGCACTGTATTACATCATATGCTGTTGTTCATGAATGATTTACTCTGACCCTCCCTGTTCTATCCCCGACCATGATATTGCCTCATAACTAGCTGCCTCTTGTCACTATGCAGGGAAGTTCCACTTGGCCTCCAAGACCGGACGCATTGAAAAGAGTGTGGAGGCACACAAAGGAGCAGTTCTGGCTGGGAGATGGAACTATGATGGAACGGCTCTTATAACAGGTTGAGAGGACAAGATCTCACACACACACACACAATCTCACCTATTGATGATTTACTGATGTGCTCTTTTTTTTTCTCTGCATAAAGTATGTTTTTCTCTCTAATCTGAAATCTGATTTATCTGTTTCTGTTCTCATTTTAGCTGGGGAGGACGGCCAGATTAAGATTTGGTCTAAAAGCGGTATGCTGCGCTCCACACTGGCCCAGCAAGGTAAGGCTAGACACAAATTGACACTCTACTCCCTGGATTTATTCTAGATATGTCCCAATCTGTTCTCAATAAATACGTTCTCAATAAAACCCTGTCTGTATTTATATATATTCCCTAACCTAACATTTATCAACAATAAAATATTTTATGACGAGCTCACTTAGTTGTCCCGCATTCATCCACTGCCCTCTAGTGTGATTTGCACAACAATGTCGGCTCTAAGTATTGGTGTTCATTGTAGTAGTTGATGAGCTACAGTATAAACTGTATGTTGGAGTTAGGTGGATGTGTTTGTACACACTTATGCCAACCTTCAACATACTGTACATAGTCCTTCAGCTCCGAATAGTACTCTGCTCATTAGGGACAGTTTAGTCTTAGTTGTAGTCAGCTTTAGACCTGGGCAGATTTAAGTCACTTCACATCCAGGCAGGCTGCTGGACAGCCATGCGTATCTGACCAAGCAACTAGCAGGCACACAGTACTGTTCATTAGGGCCCCCCGGGCTTAAAGAGTACCTCCTGGGATGAAAGAGAGAGACGGTGAGAGGTAAAGACCTGACGATGAGAGGGAAGCGGATATGGCATGCAGGACTACTGTCTTGTTTGTGTGTACTCAGTGAGTGCTACTCCTGGCGCCATGACTCACTTGTTTCTCCACTCACTGGGCTCTTGGTTGCCACCAGGCTATGAATAATAGCCACAAAATGGCTGTGTAGCTGCACTGTTACAAGAGCGCCCATGATGGCTGAGAGACTCAGTGATTAGGCCCCTAACACATTTTTATTAAATAGATTTTTATTTTAATGAGCCTGTATACAGGTTCAGTTTAACCTTTGTATCAAGACTGCCCCAATCCAACCCGATAATTACCGTATGTCAAAACATAAAATTTATTCTCTCGTCTTGACTCTGTGTGTGTTGGGCATTTTAGGATGTAATGCCACTGAATACAACCAAAATCAATGCTTTTTCTCAAGTTTTAATCTTAAACCCCATACATTGTTTAAAGATTTACTGAAGTTTTTTTTTTATGAAAAGCCAAGTTACATATACATATACATTTTGATTTTCAGTTTTTTTATCATACATGAATCATGCTGTTCATGCTGCGGTAAGCCTGGCAGTGGAAAAAGTGATGATCACTCACAATACTATCGCAAATGTATGCATATGACAGTAATCTCAAGTACACTGCAGACATTTTAAACAAAATAATTAATGAGAATGGTAGAGTTAGATGAAAGTTCTCAAATAAAAGCTGTTGCACATAACTTGTCATAACTTGACTAGCTTTATTAAAAGACTTTAAACACACAGGAAAAGCAACACATCTGCCCGCTAACCGGCCATAATGATGTCTGTGTTGCTCCTGTGATGAAAGGTTATGTGAACACATGGTTGCCAGGTTTGACAACAATTTAAAAAATAATGTACCAACCCGAATTCTACTGTCGCTTTTACACAAAAATATTAGAAAAACACCCATGTTTGGTTCTATACATTATTAATATCATTTAAATATTTGAGATATGACCAAAATCCATATCTCAAATAATTAAATAATATTAATAGTACAATAGTAACAGAAGGTGTTGACCCTTTGGCATTTGTGAGAAACCATATGCACCTGGATTAGGGTTAAATGTCATCCCCACCCCCACCCCCTGTGTTGTTTTTCTCTGTATACACATTCTGAGCAGTTTTTTTCCAGCTCAGCTGTGTCAGTAGGCTGTATAGGACAGTTTGGAGGATGGCAACAAACACTACAAGCTATTCCCCAGGCTGAATCAGCTGAGCTCACCAAGGGAATGTGATAGAGGATAAATTAGCACCATCCTTAGCACCATCCTCAGACAATTGTTCACACCAACTTCTGATGCACACACAGAATTTACTTCCCACTAATATGTGTATCAAAGCAGAGTCAATATGTATATTAAGAGAATAGTTGTTCCAAAAATTAAACTAGTCGCCCTGATAGAAACAGTACAAGAAAAGGATTGAACAGGCATACAGGTATATTGGAATTGTATTGTGCAAGATCAATAAAAAAATTTGTTGTGGGTGCCAAAACATCACTTGCGATTCTATTCAAATGAAATATGAACAGTTATTGGCATTTTATTATTTGTCCTTAGTTGTAATAATTTTTTTGTATTACATGCTGCCAGTGGATGCTTGCTTGAAAAACTAGTTTGTGTGTGTACGTTTGTTGTAGTTTCTCCTGTGTATTCTGTTGCTTGGGGTCCAGACTCGGACAGAATCCTCTATACATCAGGCAGACAGCTGGTTATCAAGCCCCTACAACCCAGTGCTAAAGTCATACAGGTAACTAAGTTTGTGTGTGTGTTGGAATTTTGTCCATTTGAATTGGTCTTCTGTCTGGTATCATGGGGTTGTTTCGTGTTCAATTGGTTTATATTTGTTGTTGTTGTTGTTGTTGATACCTTGTGTGCTTTTGTCTCTTCTCCACCCCTTTGTATTGTGCTGTGTACTGTGTAGGCCCCATTGATTTCTTGCCTTGATATCTTTATGTGGTGTGTTACGTTTGCCTATAATTAGACGCATTTACTGGTCTCGTATCGAGAGGTCTCTTGCTTCTTGACTGGCCTTCAGTGTAAATCAAAATTTGTTCTTGATTCTCTACTGAGTCTAACAAATAACTTGATAAATAGATGTGTGTAATTGCTTGTGCATTATGAAAGGGTGCGAGGATTGTAGGCCTTGCACACCAGTGAGTATTTTTCTTGTTCATATATACATTTGCTTATTGTTCTTCTTGGAGCTGAATAGCGCTTGGGACCTTGAATAAACAGCGGAGGGTTTAATGTGCGCCTTCTCACCCCCTCACCCCCTTACAGCCATTAGCAGTCATGCAGATAGATACACACACACACACACACACACACACACACACAGTCCAACTCCATCACCTCTCCCTGAGAGAAGTTTGTGAGAAGCACTCCGTGACCTCTGTCACCCCTCTCTCTCTCTCTCTCTCTCTCTCTCTCTCTCTCTCTCTCTCTCTCCATTGTGGAAAGGGTAAAAGTGTAGTAATATAGACAGGAGCAGGAAGGAGATAGGGGAATCGTAGCTGAGGTACGGCTGTTGACAGGCTCTCTGCTCCGTGTTAGTGTTGTGGCAGGCTAATAGCTTGGACTAATTGGAACCAGTATCGAGGGCGCGGCTTTCACAGGTCACCACAGGGACAGAAACGGTACTACACACCTCTCACAACCCCAAGACAAACCAATACTTAAACATTAACAGACGTACTGAAGAGAACCCTCTGTTAAGAATAAGAAAAATAATTGTGACGGTGTGGCAATGAGTAAGTGTGGAAATGTCCGCCCTGCCATGTAATAAAGTGAAAATAGCCTGTAAAATTTGTGCCCCATAGTTTTCTGGCAAGCCAGTTTTTGTATGTAATGTTTATCAGTCTACTTATACAGTAGATCCAATACTGTGTGGATCCTGTGGATCATGCTGCCCTGTCTAACTCTCTGTGTCCCTACCTGTAGCACCCCTGCCACCTCTCTTCCACTTGGATGACCAGGACAGTCCATAAATCCAGGGAGAGTGGCAGTGTTATGCGCGGATTATACGAGTTTACATTCTCTATCTTTGTCTCTTTCTAGTGGAAGGCTCACGATGGGATCATTTTAAAGGTGGACTGGAACTCTGTCAATGACCTCATACTGTCAGGTGGAGAAGACTGTAAATTCAAGGTGAGCAGCGTTTCCGTTTAGGTTCGCCTGAATGGATCCGAGAGTGTCTGTGACTTTCTGTGCCTCCACTGTCCTGTCTCTGTCTGCAGGTGTGGGACAGCTATGGCTCTCTGCTGTACACCTCGTCACCGGACGACTACCCGGTCACCGCGTTGTCCTGGGCTCCCAACGGGGAGGTGTTTGCTGTGGGCTCCTTTAACACCCTGCGCCTCTGTGACAAAACTGGGGTAAGTCGAGCAATAATCCCTGCCTCTGCCCAAGCTTGTTTTTCCTCTGAAACCCTGGGGGGTATTTTAAAACACTTGTAATAAATCACAGATTCCATAACAAAGCAGGGTTATCGTGACATCTTGAATAGAGCTTAGTATGTTTGGTTTGTTTTTCCTTTCTGAAACAGACTGTAGTGGACCTATGGTAGCCTGCCTGATATCGAGATATAAAGTCAGATTACTTAGTTTTATCTCCAACATACATACTTATTATCGCTTAGTGCGAGAGAAATCCCTCCCTTCACAATCCAAATATGAAGATTCAGTTTTTGTTAAAAGGATCACACTGCCGTCCAAGTTTGTTTTTTGGTTTCCTGTGAGAGTGTCAAAAATCTACTATTACTTGTAATTTGGCGAAGGTGCTTTTCCTAAAACAAAAACCCAGTGGAAGACAACTGAAATGAAAGTAATTGGGAAATCATATTTCGTTTGGTCTGTTTTCCCAGAAAATACTTTTTTATTTTTTTTCAGAAAGCACTATATTCTTAGCTTTCAATCAATACAAACGTGTTAGGAGTGAAACACACATCTATCATCTGGTAAATAATTGTAGAATTCCTCTGTGCTCCTGCAGTCAACATTTTTGGGAAGTACTGTAGCTAGAAATCTATTTTGAGCAATTATTACTTGTAATAACATTGTAACAACAGAGTTAAGACGAGAAGTGGATATCGCCTGAATAAAGTGTGCACATGGTTCAGCTTTGATCGTTTTTTATTAATTTGTGAAAGCTCATTATGTAGCCATGACTTCAGACTTAATTCTGGTCAAGATCATTTACGATGAACATGTACACTTCAGACTAGTCCAGTGCTTTTAGCGTGTGGCTCACAGTCGACATTGGGTTTTCCATACATAGGCCATGCTGTCTCTGTAAACCACATTAAACCACATGCCTCATGTTATTATTACCTGGCGCTGATGGTAACTTGAGTTGTAATGAGAGGGGAAATGAGAGAATGATAGATGGTAATTGTTGTTTTATTATTGCTGAACGTTTGGCCAGAGACGATACAGGCCAGGATGGGGCGTAAAGGCCTCTTGTTGAGTTTACATGGAGATGTCATTGTATTGTTGTATCAAACCTGTTGTAATGAAAACAAACAGCCAGGCCTCGGCTCTTCAGTGCTGATCACCAGGCATTTCATGCTCCATTTTGATCTAATTAGGATCAAATGGCGTTTTTCTGGAGCACTAAAACAAATGGGCTGAAGAGAGCACTGAGCCGACACAGATGTCTGCTGCAGAAGGGTAAAGAGTGTGTGTGTGTGTGTGTGTGTGTGTGTGTGTGTGTGTGTGTCTATGTGCACATTGCAGTTTATGATAGTGCTGAATATACAGTATGTATACTGTTTAAAAAGGCAGATTCTGTCAAGCCAGCAAAGAACAAGTCACTAAAATAAATCATAATGTAGTAAACATATCACAAACTGATAAATTCTGTCAAATGAAGCCGGATTTAATCCTTAACTATACAAAATGTTTATGCTTTTCAACTGAGCAATATTGAATACGGCTTTCTATTTTGTTTTCTTTATTACTTAAATATTAGTTGCCCCTTCTCTGGGTTTGTCTGCCCTGGTGATTGATACCTTTGTTCATCATTATCCCACAGTCACACACAGTCATATGGCTCTTGTATGTATGTAGTGTTAATTCCAGACTGAAACACGGGGAGAGAAGAGAAAGAAAATCCCTCTCTAAAGGTCACTCCATCCAACTCTGGCGTGTTTGCATTCAGCCTGGCACACTCTGCTCAAACACCCAACATTGAAGATGTTACCATTTGCACGCCACACGCACAGGGTTGCGTGTGTTGTAAACTCACCGTGCATTTGCATGTGCACGTGTGCATGTTCACGCAGATGTTGTGCATCCCATAACAGCGTCCCTGCCCGCGCCGGCACTGTGCTTGTGGCCCAACGAGGGGTTAAGCAGAGCGAAGACTCTTTGCTGTTACTAGCATGACTAACAGCCAGGGGTTTCACTCTGTATCTGCTACAATGAAACCTTGCTGGCTCAGCAGGATCAGCCCAGCACATTTAACCCCTTCACCT
>JAODLI010000005.1:2079801-2092147 GCA_027575585.1 Percopsis omiscomaycus | reverse complement strand
AATGTACTATTGCTAAACAGCTTTATTGATTAATATTTGCTAAATAAATGCAAGCATAATATTCATAATTTCTAACATATTCCAGTCTGTGACTCTTGTTTATTTGATAAAGAAAGGTAACTCACGTAGAAAATATAAATAATAAATGTACTGTGTTACGGCCGCTGTTAGCAGCCGTTGTATTTAGGTACTGTCAGTGTGTGTTTCCAGGATGCTAAATAGGTTGTGCAAGCCCAGGCTGAGGATTGGCTGGTGTCGGTGAAGACTCGTCTTTTTCACCCAAAATAATGTTATGTAAACAGGACTCTTGACAACATTTGGAGAGGCATTCACAAACAACATTTGGAGAGTTGATGTAGTTGGACATTTTTTAAATGACTGTTGTTTTGCAGTGTTACCTTAATTCTAATAAAGGCAGACATCCTCTTTGCATTTAACACTTTATTTAACACCAACTAATTAACACTAGTTAATTTATTTAATAAAAAAATGAATTTCTTCTACAGATGGAATGCGAGCTGTCCCGTCCCCGAGCCAGGACATCTCAGAGAAGCAGCTATTGCAGGTTGCCAAACAGCTGGGGATCGAGTGGAAGCAAGTGGCCATCTACCTAGACCTGAACTCCAAGGATCTAGAGGACATACAGGCAGCAGAGAAAGACGTCACCATGCAGAAGCACAAGATGTTGGTGGAGTGGAAGAAGCGAAGGAAGCCGGGAGAGGCCACTGTGCAGCACCTGTTGAAGAGTCTGGAAGACCTGGATGAGCTGCCAAACGAGGTTCACCAGACACTGAGGGGTAAATACTGAGGCATCCACACACATTAAATATGCAGCAGGCAACTGTGAACAATGAATTAAGATTTGAGAGTACAAGCGATCAATACACACACACACGCCAGATTTAACCAATCTCGGGTTTCTCGAAAACGATATTACAAGTACCAACAAACTAACAAAGGATTTAAGGAGAGAACATGTGAGGTCTCTGAGTGTTTCCCAAAATCCTTTTTAATCTGAAATTTTAGTACTTTGTTGACTCCTCCCCTGCACGCGTTTGGAAAAAGCATCGCCAGTCAAACACGGAAGCATTGATTTTCTTTTTTGTTGTGCTTTCACTTGCTTTCACTTGGACCGCTTAGTCCGCACCAGAGTTCGGTTATCTGAGCACCATACAAGATATTGAAAGTAGGTTACTCAATGTTAAATATATATGCCTATGTAGAAATGTCCTCACTGTTAACACCTGAAGAGTATAAATGTACAGCAACGTAGAGGCTGTGACCCTCGAAGACCTCTCATCTCTCGCCACTCTTGCTCAACTCTCTAAAGTTACCTCCCACACCGAACTCAAAGTCACATGCAAATGATTTGTCTCATCTCTGTTTCTATTTCTCAGACATGATGGACAATAGTTCAGCTAAATGAGATGTCGATGGAATTAGACTGCCGCCAAAGAAAGAAAGCACTATGGTGGGTTGACCACTTCAACACTGAACTGTAGAAACTTTAAAATGTTCCCTAATGGCGTGGACAAGGGCTGGCCCTGGCCTCACACTCTCTATGATGACATTAAGTTCTCCAACTGTATATTTAAAAAAAAAAAATTATTGCTTGATGTGGGTTCTCCTGTCATATTGAAATGTTTCATATCCTTATCAATAAGTCTCTTGTCTCACCTGTAATGAAAGCAGGTCATTCCTAGTTTGTGTACCCAGCAATAGATACTAAGCAATATCATAAGCTGGAAATTATGTAGTCATTTATGTAGCCGGTTGTATGTAAATGTTATAGGTGCTGCAGTGTTGAAACTGCAAAAATAGTGAAAAATCCCAATAGTCTTCTCAACCTGTTTAGCTTGTTTCGTTTTGATCTAATGAGCCAGTGGGACTTTCTGGAAGGAATTAGGCATTACCACTTACATAAATGTGACTGAGGAAAGCACGATTGAGTGGATAGTTGTTTTGTTTTTTTCATGTAATTTGTTCATTTGTGTACAAGTTGTTTTTTATTACATTTTATGATATGCTTGTTTTTTTCATACTGTACTTGACAACTATGGGCAATTAATTTGAATATGTTTACTTTGTTTAGCTTGAATTATGATCCATTCCAGCCAGCACAATATGACTAATATGCACTAGACATTTTGGATACCTTGTGATACCTGTGTCATCAGGGGCAGCTAATGATTGGAAAATTATAGTTGTGGTTTTCATAAGAGTTATGAATTAGATTTGGAGCTTTCAACAATCATGCCTTGAGAAAGAAACTGTAAATTATGCAACACAAGAATTTATATTGTTCATCCTGTGTTATGTTCTTGACTTTACCTTTACCTTAATTAAGTAGAGTTTTGTTCAGCCTCAGATATCAAAACACAAATTAACTTTATACAGGCTTTAGAAGGATGATCATGTGGAAAGGACAGTAAGTCTAGTGATTCATAACATTCCATGTCAGATACAAGTTTATCTCCAATACTATGTAAATTTACAGGAAAGACACTTCCAAAAGGAATTGATCCAAAACATTCTTATTTTGGAATGTTGTTGCACAGTTTATTAGAAAACTCAGGGTACTGTGGTAAAGAAGTAACTCTTAACTGAATAAAACAACTTTTTTGTAAAAACTAATCGTACATGTTTGCCCTCTTTCTCACAATAAGTGTTTTACAAACTTTTTGTAATTTTTCTGAGAATCCCTTGAATGAACATAAAACACACTGGTATCTATGCCAAATGTTAAGGGAAAATAGCACATTAAACATACTTTTAACAACATAAATTAAGAAAGTATAAGCAATAGAACATGATAGTACACCTAACAGTATAACAATATCTGAAACCGTACATGATATAAGAAAATATGATCATGATCTGATCATTCTTAGAATGTGATGTAGAAATAATTAAACAAAGAATAATGATGAGTGGGCCTATAGCCTATCAGAAGAATAGCGTCAGGAATTAATTCAATAAAAAAAATATATATAATTTTATTGAAGACATTGACCCTCAATTTCGCCCTATTTTTCCTTTAAAATGCCCGGCTGGGGTCTGATATGACCCCACTGCAATAAATGAAGAACACAGGTGACATTGAACTCCTAAACAGATATTTATTATTCGAAGTTAGACTTGTAAAATCACAGTATTATTGTTGTAGCTTTTTGTAATTATACAACAATAACATTTTATGGTGTCTGAAATAAAATAATATAGATTTTTACATTGTGAATGACAGAAAGTTGAATGTTGAATAATGTAAGACTTATGGGAAAATATGAAACCGAAACAGTATAATCAACTGAAACTCACTTAAGTTTCTCTTTGAATATGTATCACTTGAAATCTGGTCCCTAAAGAAACATGAACTCTGAGAATGTTTACCTTTCACATAGGCGGAATTAGCTGTATATTTTTTCTGGGGTCAGTTTTGACCCCAACAGATAAGTCAATACTACAAGCTCAAAAAATGAAATACAATATGCTAATGCTTCTTCTTGGAGACAAGTTTACTGACAAAGTCAAGAAAGCCTGGAGATATCACATAAATGACCTTAAATATATTTAAGGTTAGTTAGTTTTGATCCCACCCGGTCACTTGAGGGTTAATCACGCAATTCTCTTTATGATCGATGTGGGAAAGAGAGTTGGGCCTCGACTTGGGCCTCGACTGCTCAGTCCTTTAAAAGCGGAGATTATTGGGAGTTATTGGTGGATTGGCTGTGTAACGAAAGACATCGGGTGAAACAAAACATGAGCACATCCAAACTTCAGGGAAAGGGGAACACCTCAAATGTTTTGTCCACTAGGGATCTGGCTTTAGAGTCACTTCTCAGGAGTTTAGTTAATATGTAATAAGATTTCCAATTGTGATTTTCATTTAGAAAGACTCATACACAACCCCCAGTAAATGCTGCAATAAATACTTTATTATAAATATCAAAATTATAAATATCAGAGTAGATTCAATAAATATATAAATATATAAAATAATGTCAATCACCAAATATATTGGTAGGCTATACATTAATATATGGTAACCTACATTGTTTATTACATTAGCAAATATCTCCTTCACTTATAAATGTAATAGTATAAATCTCTCACTAAGACAATTGAAGTTATCTCACACCTGAGCACTGCTGTGTGTCCAGTGTAGAGCGCTACTTATATATATATATAGGCCTATTAATAAAACAGTCGTAGTGATCGATTAGCTCGTTGCTGATACTCAGGACGGTAACAGTCGTAGTAGCCATGGTGGTGAGAATGATGTTTAATTCCGACCGTCTCCAGAAGAAATATAGCCCATAGCCCTGGCGATGGTGATGGCACGGACATGGAACCCCTTCATCAGCTTACACATGTGTTGCCTGTTGTCAAAG
Organism: Percopsis omiscomaycus; assembly: GCA_027575585.1. Lineage (NCBI taxonomy): Eukaryota > Metazoa > Chordata > Actinopteri > Percopsiformes > Percopsidae > Percopsis > Percopsis omiscomaycus. The sequence goes on along the minus strand of JAODLI010000005.1, from coordinate 2,087,756 downwards.
GTCCCCTCTTTCCACGTATGGGATGCATTTTCCTAAAAAGATTGACGCTGTGATTAAGGATTGTGCAATTTAGTTCTGTTTACATTACAGTTAGACTCCAATTACAATAAGGGCAACTTGAATTTACAAGTAGGCTAGCATTAGCATTATTATGCATCTGGCGCAAGGATGCTTACAGGTGGACCACTAGACCATCCTTTTTACCCTGTTTGCCTATGTAGAGAAAAACGGATTATATTATGAATAAAGTGTATAGTCGTGTTTTGGGAAAACCATCTTATCAATATACATGCATTTATTAACAATGTGTGTGGGCTAATTATTCATAGTGTTATTCAACGAGGAAAAGCATAAATAATAGGCTACCTCTGAAGTCTGTCTCAGTTCAGCAGCCTCCAGGGAGCAGCTCTGTGTAAACCAGGGAAGATTTAGTGAGACAACTTAAAACAAAAAAGTGTTATTTCCAAGAGATTCTATTCCTCACTGTTTCTGTCTCTCTCTCATTCTTAGCTGGCAATTGTTACCCTCCCACACACCTCCATCAGATTCCGTATAATTTCCAGGGTTGAATTAAGCAGGTTCACTTTTGCAGGGTAGACTCGGTCAGGCTCTCTGAGGTAGTGCTGTAGAACAGTGGCATAGTGCGCCAGATCCTTCATGATATTCCTTAGGCATTCACTCTGTCCATACAGAAAAAAAAAGATTTGCTGTGTCACTAATCCTTCTGAATAAGAAAAACAGCTTTTAAATGAATGAATGAATGAGTTCATGGATTGTAGCCTTTAAAATGTTCCTTTTACATTTATAATAATAACAATACCAGCTGCCTGTAATGGGTTATATGGTAAAAAAAATAAAATAATAATTTACAAGGTAATTTGAAACATAGCAGGAATTTTAACATTGCTAAATTACAAGGTCATTTTTAAAAGCTTACCTCACTAAACGTTAAATTCCATTGGGGTTCACTTTGGGGACAACTTGACCCCTATAATGTAAATGATTAAACAATTTTATTATTTTCTTTATTATATTTTTTCTCGACATATAATTTTTACATCAACATCACTGAGGAATGATGTACCTCTGTCAAAATGGGGGCGCAGGCTTGTACTGTTTGTGTTTCATTGTGGACTTCTATCATACGACCATCTTTCCAGCACGCGAAACCGTGAAATAGTTCTGCATTGTTCTTCATTACAAGGAATAAAAAACAGTTTTTAGAAATTCGAACGAGAGAGACAGAGATTGGGCGCTATCGGTGCAAAATGTCTACATTATCAATTCATATTTTAAGTTTAAGTTCTAAGTTGATACTCACATTTTGTAGCAGTTGTGTAATATTTTCAAGGAGAGCTTTGGACAGTGCCGAGCATTGCGCGCACTTTTCTGCGCTTAGACTGGTTGAGGTGCGCAATGGAGTTCCATTGGCTGTGTCGAAGCGCGTCACCACCAGCAGCAAGCAGCTGTAGAAGCCTGCACAACACACGCGCGCACACACACACAATTAGTTCTCAACGCGACGTAAAATTGTAAGTTGCATGTATATATAAATATGTACATGCAACATGCACTCAATCTAATGTAGGTCTAAAATTCTGCCGTAATCGTGTGGCTAATTTAGCTCTTGCTGCTTATTTATTGTCATTTATCTTATGTTAGACTTACACAATTTTAAGTTTGCCATAGATTAGGTTAAAATGTGATTTCTGTGTCCAGTAAGGCTGGAGGAGTGTGTTTGACTGCTTACTGGTTTACGTTTATATAGCCTAATGAGGGAAACCCCTTCCGGGCGGCAGAACGGTAGGCTAAACTATCGCGTCACCACTTGTAATTTCCTTAACACTCTCGTGAAGCACTAGCCTACAACACCTCCTCCCACTATCAAGGGATGTACCTATGCCATGAAGTAGGCCTAAGCCTAGTGTTCCGAATTGTTTTTAGAAAGTAAAAGCGGAAAGGTCCCGTGTAAAGATTCAGTTGTAAACACTGTCAGATGACTTGTCTTTTCGCAAATTTACATGTAGATTTGCCAATTTGCCAACAAACAGTACAGAAGTTAAACTGGATTTTTCCATCAGAATTGAGGAGTTAGAAAGGAATTTCGATTGTATTTTCGTTTTATCCAGTGTATTGTATCTCTGTAACAAACAATCACAAATGGCACATATGTAAAACAAGTCTATTAATTTCACTTTCTATTGATCATTTAACTTCAGGGTCAAATGTGCTCCTACCACAGAATTCCCTGATTTGTTTTACCAGTAATGTTAACAGAGGCCTACACCATAGGCTACATTCAGTCATTCATGTCAGTGATCAAGGAGCAGAGATTACTGCAGCAGTGCTAATTCTGTAATTTCCGGAGTCATACGTTATTAATGGCACTCACTGTATAGCATTTATGCTTTAATAAATTGAAACCAATGCAAATCAGTAGATAAGTACTACTCTCAATTGCGTGCATATAGGCCTACAATAGGCTATATATATTATTTTTTTAAAATAAATGTCAGCTTTGACATTGCTCATTTTCAGTCCTTGGATGAAACAACAGCACTGCTTAATTTGGAACAGAAAAAAAAAGTTTTTTTGTACATTTAAAGAAGACAGTGTTATAATAATAATAGCAACAACAACATTATTTTCTTTGTTTACGTTAATAAAGCGCATTGTATAATTTAATTTCTGAACATTTGTGGAGAAACTAAACCCAAACTCCCACCACCATGCTGTCACGTTTCCTTTGAACCTTAAAAAGAACAGTCCAAGTGCTTTGAGGGGGGTGTCCTCATCGACTTGGACTTCCCAAAAATGTTGTAATGCTTTCTTATGCTTGCTCTAAAGAAACCTACAGTAGAACTACTGTATACTGGGAAAGGGGCATGCAGACAAACCAATAGTGAAAGTGTGTGTGTGACAGCAGCTTTAAAGAGACTGTAAAGACAGGCAGGTGGGATAATGTGGCTGATTTGACCTCTTGCTTGCTGGGCATGTACACACTTAAACTCTCCCTGTACACATCCAGCGTGATCAGCCTGGGTGTGGGCACCTCATTCTGCTCATTCTGGGGTTGTCTGGGGTTGACAGTGTGCAACTCAACCGAGCTTTGGATAAATGACAGGGTTTTTGTTGTAATAAATGTTATATGGATTTAAAATGCTTATTTGCACACTCTGTACACATGCCCAGCCAGTGGTAAAGGATGATCAATGAAATAGCGATTAGTCTCGCATCTCATAACTGTTGGCCAGGCCATCCTCTTTATTGTTAGTTTATATGATTTATAAGTTATGACATCACAAACTGCATCAGCAATTACAACACAGAACCGCCCCTCTCAACCTGAGGGCAGGTCTAATCAGTTATCTCAAACACCTGTATGTCTTCAGTCCCTTCAGTCATGAAGATTGACCCAGCAAACCAAATATGAAACAAAGTTTATTCTTTATTTTACATATCTGTACATAAACATTTCCTCCCTCAAATAAAGATTCTGAATACAATAGGATGAAAACAATATTAACACACTTATTCATTTAAAATGACTCGTGTCAGAAAATCAACATTCACAAAATGTTGAAGAGCAATTAGAGTGAACGTATTACCAAAAGCTACGACTCCACTACAAGGCAGGCATGTTTCCTTTACACTCTTTTAGCACCTTCAAATAAACATTTCTCAGTTGAAAACTACCATTTGTGCATAATAAAAAGAGGTTGACTTTGAAATACTTTAAAATTACTGTCCAACTCAAAATGGTCTGAAGTTAGTTTTTCATAGTTTCTATACAATTTTGTTTCTTTTTTTCATGAGTGACTTTCTACTAAATTGTTTACTATTATTTTATTTTTTCACCCACAATTTTTGTATTCGACAGTTATAATTTAGAATGTAGAAAGTTACAAAGAAACAGTAGCGAAGCAAGGCCGATCACTGCACATGAAGCTGGGGACAGTATCCATGACAACACACAACCAGTGTCCTGGAAGCAGGAAGTGCGTGCCCAGCCTAAGCACTGGGGCGAATCACAGACGCAAAAGAAAGGGGTGGCCTTTGATGTGCTGCTGCCACCGCTGGAAGCAGTGGGGTTGGAGAGAAGGGTATATATGGGTGGAGGGAAGCAGAGAGGAGCAAGACCAGGGGTGGTAAGGGGGGCAGGGTTTGAATGGACAGGGCAGAGGTGGTGTTGTGGTGGGTGGGTGGAAGTAAAGTCTGGTTTGTACAAGGGGTGTAGAGCAGGGATGGAGTGGGGCCGGGCATTTCATTTGGATGGGGTCTTCTCAGCCATGTGTTTCTGTTGGCTCTCGGCATGCCTGAGAACGAGAGGAGGAAATAGAGAAGTGTTTGTGAGACTGAAGGGCTCGATACATTGTGCTTGATGCTAGAAAGGCCAAAGCATTCATCAGTGGGAAGTCCGAAAATCAACATCCACAAAACACTCTTTTTGCCCCTTAAACATTTCACTTGAAAACGACCATGCTAAATAATTTTGACTTCGGAATATTGTATGCTCAAGAGACGTTAGCAGGAGGAAGTTCTATTAACACTTTTGTGGGTAGTTTTTAAGGTCCTTGAGTTACTAACTGAAAAGGTATGCTGCCCTGTACCTGGTGAGGTCCTCAATGTCAACCAGCATGGCATCTTGTTCCATGTGTAGCTCGTCCCGGATAAGCAGTAGCTGTACTAACTCCTCATTCAGACCTGGAGGACAGAGGACAGTACAATATATCAGGCTAGACAGAGGTCTAAGTAATGTTTAGGTTAGTGATAAAGGGATAACAAATGCATATGATCGTTTATTGTAGCCGTATTAGAGTTCCTCCTCGATTGCACTCAGCAATGAGGTGGGGGAGGGGCATGCTCTCTCTGAATTACAAACCAAAACATGTTTGTAAAATTGGTTTCACCCACAGGGGCCATTCCAGACACAAACTCAGGGTTGTCCCTTTAAGATAAAGATGAGATAAGATAATAATAATAATAATACAACCAACAAATAATACAACTTGTGTGAAAGATGATATAAACGTTTACAATGATCCAATTTAGAAAAATCTGTTTAATTGCATTAAAATGTGACATTGGTGCTTTAAAAAAAAAAGAAAAAGGTTGAGGGTCTGATCCAAATATGTATGGAGGAATACATATAAATCATAAGTTGATAACTTTCAACTTCTGTACAGATAATATAAACATTGGTTCGTGAGAACAGTTTAGGGAAAGCGTGTTTTTCGTTTTTTCGTTTTTTAGTTGAAAATTGGTTATGATTGTAGAGTAATGGGAAATTACCAGTCAATCCTATAAAAGAGTGACTATTCATATTCTACTACCCTAAAATATAACACAAGTAAGAGTAACAGTAAAAATGTAGGGGGAAAGGTCAGTCACAATTGACATTTACAAGTGAAAGTACCTTCACATCCACTGTAGGTATATGTCAGCCCTGAGCATGTGTGTGCAAGCGGCTTTCTTACGTTGTCCTGCTCATTTCTGGAAAGTGTGTAAGAACTGGTCACTACCCTGTTCTTTCGTTTTAGTCTCGTTGTAGCTTGGTTATTCTCAACATGGGGGTTGCAAAATGCTTTTTGTATCTACATGCAGCTTTATCATTTAATACCACCCTCTCCCACCCCATACCAAGGTGAATGTGTTCATGTCCTACTTACTTTCTATCTGGGAGTGCAGGTCATTAACTATGACCTGCAGCTGCCCCAGGGTCATGTCTCTCAAGTCTGTAGGCTTCAGGCTTCTCTTCATTAGACACTCACTGATGTGAGGCATGTGGGGAAGCTGTCAAGACACACACAGACATACAGTACATGTATGTTAAACACATAACATACATTCAAAAATCCATCTCGGTACCTCGGCCACCGATCTTTCTACCGCATAGCACCAATCCCACAAACACTATAATCCCACTATAACAATCTTTGTTCTATCCTCCTTTCCTCCCTTAAAAAAATAAAAAATAAATATGCTAATTTCCTCCTTTCTGCTATGTTAGATCAGCTCTTGGAATATTAAGCACTTTGCCGGAATTTAGGCTGTTAGCAATTATTGACTGTTTGAAGAGTGAATGATACCTTTTGATTATTGCAATTATTGACTGTTTTGAGGACCGAATGATAACCTTCGAGTAATGTTCTAAAAATGCACAAGTGAAGTAACCTTGTTACATGATGCTGAGAGAATGTTATTTGCTTGCAAAAAACTGGTGATTAACCAGTTGTTGACAAATGTACTAAATGTAAGTCGCTTTGGATAAAAGCGTCTGCTAAATGCTGTAAATGTAAATGTAAAAACATAGCACGGACAGTGATACATAAGTTGCGTTAGCTTCTCATAGTGCCTTCTTACTAACGGGGGGTATTATACTGATAGCTGACCCCATTTGGCTCTTGAAATCTTGTAAAAATGTTGCCGGTTTTAGTAAAAGATTTGTATGAATTTTAGTGAACAAACAAAGAAACACACATTATCACACTTTCCACAATTCCATTAGACTGATTGCATTTACTTGTGCAATGTGGATGCATCGCAATCAATCTTTTGGCCCACATCCCCTTAATTAAAATAATGGAACCCCATTTGATCTATATTATGTATCACAACCAGTCACCTGCAAAGGTAATCTTCAGCCTCATTTACAGAGGAACCACAAACAGCTTCTTCGCGTCAACATAAAAGTCAGGCTGTGCAAATGTAAAATCAGGAGGGTCTAACTTTATATTGTTTCACTGTTTGAACCCACACTGAAATATATTATAAACAAATATGGTTATGGTAACAAAAAAACATTTTTTTTTGTCTGTGAACATGTGTAGTAAATCACTGTCCCTGTAGTAAATCACTCCGGAAAACAAACATCATAGAGATGTTTCCTTCTCCTCTATATCTGCTGGTCGGTTTTGCTTCCTCCCTCTTTAATCTCATATAGTGACAAAGCCTGCTTGCGTCAACATTCTAGCATGTGTTCTGTATCTGTAAGTATGACTTGGTGGCTGGCGCACACACTAGTTTCTCACCTCGCTTTTCACTTCCACATTGGTTTCGGTGCCACCGCGCTAAAGAAAACAACGTATGTGTCACAGTTTCAATGTGGAGAGAATAATAATGCACTTTATGTCACTATGGGTATCACAGACCGAACAGTGATGGGCTGTGACTGAGAGATTCAGAGTAGAGGTCAGCGATTTTATGACTGACTCTCCCAGGCGTTCATATGAGTGACTGATCACAACACATGAACCTGACCTGCAAATAATGTATATAGAAAATAAAACGTCCACAATTTTACAATTGTGTAAGCATCAAACACACTCGTGTTTCCTGATAGATCCCTCATACGCCGTCATAAGGTCATAGGATTAATGGTCACATTCCCGCTCAAACCACTAACCACCATCTATGCACAAGCTGAGTGATTGCGTGTGGGAGAGAGTCGGCGCGACGATGAGTTTGTGCAGTTTAATATGTATCGTCTGCAGACAGCATACACATTCACATTTAAATCTAAATCAGCCATCGTTGGGCTGAATCTGAAAGCTGACCGACTCCTGGTCAAAAATCTCAATTACATCAATCAAATGCATGACGAGAGGTCGACACAAATGGCGGTACAAGCAGAAATCAGGCAAAGGGACCCTGGAGTCCGTGGCTCACCAGGTCCGCCACGGGGGACTTCTTGCGGTTCTGTTTCTCCACCTCCACCTGCATCTTGGCCATGGGTTTGGCCATGGCCAAGGCTAGCTTGGCCTCCGCCTGCAGTTTCTTCTGTCGACTCAGAAAGTCCATGTCCTCCAGAGACTCAGAGTCGTCCTCTGTGGTGTCCCGGTCCGAGTAGGACGAACTCTGCTTGGACTGCAGGGAGGTCGAGGGAGGAGGTGTGAGCAGGTAGAGGTAGAGGAGGAGGAGGAGGGGAGGGGGGGGGGGGGGGGTATTGTAAGGGG
>JAODLI010000005.1:2047752-2067802 GCA_027575585.1 Percopsis omiscomaycus | reverse complement strand
CAACCCCCTTCCACACACATACCAAAAGGGCAGTGTCTTTAACAAAGCAACTGTCTAAACAGATAGAATCTTAAAACATAGGATTGTATATAGCTAAAATAAAATATTCCATAACACTCCCTCCTACGTATTAACTGCTACTAGCAACACAGGGGAAAAAGTATTTACAGCAAAATACAACATGGCTGCAGATCAACCAAATCAACGAGTTTTTTGCCAAATTTGCTGTGGACTTCTTCAATTTGCTCTACTTAGACTGCTGTAGTGCTTGAGTGAAGAGTTTTGAAAGTGGACTCTATCTTAAAAAACAGTAATGTTGGGGTGGAATAGTAGGAATAACTTTTTTGTAGGTTACTGTCTGCCAATAAATTTGAAGTCGCTTCATGAGCATAGAAAATGCTGATAATAGCCGACCACAATGATTAGGTCAGCAAGCAAGCTCGCGGCTGCCTGTCTGTATGGGGAGTAAGATGCAATGCATAACATGTTGGTGTCATCAAAGCATATGACGGTGAGACTAGGGCAAATAAACAGACTTTCATATGATGCATTTTCTACTGTTTTCTGTTAATTTCAATTTCAATTTTGTTTTATTGACCACAATTATTTATTATATTAATTATAATTATTTATTAAATTAATTGTGAGAGAGGGGCACTTCTAAATAATTTAGGGAAAAGGGCAGGTGCCCTGAACACCCAGGTACACCCCCTCTGCACATACTTGCTATTAGTGGTGTTCATCACTGTTTCTGCTTCTGAAGGACATCGGCTTCAACGTAGCGGTCCTGCTGACCAACCTGTCTGAACACATGCCTCACGACACGCGCCTGCAGACCTTTTTGGAGCTGGCAGACAGCGTTCTCAACTACTTCCAACCCTACCTGGGAAGGATAGAGATCATGGGGAGTGCCAAGCGTATTGAGCGTGTTTACTTTGAAATCAGCGAGTCCAGTCGAACACAGTGGGAGAAACCACAGGTAAAAATATGTGACAGGTAAACAGTCAAACTTCAATCATCATTAATCAATGAATCATCAGTATTGCTCATAAATATAAGGTATTAAATATGGAAGCAAAGCAGACAATCAACCAGTGGAAATGACTCAATTCAAACCCAAACATCACACAAATACTCTTGGAAACAAACGTTTTTCTGTTTGTCAGTTTAAAAATTAAGGTAATGCATCTTCTAAGGTAATTTAGCAGATGCATTTATCCAAAGAGACTTACAGTGAGTACAGTTACAAGTAATAAGGAGAAGGTAGGGTTTAAGCATCTTGCTCAGGGATGCGAACACCCAAACCACTAGACTATCCTTCCCCAATAACAAGTAATGTTTGTTAGCTTAAAAAGTGATGTGGTAACCCCTCGTTAATGCTCCAGGTGAAGGAGTCCAAGCGACAGTTCATCTTCGACGTGGTGAATGAAGGCGGAGAGAAGGAAAAGATGGAGCTGTTCGTCAACTTCTGCGAGGACACTATCTTCGAGATGCAGCTAGCAGCGCAGATGTCAGACGCCGGCGAGCGCTCGGCAGTGAAGGACGAGTGTGAGCGGGAGAAGCCACTAGAGGAGAACCCAGAGATGGGCTTCTTCTCTGTGACCACACTTTGCACGGCGCTGTTGGCCCTTAGATACAACATCATGGTGCTGATGAAGGTAAGAATAAACTAGTTACTATGATGAAGTGTAGCATGTTGGGTTAGGCTACACTACAGTATTTCAAAACAAGGATTTTACCATGTGCACTCTGACTGTTACATACACTTGTGAGGGGCTAATATTGACTCAATTAGTGAATCACACATTTTTCTTATCTAAAGTGATACTGTAGGTGTTAACTTAGACTTAGCTTCTCTCTTTCAGGTACTATCCTTGAAGAGTCTAAAGAAACAGATGAAGAGGACGAAGCAGATGACAGTGAAAGACATGGTGACCACCCTGGTGTCTTTCTATTGGTCGGTTGTGGTGGGCCTTTTTCATGTGGCGTTCAGCGTGGTGCGAGGATTCTGCAGAGTTTTCTACAACACCTTCCTGGGAGGCAGCCTAGTGGAGGGTGCCAAGACCATGAAGGTTGGTGTTCATCTAACCATTCATAAATTTTTCATATTTTAAGAAATAAAATGTTATATTCAAAACGTTAGACCCTCAGTATTCTCAATGCACCATACATAAACATGTACATTGGTGTGCCTACCTTTAGTTAATAATGGACTCTATTTAAGTTCCCCAACAGCACTACGGGCTGGTGTCTGTACTTTGTGTTTTGGAGTGTTAAAATACGCTTTGTGCGTTCACCGCTTCCACGTCTCCCTGCGTTTTTCCTCTGGCTCATGCTTACTCTCGCCACTCCAACACGCACCGTTACAGAATGACCAACCAGTTTTACCGGGGAGTAGTAACCATAAACTTGGACTACGAGTTTGACTGGGACCTCGAGGACCTCGAGGAACGAGCACCCACAGGAGCGCAAGCCCGGCCCGCCGTAGCTGTCACCATCGCCGGGTAGAGCCAGCTTCGCCTGCCCATGCTACGAGGACCCCTCCGGTAAGCTCGCCTAGCGTGTCGACAGCCAACTTCCCGGCGGTCTCCTGGCCGCTCCCGCTACCCAGTGCCAGGAAGGCGTCGCTGGGAGTCGCTCAGCTGGCCCTTGCCCTCTGGTGTCGCCACGGGCCCACACTTCACCAGTCTCGCCGCCCCGCACCAGGCAAGGTTTGCCGGTCAGGCCAGTGGAGTCCTCGACGGCCCGAACCAGGAAAGCGTTGCTGGACAGGCCCCAGACGCCAGGATGCAGGACAGGGGTACTGCGACTTTCGCCATCCAGTGGGCCCGCCCCGCGCCACCGCCACCAGCCTCCTGAGTGTCTGTGCCTACCGTCCGGACGCTGGAGGATCCACATCGTCGCGGCCGTCCCTTGGCCCGGCCGCCTGCGTATTCACGCCGTCGGAGCCCGTCCCGGGTCCAGACATCTGAGGCGCCAGGTCTGACCGCCGAAGCCAATCTCCGGTTCGGTTGCTAGAGGGTCCACACTGCTGCCGCCCACCAAAGGAGTCTAGCTGGCCTCGCCGGGCGCAGGAGCCCGCTCATGGCCCGATCGACAGACGGTCCACGCCGTCCCTTGCTCGGCCGCCTGAGTATTCTTGCCATTGGAGCCCACGCTCGGTCCAGCCACTGGAGAGCTCACGCCGCTGCAGGTTATCTCCAGAGCTGCCGCCTGAGTGTCCAGTCCAGCCGCTGAAAGCCAAAGCCATCGCAGCCCGTCCGTTGCGCGGCCGCCTGTGAGTCCTCACGTACGGAGCCCGAGCCTGGTCCGGTTGGAGGATCCACGCCGCCGCAGCCCGTCCACTGCGCGGCCTCCTGCGAGTCCTCGGTTTCGGATACCGAGCCTGGTCTGGTTGGAGGATCCACGCCGCCACTGCCACCCGTCTCCGGTCCGGCCACCGGAGGGATCCAGCCCCTAAAAAAATGTTCAGGCTTGTAAAACCTTTTTTATTAGATTTCAAGCTTTCAAACACTGAGATTCAACCATTCAAAGCTTTATTTTCAGCTTCGAATCATGGCATGATATTCATCCCATAGAATTAGGCCTACTCACCTCACTATATTTGTAAATAACATTTGATATATTTCAACTATTTTTTATTATTATTATGGTATTAATTATTATTATTTATATAGGCTAAATAATTAATATAATAGTAAAATAGTATAAAGTCTAAATAAAATAGTAGACCGTAGCAGTATACATTCTGTAAAAGTAGGCCTATAAAATAGAAGGCAATCGACTAATGCCCCAACCCCCGCAAACCCCTCTCTGGTCTTAATAATTTAAGGAGTTGATGAATGGACCAAAATTCAGCAACAAAAGTCACGTGAGTCAACATTCACATCAGTCATTGGCCAGATCTACATGTATCTTTGTTCTACAGATGCGAAACTTTTGCTGTTCTTGTGTGGTTTCGAAAGTTGGGACCTAATATGGTCATCAGACCTAATTTCTATGAGGCTCCGCACCTCCTCACGAAATTTGTCCGCGAGTTGCCATGCTGCTTGCATTCTGTCAACAAACACTTACAAAACCATAATGCACAGCGTAACTGACTATGGGAACTGGTTTAGTCCAAAAACGCACAGTTCTTCCAGCAGTTGGGTCGGATCGAGTACACTTGTTTGGTACACTTTTGGTGCACACCCGAGTGCGATTGCTGCATTCACACCTGCTCAAATGAACCAAGGGGGGAAACTCAGGCATCCTGGTGTGGACGCCTGAGGATCCTGGTCGCCATCGCTCGACCCTGGTCTGGCCACCCGAGGGGTCCTGGCGCCGATGTCAACCACCGGAGAGGTCCTGCCGCCATCGCCATGTCCTGGTCTGGCCACCCGAGGGGTCCTGGCGCTGACGTCGCCCACCAGACCAGAGGTCCGGACCAGTTACACCAGCATGACTGTGCTGGTCTGCAACAATCTGACCAGTTACAACAGCATAGTCATGCTGGTCTGAAACCATCTGCACCACACCAATATTACCAACCTGGCTGCTCACCTCTCAACCAGCTACCCAAAACTGGTCTACCAGCTCACCACCAGTTAAACCAGCTTTAGCAAGCTGGCCCACCAGCTTAATCCAGCAAGACCAGCTAATGACCAGCTAAAATTTTATGCTGGTTCTAGTTGGATTTTCCTGTAGGGATTGGTTTCGGGCTATCTCCATTAGCCATTCGACTCACCGATTAAGTTGAATTTCAAAACAGCCTATGAGCGATAGATCAGAATGCTTCTTTTACTTACAGGATATCTTTCTAATTCTTTCTTTAGTTTTTTTTTTTTTACGTTTTGTGTGTTAGTTTTCTCTTTTATCATCACAATTGTCTATCTTAACCGAGATTTGTTCCAACTAAGAATGTACTTTTTAAACAAGACAATTTTAAATAAGTGGAATTAAAGTACACTGGTGTGCTTTCTATGACGTGAAAGTAATACACTATTCTAAAGCACTTAAATACAACTTACAATAAACAGTTAGTGTTGTAGCCAATTTGGACGTGCTGCGTGTGTGTAGTGTATGTGTGTGGTAGGTCTGTGTGAATGGTTTATTCTCTATGTCACCTGTGCACCTGTGTGTATGTGTGCTAATCACTGGTTAGAAAGGGAAGCTGTAACGGTGCGTTCAGGAGTGGCGAGAGTAGGCGCGAGCCAGAAGGAAACAAGAGCAAACGTGGAAGCGGTTTACGCGTCAAGCGTACTTTAATTGAAAAACCATAAACGCAAAGTACACAAACAATGCAGTACAGCGAAACAATGACCGACAGCACCTGGTGCTGCCGGGAAACTTAAATAAGGTCCCTAATCAAAACTAAAGTGTCACACCTGCGTGGGGCTAATCCCCCACAGGTGAGCAGCCAGGCTGGGAGGTACTGAGCGTGCATTGCCTGTGCACGCCCATCGTTACAGAAGCACAGGTGAGGGGGAGGGAGGAATTTGGATCTGGGAAGCCACGCAGTTTTTCAACCTCAGCTGTGTGAAAGTAATGTTATTAGATCACGTCTGCTCATTTTTAATCTTGTAAGTGAGTATTTTTTGTATGTGTTTTTAAATACATTTACATAATAAACGGTTAAACGTGTGACCATGGCAGACCTCATTATTGACACAAGCAAGAGTTGGAAATGGCTTCAAATTCCCTCCAGTGGCATTTTTTGTGGTCAGATTGCCACTACAGTTAGTTTAGTGGTCTAGGTGTTGGACTCAAGCCCCAGAGTTGGCCTATCTGCAAGCATGCTTGAGCAAGATGCCTAACCCCTATCTGCTCCATGTAATAGCAGCATGTAGTTGTAAGTCATTTTGGATAAAAGCGTCAGCTAAATGACCTAAGTAATTGTAAATTGTATACTTTATAATTGTATATTTTATAAGTAGGCTATACAATAATACCACTAAAATTATAGCAAAAATAGTATACTATTTATTTTTAGTACACTTAAGTTCAACTTAATGACAACTTTATAAAGTGTGCTTTTTAAAAGTATACGTTTAACATACTGTAAATTACAACTATACTTTTGGGATATTTGGTATAGGCTACTTACATTATATTTTTTATATAAATTCACCTGGGCATATATGTCAAAACCAACCCCATATGACAGTTTAATTTAATATTAACAGATAAGCAAAATAGTTTCTTTAAGTTTGATATATTGGCCTACCATGGCATTTTCATGAAAGGTTTTGTTACCTTGGTTAATGTTAAGTTGTCATAATTTACAATTTGATCATTTAGCAGACGCTTTTATCCAAAGCGAATTACAATTACATGGAGCAGATAGGGGTTAGGCATCTTGCTCAAGGATCGAACCCACAACCTTCCGGCTGGGAGTCCAACGCCTAGACCACTAGACTATCCTGGCCCTATCATAACAAAGACATCCCAAACAATGTAAACATTAAAAAGGACATAATTTACCGATTGACACTTAATCACAACAGTCACAAACAATAAAGACTTCTTCATGTTTATGACAGGTGTCATGATATGGTTATGACGGTGTCATGACAGTCTTATGCACACCCCTTCAAATAAAGTGTTACCATAGATTTTGTCGTTGGGGAAGTTTGACCGGTCTTTCTGGTGCTCCTTTGCTTTGTAAAGTGTAAAGGTGTCCTGGTTTGTTCTCAGGTGTCGGAGCTGCTATCCAACATGCCAGACCCCACCCAGGATGAGTTGCATGGTGAGGAGGAGGAAGGGATGGAGAAGAGACCCTCGGACCACTCCTCTGCGGAGGAGGAGCTGGCCGACCTTGCTGTCAACCTGGACGAGACGGAGGTGCTGTCAGACATCTTTGGGCTGGACCTTAGGAGGGAGGGGGGGCAGTACAAGATCACTCCCCACAACCCCAAAGCCAGCCAACCGGAACTGCTCAACTCGCCAGTGCCTGCCTCCATGACCCATCCCTCCACAACCCCGGCTGCCACGCCCTCGCCTGAGCTCCAAAGGAGGCAACAGGTGGGGACACCTAAGGATTGTGCACTTAATATAAATTATTAGCAGGCTCAATATTACTGCAATGTTAAGTAGTCTTAATATAACATTGTTGCTGTCTTATAAAATGCTTGCAGCATTGTATGATATGATTCCTGTAAGAATAGTGCAGCATGACCGATGTTACTGTTTTTAACGATGCCACTAAGATCTTGACTACAACCTGCCAAGCATCTCACGTAATGAGAAGAATTAAAATAATTTGGACAGCACTTAATAGTGTGCTGTAAGGATCTGCGCTTTTGTACATTTAGATGACTTCTCTGTAACAGGTGAAAGTTGATGGTGGAATTCCCTCCCACAGGAGGTTACTTTTAAATGAAATCAGTGCTTCGCTGTCTGTCAGGCTGGCAGGCATAGCTGCATGTTTTGTGGGTTTCATGCTGGAACAGATTATGCAGTAGATAACAAAGGGCTCTGCTGCTCGCTTGCTGGTTTATCTAATGTGTTTTCTCTTCCAGTCGAAGAGCTGTTCCTCAGAGGAGAAGGACGGAAGAGAGGGGACCAGGTGTGAGCCTGTTAAAGCAGAGTAGGTGCTTTTACCACCAATAAAGATATCAGTCAAATCATTTTATAAGCCAAAATGTGATATTTTTTACCTTATTTATTTATTTATTTGGTAGGTACTGTCAGTTTGTCTGAAAAAGGGCATCCAAACCTCATCAAATGAATGAATCTAAATAATTTAATAATTAATTGGAGGGGGAAGAATGCACGTGAGCAACATCTCAATGAAAACCTTTATTTAAATGTAATTATTTCATGGTTGTAGGGGCGAGGGTGTGGAGAAACAGCAGATTCAACAGAAGGAGGCGACAGCGAAGGAAAAATTCCGACGGCACCATGTCTCCAGGTCAGAAGAACCAGACCTGCAGGAGTCTGCCTTCTGCAAGAAGATCCTGGCCTACCAGAGGAAGCTCCTGGTACAGTCCATATCACCACACCGCATCCTTTGGGACCCCCAAAGGATGCGTTTAGGGGGGTTGTGAAATGGTTTTGAAATAAATATTCATACAGTGTCATCACATAAATAATTGTGTAGGAAAACATTGTAGTTCTTATATATATAATATGAATGTGGTGTTTGTGTCTGTTCAGAACTACTTTGCCAGGAACTTCTATAACATGAGGATGTTGGCTCTGTTTGTCGCCTTCGCCATCAACTTCATCCTTCTCTTCTACAAGGTAGCAATTTGGCTGGATTATTATTACTTCTACCAGTACTCTTAACCACAGACTCCTGTTAATCATTAGTAATTTATAAAAACAGAAAAGCTGCACTGTGGAATTTGTCTGAAGGATGCTGACAGGTGAGCATACAGTGAGGATGGCCTCTTGACTCTCCTTGACAAGATATTTCTAGTGAAGATTAACAGATTGTGATTGACAGATCATTTGGGCCCAGTTGTTTAAAAAGTTTCATCTGGATCAGAATGATCCGGATTTGTAAATCCCATGTTTTGCTATCCAGGATCAAGTAATCATCGGTTTTTCAAAGCAACATTGGATTGGATCACCCTAATCCAGATACAAATTTTTCAAGATTACCAAATACGGATTACCAGTGCTCTAAATGGGACTACATACCACCATAAAGAATATCCAGAATAGGCAGAATAGCCAGCGTCACTTTACATCACTTTTATTTGATGAGACAGAAAACAGCACAATAAAACAATACAAACCTTTTTAAAATTTTAACAGTCAGACCCCTCATCTGACCCACAACAAATAAATACAAAGAAACAAATATACATTATTCACAAATATATTGTTTTATATACAGTAAGTCATGTTTTAACCCAGTGGTTCTTAACCTGGGTTCGATCGAACCCCAGAGGTTCGGTGAGTCAGTCTTAGGGGTTCGGCCGAGGCGTGTTTCCACTAAACGCGAAGCGAATTGTTAGCGCGAGTAGATTACATACAAAGTCAATGCAAAGACGCGAATTTTTCAACTAGCGCGAATAAGCCTATCAGCGCTAGTTGTTGTCAGCCATGGTTGTTGACAAATCGCGGAAAGATGAGCTATTTCCTTGGAAGCCCCTCCTCTTTCCGGTAGAGACGTGCTTATTCGCGCGAGTAAAAACAAATAATCGAGCGTTCAAACTGACGCGAGTAACAGTTCAGTGGAAACACGACACACCCGACTCATATGATTCGTGATGACACGCCCCCCTTGGCCATCATTGCTGTGCTGCAGGAAATTTGGTGCGCCCAGTAGTCGACTTGTGACTGTCGTGTGATTTATTTCTTAATATTTTAATCCCTTCATACTAACTATGTGAAACACTCATAAAACCAAAAGAAAGCTCTGGAGATTTTCATACCGTTTGTTACAACATATCTTTGCGAGCAATCATTTTCGAGGATGCTGGACATAAAAACGAAGAAAAGGAACAGACTTTGTTGCGAAAATGACATTGCCAAGGTGAAGCCGCGCATTTCTGAACTGGTCTCTGAAAGGCAACAGCAGAAGTCACACTGATTTGCAGTAAATATTAATTATGTTTTTGTGTGAAAATCATGTTTTAATGGTTTTGTTCTTTGAACACAGTGATGTTGATGCACGGTTCATTTTGTGCACCAGTAAAATATATACTTATGTTTTGAATTTGAAAAAAATCACATTTTATTTTTCCAATTTTTCCAAGGGTTCGGTGAATGCGCATATGAAACTGGTGGGGTTCGGTACATCCAAAAAGGTTAAGAACCACTGGTGTAGAGGGAGGCCAGGGGGTTCTTCAGAGCCTCCTGCACCTCCCCCACGCTCCACTCAGCAGTTCATCTCAGCACGATGGAGCTCCTGTGCTTTCCAGAGATACTGGATGGATGGATAAGCTGCATCTGCTCCTTCTTCTCCCAGTTCCCTTTAAGCAGGTTCTGATGTTGTTTAACCTCCACTTGCAGACACTTTCGTTCCACCTCCCAGGAGTGTATGAGATCCAAATGGATGCTCTCCTGCTCCGGGGCGAGCAATTCTTTCTCACGGAAGCAGTCTCTGAAGGTGCTTGTTGTCATGGAGGAGACAGCGGCGGTTCTACAGCAGGGGATGGTGATTTAGCTCCGTGAAGTCGCACTTAGGAACAGTCTGGTCATCTCTTGCTCCTTCTGCATGTGGTGCAGACTGGTGTCATTTTAAGTAATCCTACTCATATACACACTGGCACCTATCGACTGTAATAACATAATGGCAGCCATGGGTTGTTCTTGTTGCATTCGCTGCAGTGATGTCAGTGTGAGAGCGTAAAGGCTACCACATGTCTCAGAGTGATTAATTACCTGGGTCAGGTAAGGTGAGGCCAAAATAGGCAACACACATGCATGTACATGCATTTACCTTTTACACTATCTATCTTGGGCTGTACAACAGACCAATAAGAAACGATAACAATAACCATTTAAACATAACAGTGTTTAGATTCCTGTCACATGTTTTCATGTTAAATAGCATAATAGAATAAATATAGTGTAACATAATAGCATAAATAGTATACCATAATATTATAAAACATATTGGCATAATATTGTAACACATTAGCATAAATAGTTTAATGTAATTGCATAAATAGCACAACACAGTAGCATAAAACCCATAGCGAAACATAATCACGTAAATAGTAACAACATAATGTAAAACATATAAACAAAATAAAGCACCCAGAAAAAGCACCTTGTGGCCCATTGCTTTAGTATGAGATTTAGGCCATTAAAGACCAACTCAATTATCACACTCTTCTGCTGACAATGAGAGAAAACTTGACATAAAAGGGTTTAGTTGCTGTTGTTCAAGTTGAATATCTCTTGGCACGACATCAGTCAATCTACTAAAACTAGAACAAAGAGGGTGTCATAGTGGGTCATGTTACATGCCATGTTTTGTTGTATTGAGTGGTTTGAACTCATGTAATTTCATATGGCTTATTTGTTGTCGGTTTACTGGGAATTATTTAAGGGACTAAAAGCACAATGTTATGATTTGGAGTACAATTGCAACGATATTAAGCTACAGGTTGCATCTCTGGTGAGTTAGTGTGTATGTGATATGGGGTGTATGTATGGGGGGGGGGGGGGGTGTAAGTAGATCCTTTTGTCCTGGATTCCCTGCTAAACTTAGCTAACTGCGTTAGTGAGTGGTCCTGAGCATGCACTCAGAAAGGCCTGTTTCTCTGGACCATACACTGTTGTCTGGGTTCAGAGGCACCAAGTACCTGTTCCTTCAGCCAATTTGTCTCCTGTCACCTGACCTCATGGGTTTGTCAACACTTACTGGCCGTAAGCAGAACTATTAAGTGAGAAATTTGTACACTGTAGAATTTATACAATTTTAACAACCTATTTGAATGGGCACATTGCTGCTATTGTGATGGCAGCCCCAGTAATTACTTTACTGTTGGTATAGGGGACTTCTCTGTTGGATTCTTTGTTTGACCACATGACTGGCCGCCTGACATCTGATTAGAATGACAAAGCGATTGACGTTTTCCTGGAGAACTGGTGGTGTTTCTGTAGAGCAACACGGACACACAATTGCACACAATGTTACACATTCTTCCATCATAAGCTGCACAAAATCAGTGAGTATGCCCGTCTCTTCTCTGGATGGTGGCTACTGTGACTTCTCAACCCTGAACTTTGATCCCTATCAGTCCACTGAACTGGGTTGAACTGTATGTATTATTAATGATGGGCAAATTCCACACAAGAAAAGCTGGCATTGTAGACCGGATGAAAGACCCTGTGTATTATCTGTTTCTCTCGCTCTCTCTCTGTTTCTATCTTCTATTTCTCCTTCTAGTCCAGACCTCCATCGTGCATTCTCTTACAGTTTTTTTTTACGTCATTCATGTTTTAATCGGATCAGTAGAAAAGCTGTGTGTGACAGTGTCAGCGGTCAACACACTGTCGGTCTCTCAAGACTGTCCAAGCTTTGTGAGTAGGCCTAGATAATACGGGTTTGGCAAGAAACACTGTCGTTTTTGTCTTCGTTCTTTCAAGAGCCTCCACAGTAGGCTACTTCTCTCATCTAGCTGTCAGCAGTGAATGCTCTGCTTGTTTTGTTCATGATTTATGCTGTTAGTACATTTTAAAGACTCATGAGTAACTACTTTATGCTTAAACCTTATGCTGACACAAATCAGAATGACCCCTAATCCCCAGGTGTATTGCCATGTAAAAACATCCAAATGAAAAATCGAATGCGATATTTTGATCTAGAAAATGAAGACGATGTTTAAATCTTCCTGTTAGGTAACTGTTCGGTTAAGGAAGTTTGCCATGAAAAAGAGTTTGTGCGGAGATGTTATATATATGTCTGCTGCCCTCTCCTGGACACTTTACCTCACCACAGGAAAGAACGACCTAGAGGTCCAATTTTATACTTTTGCGTGGTAAATAAATGCTTTGTTTTTGTTTTATAGCTTATTTTCAAAGCAGTAGGCCTACACTTGATTGGTCAGGTGTGTTGATACAGGACATGATTTAATCTTGATAAACTAAAATTGTGTCTAAAATCTAAAATAGTGTTAAATGTATGTTTAGAGAAGCTTTGCAGTTGTCTATAGTAACCACGAGATGGCCCCGGAGAGTAATGTATTTACAATGCCCTATCGTTTCATTCAAATGATAAATGGGAACTTCTTTCCATCTGAAATATTCCTAAATCATTTTACATACAAACCAACTGAGAAGATACGATGTGAAGAAATACAAATGGTTGAAATATAATAAGTCAAGGTCATACATTCACACATATCTGTGTTTCTACTGTTTAAATAAAAGCCTTGAACTTGTTGTTCAGCCAGCCAAGTCCCAACAGAAGGGGGAAGCTGGAGAAAACCTATCCCTGTCATTAATTAGCCCAGTGACTTCAGACATTTTAATTAGTCTCCTTTCACTTTTAAAGGGAGTAGGTGTGAGGATTAAAGACCTGTCAAGGTATATCTTATTGTGTATTCAATTTTATATAACAAGATGGGCGCTCCATTGTACTCATTCAATTAGGGAATGCTTAGAATGCTGTTCAATGAAATATGTATTGGGGGCGATTTGCCAAGGTCATTTCTGCTGGCTAAGTAGGCTGGAGGTTATACAACACTCAGAGAAAAGTCTCTAAAGAAAGATATAAAATTATATTTAAAAAAAAGAAAGAATGTTTCCCCAATCATCTTTTTCAATGGCCAGAGCGAAGCGCATGTGCAACCTAACACCAGCCCTGTGAGGATGGCCAGACATCATCATTAGCTGACCCTTTGTCCTGGAGAGCTCACCTGGGGGCCTGCATGCCCGTAGCTGATAAAGAGACCATGTCTGGGTAATTACCACTAGCGTGTGAAAATAAACTCTGCCTTTCACTGCCTGGTCCTACAGTGTGAGGCGGCTGCTGTCACACAGATGTGGCAATCCACATCACAAGATGCACAGGAGGGATTGTCTTCATCAAGGGCCTGGCGTTGTGGCCTCTTAATGGGATTTGGCAGGGTCTGTCTGCAGGGCGCTGACTAGCCACATCACAGGTTAATCCCAATGCTTCAGTGATTGTCTCCTAAAAATGGTGAAAAGGCTTCTTTGTGTGTGTGTGTGTGTGTGTGTGTGTGTGTGTGTGTGTGTGTGTGTGTGTGTGTGTGACTGTTGGATTCCTGTAACACTGTTGATTTGATCCAGTCAACTTTTCCCAATCAGGTCAGTGAACTGCACTGCCAGGCAGCAGTAAACAACAGTTCTCGTTTCGCAACAGGGCTATCATGACTCAGACACCTCACCTGCGGTGACTAAAGTGATTTAAAAAATGATCTTACCTTGGCGTTTCCACTCCAGATAATATCAGCGGTCTCAAGTTGTGTGAATCTCACAGCCTCAGAAGTAGTGGGTGCTGTTGTCTCTCACAACAGGCAACCTGGCCACCGACATTACACACTCAAAAATGGAAGTATGAGACAACAGTTCTGTTCTTACAGGTACACTTTTGAAGAATATTCCCTCAAAGGTACGATATTGGTCTATAAGAGGCCAGAAGTAGCCTACACCTTTTGACAGAAAGGGTACAAAGTGTTTTGAAACAAAAGAAAGAACAAACGTGTACCATTGTACCCTTGGTGGTAGCACAAATATATTAAGGAGAGCATACAGTCTATGCTCTCATGTGATTGGGCGATTGACATGTCATTCACGCATAGGCTGTGTTAACTAGGGTTAGCTAGCAACATTGATTGACACTGACAGTGCATTCCAACCGAATTTGTATATAGGCTACAGTCCATGGGTGGTAGTCTTAAATCTTAGCAAAACATTATTTATAATATTTTGTAGCGATGTGGAGAGATTATTCAGTATTTGTTTTGGCATCCCATAACACATTGTGGAGAACAAAGAAATTAGGATTGTTGGGAGTCTGGCTGACACAGTCAAACAGCGTAGGAGTGTCTGGACACATAGGCCAAATAATGTGTCACTTTAAGTCACACACATAAAGTTGTGAGTCATGTCCTATTGTTTATTAAGTTAATGTGCTGATTAGCTATTTTTTTTGTAAAATCTGAAAATATTTTACATCAATAAATTACATAAGTGGTGAGTCATTACTTGAGAAAACTCCTCTTCCACAACACCTGTAGGCTACAGTCACTATAACAAACTAATCAAATGTGGTTTGACAGGAAGTAATTGAATAATGAGTCAAACGGTATAAAAGAAAATGCAAAAGTGATGTCGAAATGAAGGTGTGGCAGGCAGCAGATCGGTTGGCCACTTGAGTAGCCTAGTGTATATCGCAAGCCAGTCTTTGCCACAGCAGATGCAGCAGCACTGCAGCTTTAACAAAACGGCGGAGCATACAATTAGCGAGTGACGTGAGACGCAAACTGCGCGAGTGTGGGCAGGAAGCGAGCACGCCGTGTCCACAGTGAAGAAAACGGGGGGACCTTCTCGCACAAGGTCCGGGGTTGTCTTCGGGGCTCAACATGTCAACGTATTAATGCTGGGTCTCGTCGGAACCAACTGTATTCACAACTTGAACTGCGGTTGTGCACGGCCACGCCCCGTGTCCGTAGAGTCGGGCTGGAGAGCTGCTAGTGGGGGCGCAGCGGTGGCGGTGAGTGCGGTTTGAAACGCGACAGGGCGGCTAGCGAGCTCGGAGCGTTTTCCAGAGGAAGCAGCGAAGGAGGAGAGGGACAGCGTGGGGAAACTGTTTCGGAACCATGAGGGAATACAAAGTAGTGGTTCTCGGGTCTGGGGGAGTCGGCAAATCTGCATTGACTGTCCAATTCGTGACGGGATCCTTCATAGAAAAATATGACCCAACGATAGAGGATTTCTACCGAAAGGAGATCGAGGTGGACTCGTCGCCTTCTGTCCTGGAGATCCTGGACACGGCGGGGACAGAGCAGTTCGCATCCATGCGAGACCTCTATATTAAAAATGGACAGGGTTTCATCCTGGTCTACAGCTTGGTGAACCAGCAGAGCTTCCAAGATATCAAACCAATGAGAGATCAGATCATTCGCGTGAAAAGGTACGAGAGAGTGCCGATGATTCTGGTTGGAAACAAAGTGGACCTGGAGGGCGAGAGGGAGGTCTCGTCCGGGGAGGGGAAAGCTCTGGCGGACGAGTGGAACTGCCCGTTTATGGAAACCTCGGCCAAAAATAAAGGCTCGGTGGACGAACTGTTTGCTGAGATCGTCCGACAGATGAACTATTCTTCAACACCAAATGGCGACGATCAGTGCTGTTCCTCTTGTGTCATTCTTTAAAACACTTCAAAAGTTTTATTCGTGGCTTATTTTTAAGTTTGCAATGGTAAGTGAGTGGTTCCATCTATTTCGAGATACAGTAGGCCAATTGATTAACTGACATAAGTGGTTTAAATCCACTACCTAACTGATAGAACTGATATAGAAATCATTTTTATGAAGGTCTTAGTAGATGAAGCCAGTTAGTTTAGTGCCCGTTCAGGTACACGTGAGCACATCCTTAGTAGTTACCTGCCACCCTTGAGCACTTTTCAGGCTTTTGTTTTGTTAGGCAAAGTGGGGAAATGTCTTAACTTATTTGAAGAACTGGAGGGACAGGCTAAGACCCTCTGAACTTGTTTGTATACCTCCCAGTGTCTTTAAACATGCAGTTAAAATGCTGTTTCACTCTGGCTTTTCAGAGAAGGTTAGGGAAGTGTAATTTTTATTTATGCTGGGCATTCAGAGAATAGTCAAGAGGATAGGTTATGACACTGTAAAACTAGTTGAACAAGGTTAAAATGAATGTGCATTCTACTTTGTATCTTTGGAACTAGTAGAGGAGCTACAGTAGGTATATGTCATGACTCTTTGTATTCTCTGTGCCAGTGTGTTGCAGGAAGTCTGTACTGTTGAGGCTCTTCGTCTCACCCCGGCCTTGGAGGAAAAACGAAGGGAGGAATGCTGCAGGGGGGTGGGAGGAGGAGGGGGAGCAACTGGGAGATGAGGGAGGGAGGGGTCCACTCTTCAGGAATTCTCCTGGGCTGGAGTATCTTTGCAGCAGGATCAATGTCAGGATTGATGTCAGCACCGTGTCAGATCCAGAGTTTCTGCAAACTCCCTGCGGCTCCGCTTGCACTCAGAATTGGAACTATGACCCCGACAGAAAAAGACGTGAAACGCTTAGACGCACATGTATGGATATTTATGTATGAGAAGACAGATATTAGTATATTTTGTTAAATAACTTGTGAATTTTTAGCTGGGTTATAACAATACTTGGTGATTCTTTTTCTTTTTTCTCGTTGAATCAATTTTTGAAATGACGCTCACACAAAAGCTTTTGTGGTGTGTGTGTGTTTTTTTTTTTTTTTTTTCTTTTTTTCTTTCTCTCTCTCCCAAAGTCAAAAACATTGACACTGCTCTATCAGTGCTGAAGTGAAGTGCCGAGTGCCACTTTCCCCTCTCTTCAGAGTGTGAGGGGGACCTTAACAGAAATGACAGAGACGGTGACCCGCGACCGGACCGCCCTCGTGTCGAGTGCCTTTCCAAAACAAGTCAGCTGTTCTGACTCGGTGCCAACCTTTGTGTGTCGCCACCCAAACCCCCTCAAAATAGTGAATTGTTTTCTTTCTTGTAAGGGGTGGTGGTGGAAAGAACAAAAAAAACATATATACACACACACACACACACATTATATACTTAAGGATTTTTGTTAATGGAATGGCGGTTACCCTTCTGCTTTGACTTGGCCTCTTTTGAAAACTTAAGTGTTAATTTTCCAATGTCTATTTTGTTTGGCCACTCTTCTATACTGACATTCACCGGTACTGGAACACCTAGACTTGAGGATGACACCGAACGCTTACCTTCCAGGCCACTTAAATCAACTTAATTATCTTAATGTTTTTTTTTTTGTTTTTTTTTTTCTTATTTTTATTGAAATGGGAAATGTAATAATGTACCTTGACAAATCTAACATGATTGTAAAGTTTAATTTCAGACAAACCTTTTAACAGTGGTCTGTCGGTTTGGAAGAAGACTTTTAATACAGATTGCATTTCTAAAAAAAATAGACTGTGTTTTTGTTTCTCTTTTTTAAAATGTCTTCCAGTGCACCTTAGCAGTTTTGTATTCATTTCCTTAAACATACATGGCTAATTCTCCAGCTAGCCATAACATGTCGAATACTCTAATGCACTGAGAAATGAACTATGCAGATAGAGCAAAGAAAGTAATTTTCTAGATCTGGATGATAAATCCACTTGCCATAATAAAAATAGCTTAGATGTTATGTCAACCTCACAGACAGCTGATGCTAAGGGAATGCAGTTCAAGAGAAAATCTCACCCCGACTGTGTGGGCGTAGTGTAGTGTGTTTTAGCCCTGGGCCTTAGTACGGTGTGTGGGTGTAGTTGTGTAATGTGGAGATGCTGGTATGACTGAGCATGTGTTTACCTATGAGGATTACCTGGCCTTGGCTGAATCGCCTGCTGCTGCATTGTGGGATTGGTCCGAATGTAAACTGACCTGTATTGGAAACTGTCTGGATGGTGTGTCTGTGTGTGCTATGTTGTTTTGTGAGTCTGAGCACGTGTTGTAGACTACATGGGATCAAGCCCAATGAGAAGCTGTGTATTTCCTTCTATTTGGCCTGTTAGCTGGAGCGGGCGATGGTGTCATGTATCCTAGCCGTGGCTGCACCATGTGACGTGGAGGGGGGTCGGGTGAGGTAATGACGGGCAGGGGTGTCCGGCTAGTGTTGTGACATTTTAGAGAGAGTGTGTGATATGAGTCCTAAACAGTGGAGACTGGATTGTGCCTCCCCAACAGGTGGTCTCAAACATTGCGAAGCGTTTCCATTGCCACTGTGAAGAAGTGTCAGGGGGGAAAGTGAAGGCAAAGCAATCTGCATGTAAAAACAAAATGAAAGGGGACTGACTTATTTTTCAGATACAGGTATATCGACTGCCCAATATTATAGGCCAATATTTGTACACCAGCATTGACTATCCAGTATACTGTATTTTGGACGATATATTGACCTAAATAATGTTTCAAAATCTGTATTGTGCATCTTGCAGCTAGAGAATAGGTGGTTTAGTTGAGAAGGACAATCGTATTGATAATATTCGAGGGAGCCATGCTAAAATGTGTGATTTTCATTTATACGTTTAAAAAGAATATTGGTGGCAGATATATCTTTTTTTTTTTTTTAACTCCCAGACATCGGTTTGGACCAAAAATCCAGTATCAACTAGGTACCTATCTAATTTAATATTCCTTTTCTGTCTGTTCCTTGGATTCATTTTAGCTGCATCTATGTGGCTGTTGGTATTAGATCTGCCTACTAACAGTCTGCCTCCTGCCGTGTTAATGGGCTGCAAACACATAGGACTAGCTATCAGTGATAGCTATATCATAGTTCTCTGCTTTACGGGGAACTTGAAGGCCATCAGGTGCAGTCGGTGTGTCCTGTGGAATGAGAGTAAAGTTTTCAGACCGAGCTGTCCCGCAACTTTACTCTCTGAGGTCTAAACATCTGATAACAAGAAGAGTTCGGCTTTTGGAGACAAAAGGCCTGACTGTGCGCTGTGTTCTGCTAATTGTGAATGCTAAGTTCCTGTTTTCTTCATTTTCATTCCTCTCTTTCTGTAAAGGTGAAAGTTTTACTTCCTCCTGTTGCTGCAACATTCAGCAACCACTTTGACTCTGTTGTAGCGTGAGGAATTGGCCTCAGTGGACTGGGGGGCAGGATAGTCTAGAGGTCTAGGTGTTGGACTCCCAGCCAGAAGGTTGTGGGTTCGAGCCCCAGAGTTGGCCTACCTGTAAGCATCACTGAGCAAGATGCCTAACCCCTATCTGCTTCATGCAATAGCACCATGTAATTGTAAGTCGCTTTGGATAAAAGCGTCTGCTAAATGACGTTATTGTAATTGGACTGTTGATATGAAACTGCAATATATTATAGAAATTTCTTGATACTTAATTGCCAGATTTTACTATAGGTATAACTTAGAATAACATGTCAACAACAACGAAATGTGATGTTTCATCTTGTCTGGATGAACCAAGTGTTAAAAAAATGTGTCTTGTTTAGTACTCTTTTAATCAGGTGTTAGATCTGTGATGCTGCGGAAGCATTTTGGTAGAAACGAGGAAGTGTTGCGAGAGAGAGGAGCTAGAGTGTGGGTGGTGTGTGTTGGCATTTTTTCTTCTTTTTTCGTTTTTTCACATGGAGCTTAATCACTATATAGGCTCCTCGCTGAATTACAGGCTTCTATTTCTCTCCCCACGTCATCATGCTATTTTTGAAGCTCTGTTGTGTTCCAGAGTGTGGTCCCATTTTGCTTTTACTTCATGGCAGATGTGCAGCATGCTGCTATGTATCTGTCTTAAAGGGGCAATCTGAGATTATTTTGTGGCCGTTAAAGAAACAACGCTATTTTGCTTTCAAACACGAGAATACGATCAACCCCTCCCTAACCTGAAAACGCAGTCTCGCTCACCCACAGCTTGCTCCCCCGCCCTCCCGGAAATTCCCCAACCCAGCCCGCATAGTTTTCAAA
>JAODLI010000005.1:2028176-2046430 GCA_027575585.1 Percopsis omiscomaycus | reverse complement strand
CTCTCTCTCTCTCTCTCTCTCTCTCTCTCTCTCTCTCTCACACACACACACACACACACACACACACACACACACATACATGTAAATAAGTTGTTACATTCAGATCCAGAACGTGGACACAGCTACACCCTCATCTTCCAGAGAAAGCCCTCAATTATTCATAGGGGATCACAGCACCAACAAAGGCTTGCGTTTTCCACTCCTACAATCCTACACCGCCTCAGTGGCTCAGGCAAACTGAGCCACTCTCCACAATACTTCTGTCACATAATAACAAGGGAGTCACTTTACGCCTCGTGCATTCCTTCACACGCACACATAGGCAGACGCCAGTTGCTCTACTAAGACACCATATTAAGACAAATACTTAATGATGACAACACATGATTAAACAACCTATTGACTTGTGTCCGTATTAGGTGACATATAGGCCTTTCCTCTGCCTGACTGTCCTTACTGGATAGCTGAGATAGGAAGTATTGTGTTTCTTTTTCTCACTTTCTGCAATTCTCTGACCCTTTATTTCTCACTTCCTTTGTCCTTCACCATTACAGAACTCTCTCTCTCTCACACACACACACACACACACACACTCCCATTCCCACTCAATCCAATAAAAAAAATCCCCAAGGACTCCTTCTCTAAGGGGGCAGTGCCCCTCTCTCTCATGGCTACCGGCTGAGTGTAATAAAGGCCTTTGTTATTCCTCACCAAAGCTGCTGCACTGCAAGACTCTTGTGAGACATAACGGCAAATCCAAATCCAAAATGAAGTAAAATAACTAAATAATAATATTTTTGTAAATGACGCAAATTAAATATGGATTGACTTTATTGATGCAGTCACTATCCCACACCATTGGTCCCTGTGGCAGCATTCAATAGTGACAAAATGAAGAAGAAGAAAAGAAAAGAAAAAAATGAAACAACACGTGATAAAAAACATAGTGATAATAGATTTTAGTGCCACTATACAGTTGATCAGTTTTGTTCTTACAGACTCACATTGAAAGCGCAGGTCTTAGCAGGTGCACTTAGGTGCACATGCTTAGAGACCTTGTACAGTAAACAAAAGAACGAATAAAATAAGTATACTCAATTTGCAAAGAGCTGGATTTCGTCAAACATTCATTAGCAAAGAAATCACTATCATGCCACATTGCCACGTTGCCTTTCCAAAAAATATTTTACTGGTTCTTATTCAGTTCTTAGAGCAGAACGGGAACAAAAACACCTCGAGTTTACTTGCCGTTCGTTTTCTGATTTGGAATCACGTTGCCAGTTTTCTCAGATTACTTTAAACAGTATTCCTTCAGGTACCTTCCTGCCACGCCATGGATAAATGCTAGTCCTTGTGAAGTGGTTTCAGAGTCTATGTACTAACTAAACTATAATGGTGTAAGCAACTAGGCTTCCTACCTACCGCCACAAGCCCAGTAGCTTTTCAAACAGTGTACTCCTAGCGTGGGACTAAAGGCTTTGAATAAAATCTGGAATGGATCGGGAGTGGACTACATCACTAAAATCGATCCTCTTTCTAATCACGTCTAAAGGGATAATTTTGTCATTCACTAATGTATCCTTAAATGCAAGAGAAAAGATTGAAACGATTGAAAACAGTCTATCTGTTCTAGCTTTGAAAAGAACGATTTTATAATTCCAGACTTCTAAAAAAATACCAGCATTAAACTCAATGTTTTATTATTAGAGGTTTGTTTTGTTGTTGTATGAAAGTATGTGTTTGTGTGTGCGCCTAACTGCAAAACGAACTAACCTAACTTTTACTTGTTAAAAAAGTGGAAACACAATCAGGATAATACAGAAAAGGAAATGTTTACTTTCAATGTGTTTTTCACAGGTTACATTACAGCTATGGTCATCAGTTTAGACTAGAGCATCGGCCTTGTTGATTATCTCAGCCATGCTTTACCAACCACCCTTCCCCAAGTGACAGTTCAAAGTCTAGCAGCACCAGCTATTTAATGCACCTTACAATTTAAATCTGCCCACCAATCAGGGGACACCATAGCAGTAACAGCAGCTAGTAAAATTTGCACAACAAAAGAAGGACTAGCTGATTCATCACCCCCCCCAGCCCCTTCACTAACTCCACCTCCTCTGCCTTTGTCCATGGACCAAAACTCCCCTTCTACTCCTCTCCCTCCTCCCTTCTTGTCTAATCCCCTTGTGCCTATTAGATGCACTACCTTTCACTGCCTGCCCCCCCCAAACCTGAAACGCACACACATACATACATACAGTACAGTACAGTGTATCCATATCCACTCATTCTTGCTGGGATGTTTAATGTAAAATTCATACATTCATTCATAATATAATTTAAATAAAAACTACAACGCAAAAGGCAAATAAACATAAAAGTATGCAAGGCAAATGTAAAAACAAAAATGAATATAGTAGTTAGTAGTTAACTACTATATATAGGTCTGCTGACATCCCTAAAACAATGCAGGACATATCTAGTTCATTTGAATGCCTATTTGTTGTAGTTTTAGCCAGCCCAGCGTTTTAGCATGTGCTCTACCTTTTAGATCCCATAGCGATATTGTATTGTCATACCGTCAGACAGGCTCTCTGCTCTCCCCCCTGTGAGTTGGAGTTTATGTGCTTTAATATCTTAGTCACGTTAGGTTCGAGGGCCCAGACTCCCATTGGGGGTCAATATAAAGTTGACAGGCTTTGTATTTCACATTGTGTGTTCCTATGGCAACAATGATCTCAGGAGGGGGCTAATGCACCCCACTTTTTCAGCTTTTTTTTTTTTTTTGCTGGGAGAGGGGCCAATAAAAGGTAGAGCAGGGAAAACAGAGGGATTAGCCTTTTGTGGTTTAATGGGGTAAGTAACAACCAGAGGATTTGAGATATGGATTCATAAAGACCACATCCGTTTACACATATTAGAAATCAGAGAGAGACTGTGCAGAGTTCCTGCAATACTACTGACGAAAGGTTCAGGTGAAGTAGCAGCTCAGAATCAGAAATAATTCTATATACACACTATAAGAAGCAATGCCTTAATTTAAATTGGAAATAGAAAGATCACTGATCACACACACACAACAGAGCAGCCAATGCAGTTCTCGAGCATACAATTATCTGAACATTACAGAGCTTCTCACTTAACAATATGTTTGACACCACCTTTATGAATACATAGGGATTTGTATTCCTTTATGATGGGAGTGCTCTGTCACATTTTGACAGCTCGGATTCCCCTTTTTGGAATCTGCACTGGGTCCATTGGTGTCACGGGGTAATCATGTCCTTCTGAAGAGCCTCTTTATGAGTCCATACAAAGAGCTGGCCCTGACAGGTTTTATAACTCTGTCCCATCGGCTGTCTTCCTTCCACAGGCCCTGGCCTTTCTTCTCAGCTTTACCCTCTGCCTTTAGCAACTGTTTGTGGAGATTCCAAAAGAGACGTGAGTCTGGGGACAGTCCAGAAATGGGCGCAGCACGTGCCAGACCAAGCATAAGTGCCTCTTCATTTATACAATGGCTCCAGATCGCCCTCTGCTGTAGAGAGAATGCAATTGATACACAAACTTAACACTTGATCAATTTCAAATCTTTTACTGCTGACAGACCGTCGCCTGCCTGACCTTGCTGTGAGACACCAGACAGTGTAGTACGTTCTCTTCTCGGCTTATAGGTTTAAGCCAAACGGTTTGAGGTGGAGCAAGGTGCATCTTCAGCCATACCCATCCCTCTGGCGTCAGCTCTATTCCTGCCAGATGTACCATCAACGAGGATTCCCTCATCCCTGGAGAGGTCAAGGGACAGTATTTTACGCTTGTTGTAGTTGTTACAGCAGAGTACGTTTTAATATCTCCCCAGTGAATGTTTATCTTCTATTTGTGGTCAATGAATGCACTCAAGAGCCCTGTGAATAATGTGTAAAACATAATGTTCAACTTAAAAGAAACAATACATGCTGTATCAAATACACAAATGCAAATATAACCAGGCTACAATAATAATAAATAAAAACAATATATTAATTAACACAGCCCGCAACTAAAGCTTTTGTATGCCTAAATGAATAGGTCAAAAGAGACAATGATACCTATACATATGAGAGGCTGTCCCCTTGAATCCATCACCGCTGATGGGGCATTCTTTGAAAGGATTGGTTTTATACCATAGTGAGAGACATAATTTGATAAAGCAATGTGCCTGTGGTGACTAACAAGCTTAGAAGTAAATCTCTTCAGAAGAAAACATAATAATACAAAATATAAAAGGATTACATTAAATAAATATTGACTCTTTACATTTCAATGACCTTTGACATAAAGTAGATTATATCAAAGTCACATTTAATAATCATTTGGGCTATATAGATCTACAGTAAAACATGTGCCTCTATGATAGCAACTAAGTAGCCTACAATTTGAAGAAAAGTTCTGGGTCTAGATTTAGTTATTCAACAGAAATACATTAAAAAAAACAGTTGATTATGGAATAACTGGTAGTAGGTAGAAAGGCTGTCTGATAGAACATCGCTGTGAACCACAATGTTAACCTATATTTTTACCTAGTAAGTTAGTTAAGAATACACTCTTATTTCAATAATGGACTGGGGTGCAAGCACAATCCAATGCACTGGACAGGGCAGACACACACACCTACGCAGGCAATTTCCTATCACCAATTTACCATGTCTTCGACACTATAAGTTTGATTTCATGTCTATTTAGAGAGAGTGTGTCTGTGTGTGTGTGTGTGTGCATGTAGTCCCTACATTAAGCAAAATAGATAGTAGATACCCTTACGTTTTGTAAGTAGTGGAGATATAATTGGCAGGTAAATTGGGATGTGCTCCACTTCCAGTCCTTTTTCTGTGACACTACGAACTCTTCCATGAAGACTGACATTCTTCTCAATGAACCTAGCAGGAATCTCGGATACAGCTCCAAACTTAGTTATCTAAAAACATCAGATGAAACAAATAAGTATTTTATGTCTCAAACTAGAAAACAAGATTATTAGGATATAATAAAAAGTAATTTGTTTATGCAAAGGAATGGACATGTTTGCTGACATTGTTCAATGCATGTAGCCTAATTCTGACTTTCACTTAATAGGCATGTTATAGGCAGGTAAAATGCGGGATGCTTAAAAGTCCCACTGGCTGTTGCTCCTATCAAAGATTAGCTAAAACGTCAAATATCATGAACGTCCCCTATGACTCGTTCCATTCTCCCATTCTCTGGTGGGATAAAGAAGCTATAGCCTACGTTATTAACATGATCTGACATGCCTTACCAGTTTGATACTCCTTGCTATTACAACAACACCAACAATTGCCAGTCCTGTGCTGATGTTCTGCAAGAGACAGTAGCTAGCAGTTAAGAGATTTCAGTGTTTTGCTCTATATTAAAAATATATGATTGCACAAATGTATGGTGGCCATACCCGCAAAATTATTAAATTATCATCGGCGAATTGAGATATTAAAGAAATTACATTTTCAGACGACTCCTTTTCTTCGTTCGGTCTGTTTCTTTGCTGCGTTGCGCTCTCTGTTTCTCGTTCCTTCCCTGGCATGTTGACGTTGTAGCCTACAACTTCAGCTCCGCCCATCTGGGAGGAACGTACAAAGCAACTGTCATTGCTTTGTAAATGTCGCCGCACTGTGGTTTGGTTTTGGTTTTGATATGAAAAGTTATGAACATGGCATGAATAGCATAAATGAAACCTATGGCCTATGGCTGTACAAAATAAACACGTCAAAATAAAACAAAACAATAAAAGAGGCAATGTATATTTAGATTATAAACGTTCTTTACGAGAGGAAGTAGACTAGACTAATGTTGGGTAATGTGCCATATTTTGTGAAAGTGTCCTGCAGGAGTTTTGTAGGTAGGCTACTAGCCTATGTCAAAATCCAGCATAGCCTAATTGACCTAAAGTCCTGCAAGACCAAATCCTGTAAGGAGAAACTAACTCCACACATATCTACAGTATTTTGATATTCCTTCAGGGCTAGCCGGTTACTGCTGGACAAATTACAGCCCTTTAGGATGTTTTCATAATGCCAGAAAGTGAACATAGACACAATCTGTGCCTATTTGAGTTTGTTATTAATGTATGAATCAGAATATTTTTGCTCTGTGGAACAGGGATGTATTGCCTAAAAATAGGCAGATTTGGCCTTGTATTATAGCATAAGTAGAAATAAGAATAAGTCAATGTTATGTGCCCCTAGTTCTCCTGCAGAAACACAGAATACCCTCCAGAAACCCAGACAGCCCCCAGGACAAGGTCCCTGCCACCTCCTGGTATCGAACCAAGGCCAGCCTGAGCAATGTATTTAGCAAGGCTTCTCCTGTGCAACATCTCCCATGTCTGAAAATGGACTTCTTTACCTTTTTCTCAAAGAGTGAAGAGAGTGAAGTGTTCCCCACTTCCCCCATGTCTCTGCGGTGGACCTCTGTCTCCTCCTGGCAGGCTTTCGGGTCAGCGGCCTGCTGCTCTAAAGCCTGCTCCAGCTTTTGGTGAGCCTCCTCCAGGTTCTCCTTCTCTGACTGATTTAATGAGAGGAGAGAGATATTTTTCTCCTTCAGGTTCTGTAGGAGATGCTTCTTCTCCACCGGGACGGATTTTAGCTCAGCTGTCTGCTGATCTAAAAGCGGCTTCAGGTTCTGGTGAGTCAGGCTGGTGAGTCCTTCTTCTGCTCCTCCAGCTGATATGAGGCTTTAATATCTTCTTCACAAGCCTTGTAGTTTCCCTTATTGGGTTCTTCAGCTTTACTCTGGTCTTTCTTCGAGTCAGAGCCTATGGTCTTCATGTGACTCAGCTGGCCCTGAAGGTCAAGGACCGTAATCTTGCTCTTCTGGGCTGATAGATGCCAAGAGAGCCTCATCTTTCAGCACAGATTTATGGAACTCTTGTAAGAGAAGCTTCCTCTCCTGACAGGTAATTTGTTAACTCTTTGTCCATGAAGTTATTCTTTTTTGGAGTGTTGTTTACTTTGGTCCTCATTTCACTCCATCATTTTGTTGATATTTGTCAGTATCAGTATAACTTCCACCAGAGAAATCCAACGTCACGTCCAAGTGGGTGGAGCTACAGATGTGGTTATTGTAACATATTGGCTGTTTGTAAAAAGGCTTATAGGTTCACAAAATCCCCCCCACATGGCCATGTCTATTTTTGTGCAGAGTTGTAATTCAAAAACATCAATTTGATACATCGATATAGTGATAAAGATATTTATATAAATACAGTATTTTTCATATATTATTTCTCTAATTTATATATTAACAGTAACATATTAACCTAGCCTGTTGAAAGAAAGCCCTGATGATCAGGTTAATGTTTAGGAAAAAGTCAGCCCTGGAGGGATATGAAATCCGCTAGGTTTAGCTATACGCTGCAAAAATGTGTCCTACTTCTTTAGGATATACAGGAAAATGCTGGATTTTCAAATTCCTCCTGCATTTCTGAAGGTGCCACCTGCATGAATTATTCTTCACAACTCCGACATGACCCCGTCACAAATTCAATCTATTTGTATTAGGATTTATATTGTTAGTTATTTTTTGTAATTCATCTTTATCAGATGCTTCCCCATATTTCGTGTGGTTGTGTAGGCTATAGGCTACCTATCTTCGTAAATAATATAACGTTTATAACATTGTTTGTAAAGTTACATTTAATTTAACCAAGTAGCCTAATCAACGTGTTTTTTATATTCCTTAGTTTTTTGATGTGTTGCACAAAATTCCGTCGAAAATGTTCTGTGAAAACATCCCGGCCAGTTGCTGTAAGTAGGTGGGTCGGTAGGTAAATTTGGATATCATTAAAAACTGACAGATGCTTTTATATTGTATAAACCCCTGAAGTCATGGAGCTACTTGAAGCCAGGTGACGCCCCCATTACCACAGATTGGCCAATAGGAGTTGAGAGGCAGAGTTGTCCTCCTGGCCGCCATTAAAGAATTCAATCCATGAATTGAAATAATGGAAATCTGCAGGACCCAAGGATCAGTGAGATAAAAGTAGCCGATGACCAAGCTGGCGAATGTAGTATTTTATTCATTTTATTGGTAGTTTTAATATGTCATAGCATTGTGGTGGTTTTAGCAAACAGGAGGCTGGTATAGCGGATTGTTTTATTTAGCTGGCTAGCTAGCGTCAGGTCTTTGGTAACGTTAGCTTGTGCGCTTTCAGGCTAGGAGAGCTCAGGGGGAGGGGAGAGTTCCTTTGCTTTGAAATTGTTTCAGATCGGCTAGCTTGCTAGCTAACAGCTAGCAAGGCTACAAGCTATTGAGGTGAAGTTTTTGTTAGCTGGCGATTTTATACCTTTGTATTCCATATAGTTCTGATGGTGTTAAAAGGTTAATGTACCGATGTCATGTTAACGTTTTCTATTTTACGTTAGGACTATATGGCGACCGGTAAGCCAGATCAGACAATACATTTCAAATAGGTCTAATGAAGCCAATAGGCTAGGACCGTACAGTTCGCTGTCTAACATTAGCGTAGCTACCGAGCTAGTATTGGCTAGCGCCGGTTGGAAGTTGTCTGCGAGCCTACGTTAGCAAGCTATTGCTAGCAAGTTGGTAACGTTTGGGCTTCAGCCGAGTAATTACAACTATATAGCGCAAGGCTTTGCCAGCAGTTTAGCTAAAAGTTATTACTCCTCGTGGTAATCAAGACAATGGGCTGTAACGTTACATCAACGCAGTGAAAGGATGAGTTCGTGCTTTGTACCAAACGGGGCCAGTTTGGAGGACTGCCACTCCAACCTATTTTGCTTGGTAAGACACTCTGCTCTTTGCGCTAGCTCTCACACTGAGAGGCCAGAAAGCCATTTTGGCTAATCAGGCAACAAGCTTTGTAACGTCAGTTGCAGACTGGAGTGAAGGCATCAGGCCTGCAACTTTGAAAATCCTGATCCAGTTTTAATTTTATAGCGTAAATAACGCATAATGCAAGTCTAAGGCATTTGTTGAATTTAGAACGATTATTCGTTTTCACAGCAGTGTAAATAAAATAAAAACAGCTATCATTAGCAATACGCTCCCAGAAGAATAAGTACATGTAATGAAATCTGACCATTTCTTTTAATTAAACCTCGAAATGAATTGACCTGTCCACATATTTTGGACAGAATGCATTAAATAGGTGATATTATATTTGAAACTATCTAAACTTGTAGTCAGACTTATAAGTGCTCTGCAGTTAACTGTAAAAATGATGAGTAGGTAACTACCGTACTTTTGTGTCCCAAATATACACAATATTGACAATTTTTGTCTCTTTTTTTTTTTTATAGTAACAAGAAGATATTTATACTTTTGTTATAGCTTATGATGTTATTTGCTAGATCTAGTCTTGTCTCTATGGCGATTGGTGTGCAAAACGTTTGTCCTATAGTTCTCACCAGATTATTTTTGTTTTTTTAGTGGTGCAGCAATGTGTCGCTCTTCATTTATCATGGTTAATAATTTTTGTTTTCCTCTCTGTGTCTTAGGCTGACCTGACTGGAATAAAATGGCGACGCTTTGTGTGGCAAGGTCCCACCTCATCACCAATTCTTTTCCCTGTGACCGAGGAGGACCCTATCTTGTGCAGTTTCAGCCGATGCCTTGCAGCAGATGTGCTGAGTGTATGGAGGAGGCACCACACCCCAGGTCGCAGAGAGCTTTGGCTCTTCTGGTGGGGGGATGACCCAAGTTTCGCTGAGCTCATCCATAATGAACTTTCAAGTAAGTGAAAGTTTGCATTCCAGGACAGTATAGTATAGTAAAAAACGAATTTTAAAACACCACATGCCATTTGCATCCATACATAAGTATTAGTGTACTACTGTGCCCATTGTCCTATAGACCCTGAGTAATGGCAAGGGCTCTATAAAAGAGTTTACGATCCTATCATCTTAGCAGTTCATTAAATATTTGTGAACACAACCACCCCCCCTCCACATATTTAGCATCCATAGTGATAAAATTATATTCCCAGATGGCTTTGAGGCCATTTTCACAGTGGCTGTATTGGCAAGTAAATATGACATATTCATAGGTTTGTGAGCTTTTATCCCCAAATGCCAAGAAGTGCTGACAATTCTTAACTGTGGAGCAATATTCAACCTTTCTTTCCAATGATATCAAATCTGATGCCCATGTTGCGATAGCAGTAAGTCATGTAGTCTTAAGTCATAAAAATTAAACCAAGTCCGCAAGGCCCATTTTAATCTGGTTTTAGACACAAGACGGCTCAATAACACAGAGCTACATGCTTGTAAAGTAGCATTACAATCACACATAATTGGGTCAAAATTGTCTTTTGTATTTATGTTTTACTTCCAAATCCCTTAATACTTCTGTTTCTCCAAAAACAGATAAAGGACTTCTTAAACAGTTTATTTAAATGGTCAACAATCTGTAGAGGGACTATAACAGCTGTCAGATTTCTTAAAATATATTACTATGTACATCCATAAATACACGCATGTATGTATTTGTCCTTTCGCAAGCATTCTTAAATATTATTATTTTATTTATTTTAAAGGTGAAGAGGATGGCGAATGGGAAAGTGGCCTATCGTACGAGTGTCGCACACTTCTTTTCAAAGCCATCCATAACCTGCTGGAACGCTGTCTCATGAACCGCAGCTTTGTTCGCATTGGAAAGTGGTTTGTTAAACCCTACGAGAAGGAGGAGAAGCCCATTAATAAAAGGTAAATATTACACTTTAATGGCAGTTTGCTTCTGGTCGTCTTGAAAATTGATATACAAGTGATGCACATAATTGAGTAACTACAGAATGCTGCAAGCAATTTTCCTAACAGTTCTTCCATACTGTGCACACTTGCTCAAGATCATGATCTGACAGCAAAATAGTCAAGGAATTTTAATATTTGCAGTGTTAGTCAAGATGTTGTTGGGATTATGCTATTGTTTTTCCATTCTTGCTTAATGAAAAAACAGGTTACAGTTAGTTTTTCACGGTAGGCTCCATTTGGTTTTGAATTAAAGGAAGGCTGCTTACAGTTAATTTGGTTCAGCTATATTGAAACAGAAATGTGCCTGTTTTCTGAGTAGAACACCTACTTTTTATTAGTAAAAGTTAAAATGGAAAAAACAAATGTAAGAACATGGGCTTTCTTAAAATCTTCTCACAATGACCCCACAGAAGGCACTAGGCCTGGACTGTGATGCTATTTCGCTACCACTGATTGTCACTTCTGATGCAGCAAGTGCAGACACTTTTAAGTAGTTTAATATTTAAACCATTTTTCTATGGTTCTCACGAGTTGTTGGAATCAGTACAGCCGTTTCTTTGAAAGGGGAATTGTGGAATTTGATTTTCTATTTCATAAGTCATAAATTGCCAAAAACAAGACATTGCATCTTGCAAAGCGCAGTTAGTTCTTATTATTATTGTGATGGAGGTTTAATGGCAGTCCATTTCTACTTTAGCTGTGCCTTGTTGGATCTTGCAATTCAAGCATCCTTGGGCCACTTAGTTACCCCTTGTGGCTTTGCCCAAGCTTTTGTTTTTAGAGGCTGTACTTTGTGTCGTTGCACTAGACTATAGTGATTGAAGTGCTCGCTTTCAGGTGTCGGCCTGTGTTTACTGGCTGTGAAGTGTGTGTGTGGGGGAATTGACCCCATAGGTCTCTCTTTCAAATAAAGACAAGTCAAACAGACCCAGTAGTCTCACTGTCGCTTGCCTTCTCCGGCTGGTAAACAGGGCAGTCTGGAAAATGCTGAGCCTGCACTGTGGTTTTACAGCAACCATGTCAACAAGAACTATTTTGGTGTGTTCACCCGCCTGGCCCCCCCAGAACAAGTTAAAAAATAAAAATGGACATGGCAAAATGTTGTTTTACTATTGCAAGGCTATAATAATCCACGGTATCCATTTATAACGTTGGGGTGTTTGTTGAAAGTGGGTTTTACACAGGGTCAAACTGCTGCCCTGACTGCTATCTGCACTCTCTAATTGAAGGTTTGTAGCGCTCCTCTGGGCCAGTTTGACTCATGTCAGTGTAACCATTGTCACCTGGAGGCCATCTGTAATAGTGGGGATCAAAGTACACAGCCAAATATTCCAAGAATTGGGCCTCCTACATCCTCATTCTTGTATCCCCTTGGCCGTCTTCTCTCTAATATTCCTACTACCCTACTATTCTTACTACCTGAGTCACTTCCTAAGAATTTTTCTCTCTGTGGCAGTGCGCACACTGATGACTCCACGTAGCATTTTCATTAGCTTACTTAGTTTGTAACGATTCAATGAATCACTTGCGAGTATTCCCTTTTATAACCCCCGAACAATCGCTCCAGCTAATAGCTACATGTTTTCTCTTGACCCCTTCTGCAGCGAGCACTTGTCCTGTGCCTTCACCTTCTTTGTGCACGGCGACAGCAACGTGTGCACCAGTGTGGAGATTGCCCAGCACCAGCCTGTCCAGCGTCTGAGTGAGGAGCACCTGAGTCTGGCCCAGCAGAGCTCCAGCTCCCTGCAAGGTAGGAACTAGTGGGGGGGGTGGTCTAGGCGTTGGACTCCCAGCCGGAAGGTCTTGTGTTCGATCCTTGGAGGTGGCCTACCTGTAAGCTTCCTTGAGCAAGATGCCTAACCCCTATCTGCTCCATGTACTAGCACCATGTAATTGTAAGTCACTTTGGATAAAAGCATCTGCTAAATGATCATATTGTAAATTGTAACTCACCAGCATAGCATTTGGCTGGGGAGTGTCCCCTACACGTGCCTATTCCATGCCTATACCCTACAAATGAACAAACTCCAGTTAGTCATGCTCTGCTGTTTCTGCTGCCCACTCTAAGTCATCCTGAGCCCCTACGGTTTGAACGGGACCCTCACTGGCCAGGCCTTTAAGATGTCAGACCACCCCACCCAAAAGCTCATTGAGGAATGGAGGCAGTTTTATCCCATCAGCCCCAACCCCAAAGAGGCCCAAGAAGACAAGATGGAGGATGTGGACTGGGAGGATGACTCGTTGGCTGCTGTAGAGGTCCTCGTAGGTAAGACGCAAACTCTCTTCTTTTGAATATTTAGAGTAGGACCCCATTGCAAATCTATGAAGAACACTGGTGCTCCATGGAGAGGGACGTTCAAGTGAACTAACAAGTTATGATGGTCCTGTTCCAGCGGGCGTGAGAATGGTCTACCCTGCCTGCCTGGTGCTTATCCCTCTGTCGGACCTCCCGTCCGTGGTCTCCCAGGGCTCAGCCAGCTCCACGGGCAGCCTCTGCGGTGCCCAGCAGGGCCACCCTGCTCACAGAGATCCCGCCATGTCCTCTGTGACCCTCACGCCTCCAACATCACCAGAGGAGGTCCAGACTGGTGAGACACACAGCCACGTATCCGCCTGCATGCGATCCCGAGACTCCTCGCGTCTTTCAGCTCACCCGCTGTACGCCTGTATTGTCGTCCCCAATAGATTGCCAGCCTTCCCAGAGGTGGTTAAAGCTGTCTTCCGGGTCTGATGGCTCCAGCGCCAACAGTAGAGGTCTCCACGGCGGCAAAATCCCTCGCAGGCTGGCCAGTCAAGTGGTGGAGTCTGTGTGGCAAGAGTACAACATCAACCGCATGGAGAACAAGTACGAACACCTTCTTCCCTCTGGCTTATTTTAGACAGAATGTGTGACACTCTGTGAACCTTAAAATACGCATGTCGTTTTTTTTTTTTTTTTAATATAGGAGGAAGTTGTCTGTTTTGACCAATGGGACGTGTGAAGAGAAGGTGGACAAATCAGGACTTTGGGACTTTGTTGAGCCTTCTCACAGGGCACATTGCAACTGCTCAAGGTGCTAATAAGACCCCATTAACTAGTGGATATAGTGTAAATGAAATGTTCATGCCACCTGATCAGCACTGAATAAAGAATTAAACACATTTTTGGTCCCCAGGTATAAGAACCAAAAGCAGCGAACCAGCAGCACCTCAGGACACCTCCCACCGTCAGGACAGCCCCCCCAAACAGCCCCAAAGCACAAATTGGTAGACAAGCCAGAGAAAGGGGAGAAGCAGCAGAAGAGGCCCCAGACACCCTTTCACCACCGCAGCTTTGTGAGCGAGGAGCCGTCCATGGAGCCACAGGCCCAGAGGCTCTGCCTGAGAACCCAGGACGAGGGCTCCTATCCCAGCTTGCACCACATGGACACGGCCCCGTCCAAAGCCCCCACCCTGCACACCCACGGCCCACCGGCTGATTTGGCCGGGTCCCCCCAGCCCCCGCCTCTCAGCCCGCATCCCTGTGACCACATCGACGGTGACCCGGCCACCACCAAGAGCTCCTCTACGCCCGTTCACCAGCCATTCTACCCCCCGTCAGTGGAACCCTGTCTTCTTCCCCAGAAGGCTTCGTCCGAGGAACCCCACCTCCAGCCCGTGCCCATGCCCCTTCCCTTCCCTCAACCATACGCAGAGAGCCGGGAGCCCACCGTGTTCGTGGGCTCAGCCATCAACCCCAATGAAGACTCTACACACAACCCCTGGAAGTACTTCAATCTGCCAAGGAAGAGGGCCACACATTTCCTCACACCGCAATTGCCTGTGGACAAAATCCGCGAGGATTCGGGGGGAGGGGCCGGAACAGAAGGCGTGGTGTCCATCACAGAGTGAGTGTTTGTTTTTGTGCATAACCCTTCTCTGGCATGAAAACTGCATCTGCGGCTTGATGATTACTTTGTCTGATTATCTCTGCACTATTACCCCCCCCCCAGAATGATGGCGGGCTCCTCGCGGCCCTTAAAGGTCTCTCAGGAGCGAGTTAAGACTTATGCCCAGCGCAGGAACAGCCATCTGGCCTCCGCCGCAGGAGACGGAGAGCACGGCGACGAAGCAGACCCTTATGCCTTCGTCGAAGGGGATGAAGAGTTCAGCTTCTCTGAAAAGAAGGACAAGGCTGGCGGGGAGAGAGAAACCAACAAGAAACACAAGGTGGGCGTGTTTTTTACGCTTCTCACCTTGACCCGCAATCTGTTGCTGTCTATTGTATGCAAGCCAATATTTGTCATCGGTTCATGAAATTGGCACATAGCAATAATCCCATTATCTATTTAAAAGTACAGTTTCTTTATTTCCCCCCCTGTGGTTGAAACCAGCTTTACGAGAAGTTGTTGGTTTTGGTTTAGATTTCCCAGAGTTCATGCCACTCCCTCACTGTGCTGAGTGGCTGGCACTCATTCCTCCTATAACAGGGGAGGACTGCACGTGTTGGTATGATGCACAGCGTTTTGCCATGCACACACCATGGCTTCTATGACTCAACTTGCACCTTCCTGAGTTTGCAACTGACGTATTGGGGTTTATTAGGATTATTTTGTGTTGTGTTCCAGAATTGTGCAGAACATGATGGCAGTACAACAGCTAATGTGATGCATACCATTGGTACTTTATAATTACAAACAATCCTCTTTTCCTTCTTCTATTGCCTGATACAGGGGGAAGATGAAGGTGGATCTTCAGCTGAAGGTGAGCCTGCTTAAATTTTTGTACAGGATTGGGTTAAAAATAACGATAAGAAAGATAAGAAATAATAATATTCTTAATCAAATTAAATGTGTCTGACCCTTGTTTGCATCGTGCCACACTGTAAATGATAAATGGTACGATTAGGGTCCTGGCTCATATTAGAGATGTATTTTTTTTTCTTTGTTGTAGATGGTCAAGGATCAGCGGGCAGTAAACCTTTAGTGTCCTCCAGTCTAATCCGTGACATCGACCTGACTGTGTCCTTCAGCGACCTGGATAAGATCTTTAACTCTGACGAGGATGAGCTGGCTGTCAGTGCTTGTTTTTTCCCTCTCTCCACTGCCACGATGGCTCAGAATGTAAATGATGGCCACTAGTCGAAGTGTCTGCTTTTTAACGAGGGTGTTCTCTCTCTCCAACAGCCTGGATCCAGGAGAGCTGGTGTCAACGCAGAGGACAAGTTTGGTTGTAAGGAAGCTAAACCTGCCACTCTGGACCCCCTGTCCTGCATAAGTAAGGACCTGATTAAGTGGCTCATTCTATAGTAAACACACTTTTACAACGTTTGTAATTCCCTTCACTCCTCTCTCCCCCCACGCCTGCCCTACCCAGGCTCGGCAGACCTGCACCAGATGTTTCCCACTCCCCCATCACTGGAGCAAAACATGAACTCGCCCATGAACACCGGGGGCAAGGAGTACTGCAGCCTGGAGGCTGGGGCAGGCCTCAGCCTATTGGATGGCAGCCAGCTTAGCAGCCACTTTAAAGTGGAGGTGGAGGAGGGCTTCTGCAGCCCCAAGCCTTCTGAAATCAAGGTATCTAGCTGCTGCTTGGCTCCAGTGACGCGACACACGTGATTGACGGGAGACTAACGCCCCTTTTTGTTCTCAGGACTTCTCCTTTGTGTACAAGCCAGAGGCATGTCAGCCATTTATAGGCTGTTCCATGTACGCTCCTCTGAAGACCCTGCCCAGCCAGTGTATGATGCCCATCAAGCTGCCAGAGGACTGTGTTTACACGCCCAGCTGGACCATGGGGAAAATGGAGCTCATAACCCCAGTGGCAGCGATGACCCTCGCCAAAGACAGGTAAATGTGTGCAGTACTGTGACTCGTGTGTAGCCAGTGTATCCGTCGACTCGGGAGACAGGCCACTAACATTCCTTCCCGTGTGCTTCTTGTTGCCCCAGCAACATCCCCAGCGTGGAGCCAGACTACAGCCAGAGCTACACCCCTCAGACCCACACGCCCTTCATGTCCAACAGCGCCCCCCCCAGCAACAGCAACACGGGCATCCTGCCCTCGCCGGCCA
The DNA here is from genome assembly GCA_027575585.1 of Percopsis omiscomaycus. Taxonomy (NCBI): domain Eukaryota; kingdom Metazoa; phylum Chordata; class Actinopteri; order Percopsiformes; family Percopsidae; genus Percopsis; species Percopsis omiscomaycus. The sequence continues at coordinate 2,029,643 of JAODLI010000005.1, read as the reverse complement.
CGCCGCGCTTCTCCGTCCCCACGCCCCGCACGCCCCGCACCCCCCGGACCCCCCGCGGCCCGTCCAGTGTCCAGGGCTCGCTCAAATACGACAACCCCGACCTCTACTCTCCAGCCTCCACGCCCTCCACCTGCCGCCCCCTCAGCTCGGTGGAGCCGGCCACGGTGCCCTCCATCCCCGAGGCCCACAGCCTCTACGTCACCCTCATCCTCTCCGAGTCGGTCATGAACCTCTTCAAGGACTGCAACTTCGACAGCTGCTGCGTGTGCGTGTGCAACATGAACATCCGGGGCGCCGACGTGGGCGTGTACCTCAACGACCACGGCGAGGCGCAGTACCCCTGCACGTGCGGCTTCAGCGCCGTGGCCAACCGCCGCTTCGGCCAGTCGGCCGGCCTCTTCCTGGAGGACGAGCTGGACGTGGTGGGCCGGGGCTCGGACGCCAGCCGGGACACGGAGAGGTGCTACGAGGAGCTGCGGGCCGCCTCCCTGCACAAGGCCAGCAGCCTGAAGGAGAAGCCTCCAGATGAGCTCATCCTGCTCCTGCAGGACCAGTGCACCAACCCGTTTGCCGCTATGGCAGGCTTGGAGTTCCCCAAGCACGCGAGTCCGGCCCCCTTGTCTTTCCTGCGGGTGGAGGAGAGAGACTGTTATAATGACTGCTACATGGCGCTGGAACATGGCAGGCAGTTCATGGACAATATGTCGGGGGGCAAGGTGGACGAAGCGCTGGTCAAAAGCACCTGTCTGCACCAGTGGCCAAAACGCAAATGTAAGTTGTTTTTCCTCCTTTTTGAATCTACTGAAAAGTTCTGTTGAGCATACACGAATGAGAGGGAACATGTCAGAATCTTCACAAGGAATAACGTCATTGCTTGCTTATCATTACACATGTGCGTGTAAGAAATCATGTCCATAACAAAAGTCCACGCGGGACTAGGAGCTAAAAACGTGTAGCTGGTTAAATGTATTATTATTTAGATGTTATTGTCCCTGTGGACACGGTCATGGTGCTAAATAATCTCCTCTCCCTGGAGCTGGTTTGTAAATGTAGTCGGTGTCAGGTTTATCTGAGGCACTGGATCTCAAACTTTAATCCTCTGGGATCACATAGATTATAAGCATACTTTGTGTACTATACTGACTAGCCTCTGTATAAGAGCATACTGTATGTGTACTATACTGACTACTAGTCTCATTGTATAAGAGCATAGTGTATGTGTACTATACTGACTACTAGTCTCATTGTATAAGAGCATACTGTATGTGTACTATACTGACTACTAGCCTCTGTATAAGAGCATACTGTATGTGTGCTATACTGACTACTAGTCTCATTGTATAAGCATACTGTATGTGTACTATACTGACTACTAGTCTCATTGTATAAGAGCATACTGTATGTGTACTATACTGACTACTAGTCTCATTGTATAAGAGCATACTGTATGTGTACTATACTGACTAC
>JAODLI010000005.1:2016971-2027370 GCA_027575585.1 Percopsis omiscomaycus | reverse complement strand
TACTATACTGACTACTAGTCTCATTGTATAAGAGCATACTGTATGTGTACTATACTGACTACTAGCCTCTGTATAAGGGCATACTGTATGTGTGCTATACTGACTACTAGTCTCATTGTATAAGCATACTGTATGTGTACTATACTGACTACTGTCCTCTCTGTTCCTGTGCCACCTGAAGCAGCAGACTTGAGCAAGCTGTTCTCTCAGGATGTGCTGCGGGTGTTGCTGTCCCTCCAGCCTGTGCTACAGGACACCATCCAGAAGAAGAGGAGCGTGCGCTCCTGGGGCGTGCAAGGACCGCTCACCTGGCAACAGTTCCACAAGATGGCTGGCAGGGGATCCTACGGTAGTCATGGCTTCTTTACCAGCCCTGTACCTGGAACATAGGGCTGGGCCGTTATGATAATGAATGCTGTGTGTTGTAACCGATTTAAGCCATGTAATGGCACATTGTACCATCATGTACAGCAAGGATTTAATGTATGTAGACTTCCAGACCTGGGCTGTGGTGTGGAATAGAGTACATATGTTACTAAATGGGTTGTCCTTTACCATAACTTCAATATTGGGACGTGTATTATGAATCTAAAAATAGTGTGGTGTATTCCGATCACCAACCCTGTCTGAACAGATTAGAAGAGTTATACAGTGTTTTGGAGCCTTAACCAGTGGTCATGAATGCCAAGGCTAAACATGCACCTCCTCTAACCCCACTACAGGCACAGATGAGTCTCCAGAGCCCTTGCCCATCCCCACCTTCCTGGTGGGCTACGAGTATGATTTTATGGTGCTGTCTCCCTTTGGCTTGCCCTACTGGGAGAAGCTTCTCCTAGATCCCTTTGGCTCCCAGAGGGATGTGGGATATGTAGTCATCTGCCCTGAGAATGAGGCTCTCCTCCGCGGGGCCAGGACCTTCTTCAAGGACCTGACTGCTGTGTATGAGGTACACCGGCACTTCCTCAAACCTGACCGACAGTTCACGTCTCGACAAGACACATTTGCGTGTTTTGTTTTGTTAATGGTGAAATGTAGCGACCTACTGTGATTTTTGACATTATCCTCTACTGATTATTTTGCAGGCATGCCAGCTTGGCCAACACCGACCCATCTGTAAGACTCATTCAGATGGCATTTTGAAAGTTGGCACAACAGAGGGCAGGAACGTTACAGAGCAGCCCCTCAGTGAATGGTTCCTCAAGATGAACGCCAGAGACGGGAACAATGAAGGCTTTAACAAGCTCAAACTCTTTGCCCAAGTGTGCCGCTATGATCTGGGTAAACAATTTGTATTGTTGTCGGCAGGGTAGATGCCAGCACCGTTACACTTGGAGACACAATTTCACCGTCTTATTTCTTTCCAGCTCCCTACCTGGCAGACCAGTCTCTGGACAGCTCTCTCTTGTCCCAGCGCAACCCAGCGGTGGTCTCCTCGTCCTCATCCTCGTCGTCCTCCTCCTCATCCTCCTCTCAGACCTCCAGCAACTCCTCAGGTCCCCAGACTACCAACACTACCAGCTCCAGCACAATATCTGCCCAGCCTGCCCAGGTCAGCAACACCCCGCCATCCTCAACCTCAGGCCCCACAGCCATAGGGAGTCTGGCCTCAACCAAGCCAAGTTCCTACACCCCTTACGGGACAGCAGGCCTGCAGGCTAACATCTCTCAAAACGGGCCGCAGTTGAACTCCCAGGGACCAGGGGGCCTCGGGGAAAACGGCCCCTCCGCCAACCAGCCTCAGTGCCCCGCTGAAACACCAGAGAGGTATTTTACGGCGCCGTCCGTTGGAACCGATTCAATGCCCATAATAAAGTGTCCTATTCAACAGCTGCCTGACTCTCCCTTACAGCACAATGGACAGAGACAAGGTGGGCAAGCCAACGGATGGCGATTCCCATGCAATCTCCTACCCTCCCGCCATGGTGGTGTATATCGTAGACCCCTTCAGCTACGAGGGCACTGACCGAGAGGTGCACTCCAGTGTCTACACCATGGGTCTCCTGCGCTGCTACCTCGAGATGCTGCAGCTCCTGCCTCCTTCCATCAGAAACTCTGTCTCAGTGCAGGTAGAGAGATCCGCGCTGAGGCGTGTCTGGGGCCACCCCCATGCGGGGCATTTCCTTCTGGTTATATTGGTTTAATACCAATGTGTTTTGTAAGGGTTTTATTAATTGGTGTTACACTGGGCAGTGCAGTTTTGCAAAATGATGGATACTCAACATATATGAATAAATGATGAATACTTACATTTCCATGTGGGAAAAATGTACTTGGGAAAACTACCACTGAAGGAACAATAAGCTGGTAATTGTCTGGTTGATTACTTATTCTTCTCTCAAATGTTTTCCTTTTTTAGGAAAGAAAAACTGTACCAGCAACAGGTCTGCTTTTGCGTTTCTGTCAACAGATTGTTCCATGCCAGTACCTGTTGCAGCCTGTACGCAGTGGAGAGCGCCACCTCTATAGCCAGCACCTCAAATCTCTGGCCTTCTCCGTCTTCACCCAGTGTCGCCGGCCTCTGCCCAACACCACCAACTTCAAGGCCTTGACAGGCTTCGGCCCTGGCCTAGCCATCGACATGGCACTTAAAAGTCCAGAGGTAATGCTACCGCAGCCGCAACATGTGTGTGAAAAGTATTATACTGTGTGTCTTTAGGGAAGCTGTGGTTCACTAGCTCTGCAGAATCCTGTTTGTATGTTTTGTTTTTGTATTGCTTATTATCTTGTTTTAAATATTTTGATAAGCATCTGTTTGTGTGCGCCTGACTACTATGTTTCTCATAGTTTGCAGTTGCACGTCCTAAATGAATTTAATTGCTAATTTGAGGTTGTTTTGAGAACTGTCAACGGTTTCTCGGCCCTGTCATTGCTTTCTTTTTCCCAACCAATAAACCTTTTTTTTTTTTTTTTCTCCGGCTTCTTTTGCAGAGACCCGAGTGCCTGCGTCTTTACACGCCGCCCTTCATCCTGGCGCCAGTGAAGGACAAACAGACGGAGCTGGGTGAGACCTTTGGAGAAGCGTCTCAGAAGTACAACGTCCTGTTCGTGGGCTACTGTCTCTCCCATGACCAGCGCTGGCTGTTGGCCTCCTGCACTGATCAGCATGGAGAACTGCTGGAGACATGCATCATTAGTATCGATGTGCCCAACAGGTACTGTCTTACCCACACTATTTATATCCCACTCCCGTGGTACATCCAGTGCTAGAACTGGTTGAGAATCTCTTTCTATTCTAAGCGAAGGTTTTGTGTGTGGTGTAGGGCTCGGAGGAAAAAGGGCTCAGCCAGGCGCCTGGGCTTGCAGAAGCTGTGGGAGTGGTGTCTCAGCCTGGTGCAGGTGACATCACTACCTTGGAGGGTGGTGATTGGACGGCTTGGCCGAATGGGCCACGGCGAGCTGAGAGGTACATGCATGCTTATTTCCAAAGTCTGCTATTGGTTTAAATATCAATTTCAAAATTTCAGATTTCTGCTCTAGGCAGGACAGCCCTGCATGGCGATCAGGTTAAAACACTGTCGTTGACCTGAGCCTCTCTGTGTTGTAGACTGGAGCATTCTGTTGAGCAGAAGGAACTTGCAGTCCCTCAGTAAGCGGCTGAAGGAGACCTGCAGGATGTGTGGCATCTCTGCCGCTGACACTCCCAGCATCCTCAGCGCCTGCCTGATTGCGATGGAGCCCCAGGGCTCCTTTGTCATCATGCCTGGTAAATAGCAAATAAACACTCAACTGAGAGAGAGAGAGCGTTCAGTTAGGACGTTCTAAAATCGTCCCTTTCTGCGGCGCAGACTCTGTGTCAACAGGTTCCGTGTTTGGCCGCAGCACCACGCTCAACACGCAGACGTCGCAGCTGAGCACGCCTCAGGACACGTCCTGCACGCACATCCTGGTGTTCCCCACCTCCGCTATGGTGCAGGTCAACACCAACACCACCGAGCCTGAAATCAACTTCAATCCCATCAACCCAGGTATGGACGCAAGCTAAGCGGGCGCAAGCTAAGCGGGCGCAAGCTAAGCGGGCGCAAGCTAAGCGGGCGCAAGCTAAGCGGGCGCAGCAAGGCTGCTCCTGAATGTGGGAGTCACGGTGAGGTTTTGTGTGCAGATGGATCCGATGGCATGGGCATCTTTGACCTGCTCGACAACGACATGGTGGATCCTGACCTCATCAACATCCTGCCTAACTCGCCCACCACCTCCCCTGTACACTCCCCCAGCTCCCACTACCACCAGGGAGGAGATGGCAGCAAGGTCAGCCTTGACTTCATGTCTTGCATTAGATAGTGGATTTAGTATTTTCCTATGTAGTCTAAACGACGCTTGATACCTAAACATCGTGTTCGGGGGCGGGGGGAATCTGAGGCACACGATTGGACAAAGCACGAGCACTCGTACATACGCCCCCTGCAGTGCATATGTGCTATTTATTTTTTTGGGGAGGGGGTTATTTTGTACTCAACCCCCATAATGATGCGCTGTCACCTCAACCCATTTGAACAAAGGTTTTCTCTAAATTCCTCTTTAGCTGGCACCAGGTGCTTCATTACTGTGTGTGGCTTGCAGGGCCAGAGTGCAGATCGCATGGAGTCCCATGAAGAGGCGCTCAACATCTTGCAGCAGCCCATGGCGCTGGGCTACTTCATCTCCACAGCCAAGGCCGGGCCGCTCCCTGACTGGTTCTGGTCTGCCTGCCCTCAAGCCCAGAACCAGTGCCCACTGTTCCTCAAGGTACTGAAAGGGCTTTGGAAACTATCATCTTTTTATTATTATATGGCCACCGGCAGTTGGTCGAACATTCCTATCAGTAGGGGCAAATATGCGAATTACAGGGTGGATAGAAGCATGACATTTTATACATATGTCCCTTGGGCGACCACAAGTGTTCACAAAAAAAATATTTTAACAGGAAGTTAATTATTAAAGAAATTCAAATTTGCCACCTAAACAGTTGGTCGTTAACACAAAGGCGCCTAAAGGACCTCATAAAAATACTTTTGGCATACTGTGCAACCTGGATTTTCCCCATACAAATCCCAATAATGTATCGGGTAGGGAAAACAAAACAAGATGGGATAGATTGTTCACACTCAGTCTTGCATAGCGACAAATGGGTGTCGTATTCCCACCCAACTGTATTAAAGGGGATGCTACAGAGCACGAACCTGAAGTAACGGATGAGTAAAACTCGGAACACTAGCTTTAGCTTACTACTTTGTAGGTCTAACACAGCTACTTTGTGTCATACATTTATCTGTATGTCTCCATTTAGTCTGACAGCCCCTTTTTTGGTGGCATGTGTGATTCCGATGAGTTTACAGCTTGATCAGACGGTAGACTACGTTGCTCCATCGGTTAGCTTCTATGAACTTCCTTGATATAACGATCCAGGCTTCTTTCCTCCCCTTTGTCCTTCTACCATTTATCATTTTAACTCAAATGTTATTTATGGACATTTGCTCATCGTGATACATTTATAGTTAATGGTCCTGCTGTTTATACTATCGGCACTAATGGAATGCCTCTTATCTAATCCAATTAATGGTCGGAACTAACTGTTGTATAAAACGCGTTAATTCAACGCTCATGGTTTTCACTGAGTGAAAATGCGTCATTAAACGGGAAGTGGGCTATTTTCAAATGGCTGTCTATAATCAGTTGGCAATTGACCTATGATGCACCTAAGTGGACTCATTTGAATCTCAAGGTTGCTAACATGTGTCATCAGTTAATAACAAATGAAAAGCTTCTAACATGCAGTGTAAGATCTCATTTGAGGGACATAATCTAGTGACTAACGTGCCAATATACATGTTCCAGCACATTAGCATAATGTTGTGCAAGGTAACCAGCATCCTGGCCTCGCCACTTTTGAGAACGGGCTCAGTTTTGCAGCCACACTTTAGTAGTTCTTAAAAACAACATTTGGCAGCCTCTGGAAAGAGTGTATTTGGTCCCTCCATATATTTCAGGAGAAGGTACAGACTGGCTGTTTATGCATTCGTACTGTATACAGAAAAGCAGTGCTTGCATTTGGTCTGATGGCTATCCAGAGTTGCCAAAATGTGACTGGAGACAGGATTAATACACACAGTTGATTAATAAATGTATGTATTATTGTAGACTAATGGTGGGTATTGGCAAGGACTTCACGATACGATACGCATCACAATACATCGATCACGATACGACTACATCACGATACATTGCGATACAATACATATTGCGATATTCCACATAGTTCACTGAAAATGTAAAAACAGAGCTGAACCACACATCACCTTTTATATTTTGAAGGAGCCGCTGTAATTTTGTCAGCTGCGTCTGTCATGTTGCATCCAAATCTCACCCTACCGGAAATGGGGGCCGTCAATTCTAGGCAACTAGTCGTAATGCGACATCTATAGGAATGGAGGTTGTAGTTCACACACACATGAATTTAATTTCTTTCAAAAAATTGATTTTTTTAAAACTGGAAATCGGTGTAGTATATCGCGAAAACAAATATATATATTGCTGTATCTATTTTTATTTTTTAAGGACAGCCCTATTGTAGACTACGTCTTATTTTGCAAGTATCTAGAATAGGCAGTGCCTACCTTGCCTACCCTGACGGCTCTGTCTGTTAGGTCACAACAAAATGTCATGCATATCTGTTCTCTAATGATGAACACTCTAGGCTGACCCAGCAGGCTTGTATCTTAATATGCTGCCTTGTGGTGTATATAAAAAGTGAATTCTAATGTATACTTTGCATTCCCAGGCCTCCCTGCACCTGCATGTGTCTTCTGTCCAATCGGACGAACTTCTGCACAGCAAACACTCCCATCCACTTGACTCTAACCACACCTCTGATGTGCTCAGGTAAGATACTAGAATTAGTATATGTAAAACACCATTATATAACCACACATGTGACTAATCATGTGTTTCTTTTCCCTTGTGACAGATTTGTGCTCGAGCAATACAACGCCCTCTCCTGGCTGACCTGCGATCCTGCAACCCAAGACAGGCGTTCATGTCTGCCTGTTCACTTTGTGGTGCTCAACCAGATGTACAACTTCATCATGAACATGCTCTAAAAAAAAATAAAGGGAGGGATTTTTGAGCTGTGATTGATGGCTCAGTAAAATCATGGATTCTTACTTAAAGTCACCCCTGGACCTCCGGAAGTGGAGCGTACAAGATGTGGAGGATCCCTTCCCACTAGTGTGACACACACCACCCATTGACTGGAAGTTTCCAATCACTTATTCAATCAATCAAATGCCAAGAATACATTTACGCATTTTGGATGATCAAGGGACTTTTCATAAAGAAGAATAAATTCTTTTTTTTTGATGACTGTAGATTGCAATCTATAAAATTTTATCCTAAGGAAATGCCTGCATATATTATTTATTGTAAGTTTTTAAATGTGGAATTTTTAATGCTTAATATCTTTTATATATTACAAATCCTAGAGGGTGTGTACATTGCCATCTCACTGTAAATGAATTGGTTTAAAAAGTGATGTAATTTTCTCAATTACAATACAGAAACCCGTTCAAGTGAATTTGCTGTAGATTGCTTTTTAGAGTATTATTTTTTCAAAGGGTACAGACCTTTTTATTGCCATGCTGTAAAAATGAAGTAAACTGGCCTGGGCATTTGCGTCCCACCCAATGAGTGGATGAGACTAAACCTCTCTGTCTGCTTTGGTGCCAGAGTCTCTTGCACAGTAACTCAATGAGCTCTGATGAAGAGAAATAAAAGGTACATTGTCAGATTATATATTTTATATAACAGATTTAGGTAACTGTGTGTGTATATGTGTACATATAATTGTGTGCCGCTACTGATGGTGCAGCTTCTGTTTTAGGAATAAAGTGCGTCTACCTATTGTTATTGTTTAGTGTTCTGTTTTTATTATTCAGTGGCGTTTACAGTTAAGAAACTCGCTGATTACTGGATTTGGAGAGCTGTAAAATCATATTTACATGAGGAATGTTTCTGCGGATATGAAGTTGATTTTTCCTATTTTGCCTTTTCTAGAATGCTGTTGAGGGGTCTGTTTTGGCACACTAGTGAATGGGAGTTACAGTATAAGGGGTTAAATAGTCGTAGCCAGGTAAAGACTGTTACTCCAATGAGCATTGGTTTTAACACACTAAATGGATTTGGCTCATTAGTGAGAATGGAATTAGCTAATCAAGGAGAACATGTCATAGCAGAGCTTCATCCAATCAGTGTCTAGTGTTCTTAATGGGATCCAATTAATGGGTAGCCCAATTTGCCTCAGGCCATTTAGGACAGCTAGCTCGTGCCAAAACCCAGAAGGTAAAGACTATTGTTAGCAGCAAGCCTCCGCAGCAAATTATCTTTTCTTTGTTGTGGTAACTGTCAGATTTTCTTAGTTCTTGATTAGATCCTCCTCTAGTTAAACCTTTTCAAATACTACTTTTCTATAGTTCAATAATTACCTTGGTCAATTTGACCTGGCTAGTATTTTAAAGGTACCAAAAAGTAAACACAACACAAGGGTCATTCAGCAGCCTGAGATTTGTTGCTTTCCTAGTAACTCATGATTAATCCCCCAATATGTTGTCATAGCCACTCTTATTTCTCTTAACTTTATTGTGTTTACAGAAGGAGTTATGGAAACAAAAAAGGTGGATTGTGTACCTGGGAAAACTCACTTCAGTGGGTTTGAACTCTGTAAACACAGCAGGGATAAGGTGGGTGCACTGAGTCTTTTTACTTCTATAGGAATTAGGCATATACATTATTCTTATGCAACCAGTGATTGTATAAACAGTATCTGTAAAATGATTCGCTGCCAAATGTACTTTGTTTCTCTAAACCAAATCAGAAAAGCTTAGGGGTCTAATGAGATTAGAATAATCCATTAGGAATAGTTAAGGGTCTTTCCTAGTGTTGGTAAGTAACATTGACTTAAGAGCCAGAGACATTCAACACAAGTTTACTGCAACAGGCGGTCCTCTACCAAAGGGAAATGTCTCTTCTGTGGCAGGAGGTAAGCAGATTTAGTATTTGTCAATGTAAATGGTATTATAACTTTATAGCCTAACAAGAAACATGGTGTAATATATGTTTGTTTGAGAAACTTACATCGCCAACACGAGAGACAGAGGACAATAGAAATTATATTTGCTGTTTGCTGTATTCTAGAAGAAGGTGGTATTCACTGGATAATTGTCCGCAAAAATGTTTTTTTCTTTTGCTTTCTTCGTTTAACTAAGTATGCAGAATAACGATCTTAATACTGCAATAGTGGACTGTGAAATAAATGTGTGTGTGTAATATAAACTGGAGTTTCAGATTGGCTTTTTAATTGCATTTAGTGCAAGTGGTTTAAAATGTGCTCAAATTGGTATTAAGCCCTCCTATATTTTTATCAGTCAAATATTATTGAAAGAATTGCAATCTAATTATTGCTCTTTAAAAAAGAAAATGTTGCTATTAATAATTAATTACAATTGTACAGCTTCTATGCAACAGACTATGCTATTTGAAATATCAGATTCTTGGTTCTTATGTATGTTATTGAATATTGTATCTGGAGCTTTGTTTATAATCAATGTACTTTATCAGAGGTAAAATCGACTTGACTTTTTGGTTTGTAAAGGACCTTATTTACATATGACTTATTTGTCTGGTAGTAAATCATAAAACAGGTGTCAAATGTGCATAACTGCTGCTTTTGATAGGGTGTGCATTCTCAGAAATGACATTGTATCCCTAGGCTACCCTCCCAACATATCTCAGATTAAGAGATTTCTTTGGCACACTGACAAGAACAGTGTGTGTGTTTAATGTTAAGCTTATCATCTTTTATTGAGGAATAAGAGCCAAGGCCCACCTTTGATTAAATAGGCCCACCTTTGCACAAACACTGATAGGATAATAAACTGACTTACTGAGATGCACAAAAGAACATTAAAAGTAGCCTACTGTATTTTAGTATTGACATACTTAATCATTGTGCCTTTGAGTATCTTGAAAAGCGCTATATAAGTGATATATATCATTGTTTATTATTCAGGAGAAGTATTGAGTAATCCTGTGTCCTTGGATCCAAATTAAATTAAATGACTTGGAGTAAATCCTCAAGTGGATTCATCTCTATGATGTAAACAAGGTATTTTACAAGGCACAACCAGTGCGTCTCAAATGATTTTCGGAGAACAGGCAGTTTTTTTTTCATTCTTTAAAAACATTTGCATTCATATTTCTTTGAAGAGTCTGAGTCTCTGCGTCTCAAAGCTCGTAAAAATCATAACCCGTGAAACCTCATTGACGTAGTAGCCTGAATTCGTAGCAAGCAAATAGACTGTATAGATAATGTGTATACACTTATATATATATATATATATATATATATGTGTGTGTGTGTGTGTGTGTGTAT
>JAODLI010000005.1:2002555-2016871 GCA_027575585.1 Percopsis omiscomaycus | reverse complement strand
GCTCGTTGGTCTAGGGGTATGATTCTCGCTTAGGGTGCGAGAGGTCCCGGGTTCAAATCCCGGACGAGCCCTTATATAATATTAAAAATGTGCAGCATTGACCATTCTAACTGCAGTTCAATTAAATAGAAATTCCGAACCAAACTTCTCTGTATTGTTGTAATAAGGTACTTATCAACCACCTGAAGCGATCAATTTATCTTACATACAGTACATATAGTCTGTTATATATTACCTCTTGTATAAGAGAGAGTCGCGCATGTCTTTTCCATTTCAGATATCTACAATTCCTGAAATAAGTCGATCGGTAAAATAACAGGGCTCGTCCGGGATTTGAACCCGGGACCTCTCGCACCCGAAGCGAGAATCATACCCCTAGACCAACGAGCCACGGCACAACAGTTGTTGTATTCAGTAATCTTACTATTGTCATTTCAAAGTAATGTATATGATGTAATATTTTAATTGATACGTTAAAAACAAGGTGTGACGTAAGGATGTATTGAGTTGGGACTGATTAACATTACCAAGCAAACAATATTAAGTTGCATACGAGTTAAACAGTGATTAATGATGATCTAACGTGTTATGAATACAAAAATGCTGCTAAGCAAGTAACGTCAACTCCGACAATGAAGAAAAAAAGACACATAAAACACATCAATTAATTTCTTTTTATATATCATACATAAGACTGTCTTAATATAATACAAAGGGCATTGTCATAAACACAGCAAAGTCTTGACTAGATCTTACAATCTGTGGATACATGGACTTATCCTTTCCCCCATGCTGTTCAGTTCTATAGTGCATGTTGCATGTACAAAGAAAGTGATAAAATGTGAAATAAAAAATGAAGAAATAAACACTCAAATTGAATCAGAGGACTTTTGTTGGGTGTACGGTATAATGTTATTAAGTATAGTTGTTTGTGTAAAACCCACAAACTTAACAGGCGTATGGGAAATGGAACCATTTTTTTTTTTTTCAACCATGTGCTTCTCATAAAACCAAAAAGTAAGGTTTGTGATGTACATGCACTTACAATATACCCTGTGAAAATTATTAAGGTTTGAAGATCTAGCTTTCCCTGTTTGATTCAAACCCTACCACATAGTGTTGTCCTGATGTAGTCAAGTACCTCTGCCAAAAGGCAAGGTTTTGCCACTAAGAAAACAGGAGTTCCTGCCCACTGAATGGTCACCAGATTGACAAACATAATCAACATACCAGCAGGAGCAAGGTAGTGAGTTCTATACTTCCTTTATTAAAAAAATATAAATATATACATAAATTCTATTTCAACTATTAAAAAGGGGCTGCATTTCATGACAACTGCTCTAAATAAGAGGTCAATCAGCATGATCTGAAATAGGCGCACACTTACGAGTCACTGCAGTCAAATTTTTTTTTTCAGTCTTTATTTTGGAATGTTTAGTACCAGTATGAGTGCCAGTAATCAAACCACTGGCAAATTCTGAATGTCTCAAATTCTACGGGGTATGAAAAATGATTGCAAATTTGCAATTAACCTTGACATCCAGATAAAACCCCAATCTCATTATAGGTAGCTTTACATTTGTGTTTGTGGAAATACCAAACATGATTTGTCCATATGAAGGTCTCCTCTGAATTGACAATAGAATGACCTTTGCCCTGCCCATTACTTAATAGGCTGTTGAGGGCAAGTTTATGTCTAATTTTAAAGTTGATAAAATGACCAACCAAAAAAAAATTTAAAAAAAAAGAAAAGGAAAGCACTTCAAAATCCCTGATATAAAAAAAAAAAAAATTCTGGTAACTAATGTTTTGAGAACATGCATGTCTGCTTAAGCCAGGCACGTGACTTTGGGCTAACAGCAGTTTCCCTTTGAATAGGACAACAATCATGGGGCTCTGCCCTATCAAATCAGAACAAAACCATTGCAAAAAAATCCTAATTTTTCCCACAATTATCCTTACCCTGCCAAGACAATGATGTAATAAGTCTTATTTCATGGCAGTAACTACCCATTTGACCAAATGATGTATGAAAGGCAGCAAAACCCTTTGAAATAGTATGATGGGGGCAAAAGAAAAATGACGACACAGAAATAGAACGCATTAGTCTCTTTTTTTTCTTTTTTTTTTTTTAAACCATCAGCTTCTATCCTGCTACTCCGGAGCCTGCAGAGTAACTACCAAATTCTCTAACATACCAAAGTTTTAAAAGACTCCCAAAATAATCTACCAATTAATATGGAAACAGTTTTGGTAAAACGTTGCAAACAAATCTGGTCAGAGTACACAATAGCCAACGGTCTCAACAATGGTCTCCAGTTTTGCTAAAGTAATATATTGCAGCTGTTTTGTATTGACGTTAAAATAAGATCTTGATAAACTTTGCGTCAAAAGTGGTGAACTGCTACATTATTGGTTACAGACACCTATATGCTATAAAACAACTGCTTTGGTATAAAAACATATCCAAAGGGAAAATAAATTCTTGTAAAATTCACAGCATAATTTGAGGAGAAAAAAGGCAGTCACGTAACTTTTTTTTTTCTTCAGTTTCAATGATTTGGATGGAGAGACTTGTGCAGGTGGTTCTGATGAGGAACTACATGCAAAAGGGGAAAAAAGTAACAAAAAGTAAAAGGGTAGACTCTGGAATATAGTTTTTTTTCCACTGCAAAATCCTTCAGTGAATAAGATTTTCAAGGAAGTAATGTTTAGGAGGTTGTTGTGTACAATAAGACCCTGTTATGTGGGGCCCTGCTGAAGAAGAAATCTTTGTAGAGAAAGGCCTCAAATTACCATTCTTATTTACCTTTTTTTCTATGTTGTTTTAATTTCCTTAAAGAATTAAGGGCTGTCTAGAGAGAAAAATAGAGAAAGCCATCTTAATTCAAATAATGTCCAGCTCCATCCCATTCCAAGTCCATGAGTCATAAGGCCAAAGGGTTAGCTTCCTCTGACGGGGCTGGATTCTTTCGTCTCACAAGCCCACTGCTGCTCTCCGTCTGTGCCAGGCCCGGCTGGAGGACAACGGTGCCTCTAGGTCTGATGGGTGGCGCTTCCCTATCCTCTGGTCCAGGCGGGTCTCGTATCCACCTGCAGGGCCATCTCTCCACCCGGCCAGCACATGCTATAGGGTTCTCCACTGTTATGTGCTCCCTTTTTACAGAGTGACACAATACCGACCAACAACAAGAAATATCACTGCAAACACTTCTCCTCATCAAGCTACAGGTTTTACAAGCAGCTCAAGGTGAAATTGTACTTTAAAAAAGGGCAAAACAATGAATAACCAGTGGAACAACAATGTCAGGCATTTCGCGGTTTAAACCGGAAGAGGAAGCCAAGCATCTCGTTACTAACAGCTTCTAACTCCATCCTGAAATGCTCTTCAGATGATTTTGCCACATAATACCATATGGTGATTACTTGGTGGTTACATGGAGTTGGTGAAATGGTAAGATGGATGTCTCAATCTTACTATAGTTATTCTGCAATATTACTTTGTGCCTAATGATTGCAAAAGAAAAACATGTAAATTACATATATATTTTTTAACAAAAGGTTTATCTCTATAGTAGCGGTTCAGTGATATCTCCCTTCTGACGTGAGCAGCTTTTGTTCTCAACACACCTTGTAGTAAAAAACACCACCATAAAAATGACACACAGGGGGAACACACAGCCAAATGTTAGTGCAGTCACGAGCTGGCCATAGAACTCTGCTGCACACAAACTCCAGTCATTGGAGACTCCTCCCGGTCCATGCCCTGCCTCATGCCCAGGTGGCCTTCCGCTAGGTAGTGGGCAGGCCCCGTGTTCGTGCCCATGGGAAACGCAGGGTGTGCTGCCATGCCAGTCTCCTGCCGCGGGTTCGAAAAGGCACCCAGCCCCATGCTGAGCCCACCGTTCTGACCAAAGTCAAGGGCACCGGCGGGCAAATGTCGTAGCTGGTAGGCCTGGTTGCCATGGTTCCCAGTGGAGGAGGAAGATGTAGAGGAAGAGGAAGCAGAGGAAGACAGAGAGGTCATGGACAGATGGCCATGAACCACCTCCATGGAGTCCTGTGTCGATGAGCTGTGTGTCGGGGAGGTGTAGTGGCGCGGGCGTGGCCGTGCTGCCATCATCTGCCCATGGTGGTGATGAGGATGTGAGTGGGGATGTAGGGCCTTAGGGTGCTGAGGGGGGACATGGAAGGTGGTCTCCTGAACTGGGTGGGTCTCTCCAGTGACCGCCTCTGGTCCAACGCCACCTCCCCACACCAGTGGAGGGGGGTAAGGCTGTCTTGCCTGCCAATGCCAACCAAATAAAATACAAAATAAAAGTCACTTCTTGAGGGGAAGCTGCGTTTGATGAAAGTACTGACTTACAGTATTCATTTCATACTGAGATTTGAACATCTTAGGAGCATTAAAAGAAAAAAATAACCTCAATAATAGTGTCTAAAGTCATTTCCATATGGTCCATGCAGCACGACTAACCTGTGGGCAGAGGCTGTCACCATCGATGGCAGGCATAGTCGTGCCAAAGTGTCCTCCACTGTGTAAGTGGTGATGGGTAGGGTCTGACCTTGCTCTGCCACTAGTACTCGTCCCAGACGACCCTCCTTCAGGGGTAAACAGAAGTTTTAGAAGCAAAGCCTTCACAATGTTACATAAACAAACCACTTGTGCCCGATGCAAAAATAGCATTGACCAAACGTTACTTAACTATGTAATAAAACTGAATAGTACGGAAGGTTTGATAGCTGGGGGTTTCCAGTGACACAGAAATTCACACTGACAATTTAGACATTTCTATGAGTGGAGTAGGACTCTTTATAGCTCAGACCTTTTATACAGATTTCCAAAACAGGACAATAAGGTCAAAGTAGTGTTGACAAATATTCAAAAAGCACATACCTGAACTAGAGGAGGTGCTAGAGGTGGTACCCGAAGACTGGGACTGCTCAAGTGCGGGGCTTGTGGACACACTACTGCTTGTATTGGTCCCCTCATCTGCAGTCTTCTTGAAGAAGCTGTGCTGCAGGGCATAGTAGGGCTGAATGCGGCTCTTAGGGTCGTAGTCCAGCATTCGGAGGATCAGGTCCTTGAACTTCAAGTAGTCAGCAACAGCATGGCCAGACTCCCCTGCCCGCCGGCCCCCAGGACCTCCAGCCTCCACACCCAAGATGGAGTGAAGCTTTCGTGAGGCTGGAGGCTTATACTGCCCAGGGAAGGACAAGAATTAAGAGATTATTCTTCAGCATGTACAGTTCACAATTGATCAAATGTAGGGATATATTTATATACAAGTCACATTTGTTAGCCATATACTGTGACATTTTTAGATTGTGAGAGTAGCAGCAGGTAGTGGAGCTCACCCTTTTGCCATCTTTGGTCTTCTTAACACTCCATGTACCATCCGATAACTTCTCAAAAAACTTCCTGGCTTTTGGGGCTAGGTCCATTATGTGATTGGGAGGGATGCCAAGAACTTCAACTATTTTGTTCATCTGATCCACCTAAGAAAAAATGTTAAGTGCAATGATTAGGTACACATGATGCAGGGAGAGAGGGGTTTTTCGGCAGTTGTACCTGACTGTTTACATAACTAAAGTACATGTTCTATTGCTATGCTAGTTGCTGACCTGTCTGTATAGTGTCTGTATCCCCATAATGCAAGCCTTTGCCAACGCAACATCACCAACCTGATCTCACAGAAATTCAAGTATGGTGAACAGTAGCCTACGTGACGCCGTCTAGCTACCGATGCGACTAGCGGCACACACAGCATTACGCCCTTAGATTCACAGCCAAACTGGGCACTGGGACGACCGGAACTTTTCCAGCTGGCAGACTGCTGCCTTGATTGTCCCAAAGAGTAAAAACCCTGAGTCCAACATTAATTACTTCCTTTTAATGATCGCTGGGCATGAGCAGGCAGAAATCACGTTTTCAGATATGTTCCGTTGTAACCAGGGGTCGCGTTAACCAAATATTTTCCGTCATTGACGGAAAAGTTTTAACAATGACAGGAAAATCTTAAGGCCGTCCGTCATTTTGACAGATTACAACACAGAGGCAATCGGGCAATCTACCGTAACTTTAACTTTGATTGCCATATTATTTAACCAATCAGATTTCGAGTTTCCAGTTACCTTCTAGCTTGCCTAGCCGCTTACTTAATTTTTTGTGTGGCATTTGTCAGCATTTTTCGTGTAGCGTGAAGGCCAGTTACTGAAGTAAAACTAGCTAACACGGACCGCAGGATGTATTTTGTTTTTTTTTCGTTTGGTAAGTCTGATTTCATATTGTGCATGGTACTATTGAATAATGTGATTCAATTTGTGAAAGCACACAGAGGAAACAGGCTAGCATAGGCAGTGTTGTTATAAGTGCCTGCAGAACAGCACCGCTTACAAGCAATGGTTCTTAATCATTTCTGCTTCGAATTGATTGTTGGCTTCATTCTCGTGTTATTTTATTTTTAAAAACAGAAAAAGATTATCTTACTTGGTTAATCAACAAACTATTAATAGAATACAGTTAACTTCAATCTGTTGCTCAAACTGTACCTCATTGGCCCCGCTGAAGAGGGGCTCTCCAGTGTGCATCTCCACTAAGATACATCCCAGGGACCACATGTCGATGGCCAGATCATATGGCATGCCCAGGAGCACCTCTGGAGAGCGGTAAAAGCGACTCTGGATGTACTGGTATATCTACAAAAAGAAAGAGGTCATCATACTCTCCTTTAAAGCAGAGAAATTATATGCAGAGAAATTATGTGTGAGCAATAGAGTCGTAATAGTTCCAAGTTACATTACATTATTTCAAACAAGCATTAACGGATGCGTTAGTGAAAATTGTAAATATATACCCTCTGTCCCAGTTGGCATGAGCTGCCGAAGTCCACTATTTTGATGGCACTCCGCTTGGGGTTACACAGGAGGATGTTCTCAGGCTTCAGGTCACAGTGGATGATGCTTAGCTCAGGCGTGGCCAGAAAGAGCAGCGCCGTGCATAGCTGCTGGGCAAACTTCCGGGTGAGGTTAAGGGAAACGCCACGGAAGTTGGTATTCCGCAGTAGGTCGTAAAGGTTGTATGAAAGCATCTCAAAGACGAGACAGAGGTGGTTCCGGAACATGAAGTGACGCTTGAGGTGAACTAGGAAGGAACCAGAATGTACCCAGGTTAAGTATAGAAAGAATAAATAAATAAATAAATAAATAATCAACAAGGGTTTTTAAAATAGCTTAGTAGAATGATGACTGTGCATTACCTATGTAGTATTTCATCTCTGTATCATGTTTGTTCATGAGCTCTAGGAGGCGCACTTCAATCTGGGCTTGATTGAGAAAAGCTTTCTTGTTCTTGATGATCTTAATGGCAACCCATTCCTGCTCTGCACGGTCATAAGCTTTCACAACCTGCAAATGTTAGAAAGAAAGTTTAGTTTAAAAGAGCCAAGAACAACTTGCAAATGCAATCAAAATACAATTAAAAGTTATTACAACAAAATGTATAAAGAAAAGCCAGATGTTTAGGTAAATAACAAGACACCTATACTCAATTTTCATCTACAAATACTTGTGTATGCCATTCAATTTTAAGCACCTGTCCAAAAGACCCCTTTCCAATCAAGGAATCAATCTCATAGCGGTCCATCCATTTCTCCCCATTCTTGACGATGTAGTCATAGTTATCATCGTCATAGCCATCATTGAAGACCTTCCTTTCTTTCTTGTGACTGGAGTCTTCACCCTGACCCTGTTGGTGTCGTCGCTTCTTTTTTGCATAATACACCTAGAGACATAATGAAGATATAATGGCTAAAAACTAAAATCACTAAAATGTCTCACAAATTTTAGATTTGCAATTTAAATACTGTCACTCTAAAAATAAAAATGATTAAACCTGAATACTAACCTCATTGATGTGTTTGTATGTTTTGATAAGGTCAATGGAGAGCTTCCTCAGGGGAGCTGAAGTTGGGTCACGAAAGCACTGGGGCATGTGCCTCTGAAATATCAAGATAGAAAAATCTAATTTGAATTCAAGATAGCGTCAAATATGCACAGTAACAAGGACCTATGATCACATAATACATTTGATACAAGATTAAGCGTAAAGCGTGGAAGAAACTATTACTTTGCAACTAGTCCATTAAATGACAAATAAAAAGCTTGTTTAAGGGAGTAGTGCCGTTCCCAAAATATAATGTGTTAAGATTAAATAGTTTTTGTATGTGGTATACCTTTCAGGAGTTTATTTTTCTTAATTTACCAAAAGCATACATTTACAGTATACCTGATTGGCAGTGAGCTGTGGGGTCTGGTCGCTGTACGGTAAGACCGTAACAGATTGGTCAGTGCTTGGCTGGTGGCGGTCACTGTACTGCTGGTGCGTATGGGGCATTGGAGCAGCCATCTGAAGACCAGCAGTGTGGAAAGAAAAAGAGGGCGCAAGCCGGACGGACGAAGGTTTGCATGCTGAAGTCTCTCCTCCTGAAATAAAATAGCATTGTCATGATACATATATCTTAACTTAACTCAACCTACAAAAAAATGCGCTTGAGCAGTTTTAAAAAAGGCAAATGCGCTGGATGTATAAAAAGGTAGATTTCAATCAAAAAGCTTTTTTCACTAGAAGACAATGCAATACAAAAACCCTAGGCCTCATGTCCTGAGAATATTGAATGAATATCAATGACTATACATTTGTGTATAAAGCATGTAACAGTGTCATTTTGCTTGGATCTAAAGGAAATAAATAAAAATCTCTTTAATAGACTTAAAAATGTACAATGGTTTTGTAAACCATTGTACATTGTACATTATACATTCTAATATTTTAGATCATATAATTTTTGCAACTTAAAATATTTTAAAAAGGAAGCAGGTATAAATACATTTAAAAAAGGGCAAAATGTCAAAGCAACTCATCTTGTGTATAATCTTTTTAAATAAAATCACAAATATGTATAAAAAGGATGGCAAGAGTAAATACATGATATATACATATAAACCTTTGTAAAGAAAAGGAGAAAACATAGCGGGTTTAACAGTAAAGACCAAGGAAATAAAACCCCTCCACATCGTATAGTGAATCATCCTTCATTTTAAGCCAGAAGGAATCAAAAAATTATTAAATAGCATGTTCAGCTATCAGCATCTCTCACCAGACAACACAATTCACCAGTGCTACACAGTAACCACTATTCAGAATCCCAGCAACAGCACCTAATTAGCATAGCCTATCACCACAGAGATACAGCGTGATTTGGCAAGCCCATCAATGCACAGACCAATCACAACGCAGTATGCAAATAGCCTACTTTTGTTGCCAGGGCAGAGCTGCTCCCATTTTCCAATGAGAAAACAAGAAATAAACAAGAAATAAAATTGAACTTTGGCACACTTAGATGCTGCTTTCAACACAAGAGCTTGACAGCAAAATAGCAGCACAGCCCAAAACCTGCACTCCATATGAGAACGTTAGAAAGCTGACCCAGCTATGGAAAGGGAAAAGATACACATCCAGTAAATAATAAAAGATCTAAAGAGAGACTACAAATAATAGTTTTACTGTTTTTAAATTAGAACAAAAATGTATTAGAACAAAGATGTATTATAATCCAAGTAATATATTATAAAAAATTAAATTAAAAAATTATATTTATATACGTCACACACGTATGTTTTGAAAAGAGATGACAAGATTATATTGTAGTCATTGTTAATATTTGTAAGAACAGCACAAATATCATTCCAAGCAAGATCAATTAAACTGAATAAATTCAGTTTATTTCCTGCATCAGCTCAGACATCTAGATCATAATGACAAAACACAGGAATACAGGAAAACAGGAACGAAACATCATAGGACATGCATACTTTTTCATCCTTCTTATTTAGAAGTTTAGATGTTGTGTTCTCTCAGATTAGTCAGTTTGTTGAAAGGGAAGAACTTAAGACTGCCCCTCCCCACCAAAGGGTAAAGACTTAATATATAGCAGCTAACCTGGATGCATCGTCTCCTGTAAAATTTCATATCATCCTGGGAGGAGAGTCCAGCAGCAAACCACAACCCACTACAAAAAATAAAAAACAGATCATTATCATTGTGCATCTGTGGTGGGGTTTTACCAAATAGTTATTAAACTTTTGTAGGCTAGAAGAGACAGAAACCTCCAAACAAGAAAATAGACTACAAAACTATGCTTGTGAAAATTTGGTATAGTTTAATATATATTTAAAACAAATCCAATATAAAGGGTGTTAGACTGATTGGACTAAACAGTCAAAAGCAGTTAGGGCCTAGACACACAAAAGGTACCAGCAAGTTAGATTTATACGATACATAATGATGTACACCCAAAATAAATAAGTGTTAGCATTGTTGTGGAATTAACAATACTGGAAATCTCCTCGCAGCATGTCCATAGTTTTTTAAAGTTCAAAATTATAGTGGGACAATGATTATTCTTAATAAATTAATGATATTCACAGCTGAACTGGCCTAAATGAAGTTTGTTTTGACATATTCTCCCTCTTCAACCAAGTAACTGTAACCAGGCTAGCCAACAAAACTAGACAGCTGTAACTTCTTCAGTAAACAACCAAATTAGTACTAGCACAATTCAATCCGTTATATATCATAAAAAAACATTTAAGGAGAGCACTTATATCTTATATCAGAATTCTTAATCTTGACACCATTCTTCATTTTCAGTACCGACTTATGAACAGTTCCTTCCTTCGCTTCTATTCATCAACGGGCCTAAAAAGGTGTAAATATAGCTAGCTAGCTACTAGTAGCTGTCACGTATCTGAAGCAAAGCAATATATTTCATACAATTCACATTTTATATTCTCACATCCAAACGATTGTCAGAACAATTTCAGAACTTAACAAGATTTAGTCCATCCAAAATATTACAAGCTTGACACGTATATCCACAAGGTACCCGTGCAGGTCTCTGTACTTACAGTTGATGGGGTAGAGCTCGTCATGGTTGGAATTTAAAGAGCATGTTCAGTATTATCTTCTCTCCCTAACGTTACATGTCTCAATATAATTGACAGATGTATCCAAGTAAACGAAATAACAGCCGAACTCTAGCTAGCGTTACCGTCGTTACCCTCGTTACCCTACTAACTGCAGGACAAGCAAGCATATCTCGCACCAATCCAATGTAATGCTTGCTAGTGACGATATGTTCAGCCAGCGGGTTCTGGGCCCATTCAACTGGCTCGTCAACAAGCCAACGTTAACCATTAGCTGGGTAAGCCAAGTTAGCTAGGTGGGCAACATTTTATGGAAAAACTCAGAAGACACTGATAAAAACGAATACACTCAAACATTGCGAGAATCGTAAAGGAAGCGCACGTCAACATTTCCCACAACCATACAATGACAATCTAAATATTGGAAGGTTAGCTGTAGTGTTAAACCCATGCCAGCGTGATTCTCCGTCTCCGTCCAAGACCACATAGCCAGCTAGCATCGCTAGCTAAAAACTAGCAAGCTAAAGACCCATCTAGTTCGTTGACCTACTGACTGAAGAAAACGTTAACTCTAGCTCTAGAGGATACTGCTCTGCCACATAACGTTAGCTAGCGGCCATATCGAGAGCCAACACTGTTAACTTCAGAGCAATCCATCAATGTTAACGGTTCGCATTACAAATACAGATTAGCCTCCTCGATAAGGTTCAACATTTACATTACGTTTCCAGACACCAAACGAACTGTTAAACAAATACTCACCTCTGATGGCACGATCTTCATTTAAAGTCCAATAACCTGTATGATGAGGCAACTTATCCAGCTTGAGATTCTCCCCTCCCTACGCGGTTAGCGAAGAACGTTAAAACCCAATCCCCCCCCCCCACCTTCGTCTGACCGGCAAAAGCTAAAATAATTCGCAAACCTATTTCCCCATAGTTTCTAGAAAATGTGTTCATAAACTGTATCGGTAACCAAGGCAACTTTGACTAGTATCAGCTGATGACTAGCAGCTTGCTAACGTTAACTAGCACGTATAACTTACTAGCTAACCTTAGCAAACTGGCTAGCTAGCTAGTTCACAAAATGAACGCGGCTAACGTTAGCTAACTACACTGGCTAGCGTTAGCTTCTTTAGCCAGCCTCAAGCTAACAAGTCTAGCTTCAGCTAAATAAATGTTATATCGAAATCGCAATTCACGTCTCTCTACGAATTCGCCGTCGGCTACTTCGCTATACACGATTATATAGTTAAATCGCAATTACCTAAAATTACGAAACAGAAATGTGTCCTCGGATAATTTTGGACAAGAATTTTATGTCAATTTTCACAAAATGGCGCGCGGTCCAAACCTGCGCAGTGAACCGGCCCGGTGGACCAGAGACACGGACAACTGAGTTAGTGCGGCGCCGCCTAATTATTTCAACTATATTAAATCGTTTGTCTCTTGATTTTTTTAATCCGATCCACTCGACGCGTTTCTTTAGCAAAAGATGTCAAAGACAAATCCAGTGACAGCATTATTCCGGCGGGAAGGGAGAACATTTGAAAAGACTGAGCTGGGAAAAAAAAAACCTTCTGACAAAATGGCGATGCTCTAGCTTGTTACCATGGCAACTGTCAATCAAAAAACTAAGTACCCGGATGTGCCAATGACGAATAAAAATCTAACTACTCCCAGAGTTATAGGCTACTCATAACTTTGTCGTTGTATTCTTATCCGTATATGGCATGTTACCAGCGCCCAGCTTCTTATTTTAAAACCTCACAACAGTGTAGTGTGAATTGTCTTCTTGAATATCCTTGTTGCCAAAGGAATCCTTGAACTTATGACAACCATTGTTATTAGGAACGTTATCTATCTATCTATCTATCTAGTGTTATTATTTTATATATATTATTATATAATTAGGCTAAATAGCCTCATTTCTAAATATTTTCTTACAACTTACCAAATGTCTACTTTCTAAGCATGTAGCTAGTTTCTAGGGGCTAGATCAGCTAGCCAATACTAAAAATAAATAAATCCAGGATTTATAGAAAATGTTTTTTAGGTGTTTACCAATACTTCATTGGGTATCATCTAAACATATCCCTACTAATTTTGCCAAATTATATATTAATAGTAGGCTAGTAAAAAAAATGTTCACCCTCCTATTGGGGTCAGCCTAGCTTGAACACCTGGAGGAGGTAGTAGCCTACAGGAAGTTTCAGACCAGGAAGTTTCAGAAAGAAAAAATAAGCCCCAAACAGGCATCCAACGTATATTGTGCAGTGTAGGCGTATGTATTTGGGAATTATTATTGGTTTAAATTATATGGAATAAAATCCATAATTATATAAAAGAGTGATGATTTTTCAACAAAAGCCCTTATTGCCCAGAGTACCATGCGCTAAGCATCAGGCAACAAAGGATGATAGAATTTCAGGTTATGGATTATTTATTTTACCTCTAAACATGTTAACTGCCTCTAATTCCTATACCGCTATACCTCCCTGGATATTCAGTAGACCTACTATTCTCTTTTTCTTTTTTAAATATTTGTTTGTTGCTGTGCATTAATGGTGCATGTTTTGTGACAATGTAAAACAAATGTCTAATCTAAGAGTGATTCTAAGTGCATGGGCTAATGTTTATTTATCTTGTTTAAATTGAATGAAGACAGCAACAAAGCTTTGTCAAACAAAGAAATAGGCTAAGGTAAATAATACACTGCCTTACTACCAGATTTCTCATGTCTAGGAAATTCTAGAGGAAGCTATTAAACACAAAAGATATAAAAGGTTTAACCTTGTTGCATGTGTATTGAATGATCCCACCAATTTGACGTTGATGTTGTGATATTGAGGCGATGAGAACATTGTCAGATATTATGTATGTAATCAAATATTGTAAAGATGAACACATGCTCTCCAGAGAACATAAATAGACCCTTCTAAACTTTCTGCTGTCTGTTATGATCTTTGACCAGAGGATGGCAGCAGAAGCTCATCCCTTTCTCTATAAACCAGAGTTAATGTAGGCTACTAAAATATTTTATTTTAGATCTGCTATGGCAGCTGGGCCTACATTTGTCAACCAACTGAGAGTGCTCACAGAGTACGACAATTCATTCAGTCAGATGAAATACTTTGTAATGCACTGTCTGTGACTGTGTCCTATACACATGGGCTGTGTATAGGACCTCTGTAAATAATGTTTTGGGTTTTTTTAATTGGGGGGAAATTATCTTTCCTTTTCATTTAACATTAACATTTAGCATCATGTAATTGTAAGTCGCTTTGGATAAAAGCGTCTGCTAAATGATCTAATTGTAATTGTAATTGTA
>JAODLI010000005.1:1977912-1994912 GCA_027575585.1 Percopsis omiscomaycus | reverse complement strand
CCCCCCCCCCCCCCCCCCCCCCCCCCCGGAATCACCCCAGCCTTTTTTGGAAACATCAGTACGGGAGGGGCATTCTGCTTGGTTGAAGCAGTTGGTTGGTTAAAATCGAGACACTTTTTCAAGTGTTTGTCATGAGCTCACACGGTTGTTTCCAAACAAGCTGGGTCCAATTATTCAGGGGGCACTATAATGCGATTGAATAGTCTTTTAGCTCTCTCGATGGACCACATTCTAATCAAATATTCTCTGTTGTCCTCCAAACAGATGCAGTTCATGTAATATGAAGGAAAAGTCTCTGAGACGAAGAAGCACTTAGTGGCAAAGCTTTGTCCTCGTTGCAGTCTAACTCTTCAGAGAAATGATCACACCCCCTCCCCCAAATAAAGACATGTCAAGAACACATCGGTGCAATGACTGTCAGAAACCATGGTAACCATTTCTGAAAGATATTTGGAGATAACTCACTCCCATTATTCTGTAATTTGTCCAAGACGTTGAGTGATGCTGCTGTCTAATCCCCCTATAATGTTTCCGCATCCATTTTACAGTATAATCTGTAATGGTAGTTATGGGTGCTGAGAAGCTATTATGTATTTGGAAATACTGTGGTTGGATGTAAAGGCTCAATCTTTTCCTGGGAGGGGTGGCGGAGGTCGCAAAAATATTAAGTCCTTCCCTTTCTTGCTCCAATCATCAGTCATCCATATTACTACAGTTATTTAACTGTCACCAAGTAGTGATGCTAATGACGTTTACACCTGTTTAGTTTTTGTCTTTTTTACCGTGTTTACAGTAGACATTCCTTGTGTGTTGTTTGTATTTATTTATGATTATTGGTTTAAGATTGGGGGGAAAAATGTAATGTAAAATCTACAGTATATTGAACACCTGTGGGAGTGCTTCAGCATTGAATACGGATATCCGACTGTATCCTTGAGAGGTAGAGTTATAAATAGCTGTTATATAAATTACACCTAATTAACTGGAATGATAGAGCACTAGGTATTCTCCAAGTTTTGTGTTAAGAACCGTTTTTTACTAGACAAAACTATTTCACACCTCCATTGTACTTTAAGTGCAGGGTTAGAGTACGAGTCAGTTATCTGCAGTATATAGACAATTCTGTGCCTAGGGTTTTTGCAATGGAACAAATTTCTGTCCGGTTTGGAAAAACACATCCACGATTCTGAAGCACCACTCTGGGGGTGGTCTCCATTTTGCTTTAAGCTTGGCATGCCATTGACTCACTGACCGTACTCATGGCTGCCTTTACTCTGAATGTGAAAGAGTTGTCTTCATGTTGCACACATCTTTCTAACACAAGCTGCCCCCTAAACCCAGTTCCTCATTGGAACGGGATCTGAGGACAGTTAGTCTGGTCGCTGGCTGTCGCTGATGAAGGAGGGTCCCAGTTTTGATGTAAATTAATTGTATTGTATAAAGATCCAGAGTACCAGGGTGGTGTGGAGCGCTGTTGATCGGCGCTCTCTGTATATAAAAACTGAATTCATTGAGCGTGACGTGAAAGATGTATGAAATATGAAAGCAATTCAATCAAATTTGACTCTACCTAAGTTTGATTCAGGATACACTCTGCGTTTGTCTGACGCAGATATTTTTCTTTATGTAATTATAATGTGTAGCAAACAATGGCCGAGGTCTTTTCTTTCTTTTTCAAATAAAGAGCAGCTTCCACAATATGAGTGTTTTGTTATATTTTGAAGGTAAATATTTAAGCTTTTTTATGGCACCTCTTCACTGTAAGAGAATGGCCTCCTAAATGAATTTATCCGAAGGTATTTTATTTCTGAATAACATCTTCTTCTTTTTTCTCCATATGATGCGATTTTATAATGTTTGACTGCCAATAAAAACAAAGAAATACATCATGTGGGCTGATGAAAATCCAATGAGTCACGAAGAAAAGAAACACAAAGTTTTGTTAATTGGTGAAGTTCTGTGTAAGATTTAGCTTTGTTCTTTAACCGATTTCTCCGCAAAAAAAGTATATGTACAATAGATGTATAATATATGTCATAAGTATGCATACAGTGCTTCTTAAAAACAACCGTGTTTTCTCGTCCTCCCTGAGGGGATGTTGTAAGTCAAACATCCCCACCTCTTTGACAAACAGCCGCTGCGCCGTATTACAGCTACCTCAGCTGATCTGATGTTGATCGTGAGAGCTCAGTCTTTCCTCCTCAATTCCAGCCTCCTGTCCGAAGCTGATCTTCATATACTGGCACAGAAGCTGCAGACCTACAAGGTAACAAACATTTAGCCGAATATGTTTTTTCCTGCGTTTTTATGCAGTCGGAAGAAGTCTATAAATCCGCCAATGCAGCCTTGGAGGATAGGTGGTGGTAAACTGTGATCTATTCTAGCCTAATATTCTTAATTTGACAACAAATGATGTGTAAACTAAGGTGTTATTATTATGAATATATTATTATTATTATTAGGCTAATAGCCTATTTGGAACATTGCTAAAATATATATTGAAATGTATCCTAATTCTTTAAAAAACAACTTTTTTTAATGCAAGAAAAAGTTTTCTAGTTTATCCGTGACTTTATATTAATGATAAGCACTAAGCCCACGATATGTTAATAATTAGCCTACATTTTGTTATTAGTAGGTTACAGTATGTGTTAATGACCTATAATCAATTAGGGCAGACAATAATGTACTAAAGTAGCTCTCAATGCTAAGTTTAAATAGCCCACCTCACACTAAATACAAATTTCTTAACAATATAAATATTGAACCGGATTTTGCTCAGTGTTGACTGTTTCATGTATAGCAGCTGTGTATTACGCTTGTGGCCTATATTCCTATGGGATACAAGTAAATAGGGGAACATAGAAATAAAATAGATACTGAAAACTGTAAAGGCTAAAATTGAATAGGCAAAGGTAAATAACCGTTACTTTATATTGTAGCCAATAACATGATCCAATTGACTAGTCTAAATGTTCAGATGCAATGTAAGAGAATCATGTGCCGCCAAGTTGCACATAAAACACAATAGCCCAAATAGCGCCAAATGGATCTCAACAATGACAATAACAGCTGGTAAATAAACCTGTATGAAATAGGCCTACTGTTAACCAAATGAATAGACCTAATAGCAGTAGCAACCAGAACAACATACAAAAAAACGTGCAACGTTTTGTATTTTCTTTACAGAACTGAGCAGGTAGGCTAGTCAAACCTTACCAGCTGTTTACCTTACCTAGCATTACAGAGCAGACAGCCTAGTATTTACAAGCTAAGTGCATAGCCATATTTCTTATCTGAGTAAAACAGTGGTTTTATTATTAGCCAATTACACGTTTGTTTAAATGCCACATTTTTAGCCAATTGTTTAAATGCCAGGGAAGGCATTTAAACAAACGTGTAATTGGCTAATAATGAAACAGTAAGCAGTAATCAACAATGTGGATCTGTGTTTACAGTCTAGCCCGGTCACAGGGGGTGTCCCGCCCCTGAGGTGTTCACAGCTGTCTGTGGAGGCATCATGATAGATCTAAGCCACCTGACTGAGGAGGAGAAGGGGATGATAATGATGGTGCTAAAGAGAGACGAAGATCTGAAGAGAGCCGAGGAAGAGAGAATCGGGTACAGTTCAATGCTTTTCAATTCAAGTGCAGGTCGGGACCCCCAAATAGGTTAAATTCTTTAATAAAAATGATGATGTTCATAGTTTGCGACTCCCTTTCTTCTTTTTGGGGATGGTGGCCCAAAAAGTTTGAAAACCACTGTAGTAAATGCTATTGTTTGTTCCACATACAGTATACAGCGGTATAGGCATTCCATCGTATTTCTTAATCAATAATTTTACCATCTTAAACGATTTTGCAGTATTTGTACAGGTGTTTCTATTTTTATGTTGCCCAACTCATCATCAGCCCACCTCAAGTTGAAACCTCCACATAGGCAGTTGGGATTACATTTAAGCATGCAGTATGTAATGTTGGTTTGTTAATTGTGCCCCTCTTTTAATGTGCGTGTGGAGAGTGGGAGAGTAAACAAGATGGACAAAGGGATATTTGTCTGACCCTAATGGAATAACCTAATAAGAATTGGCCCGATACAGACATAGCCTGCATCACTGAAGTCTCAACGTGAGAGACGCAATTTAATTACAGCGAGGTTAACTCCCCACATGGCAATGGATTATGCTCATCTCATGGACAGGAATATAAACCCATAGAACCATGAGAATATACACTTGATAAGAAACATTGCTGACATGCTAATGATAAACCGCCTAAAGCGCAAATATTTGGTAAACATGGATCCTGGCCTTGCAGCTGGCCATAGTGTTACCTTGAATCACTTTGTAGGTGGAGGAATTTAGCTGGCCACGGAGTTCTTCAGTCTAACTCAATTTGAACTTGATTTGTACCCAAAACACTTATTGCCAGACATAAGGTAGTCCTTTAATTCAATGGGAATCTGAGAACCACTGCCTTTAGATTGTTTATTTTAAGACCATTGTAGGTACTGTACAATATACTTTAAACACCCCACAAAATGTTTGTTTTGTGTGTAAAAGAAAAATTAAGATAATGAATGCAGGATATTGTTTTTCAATATGTTTGGCCAATGACTCTTTTTGAAGATTGAAGACTTGGTCCAACTCAGCCGAGTATAAAAGGATTAAGCCAATAGTGTGTAATAATGGGCTACCCTTTTTCACATGACCACTTTGGTTTTCTGTCAAGCGATGAGTTGGAATGGACATTTTAAGCCACATGACTTGTATTTTGCTTCTATTTTAATGAAACTTATTGCAAATTCCTTATTTTTAATCAATCGAGCACTGTTCCATAAAAATTAGGTTGTGTAACACTGTGGTATGTTGTATTATATTGTGCACCCTAATCCAATTCAGCAGAAACTAAGAACCCCTTTACTAGACTAGAAAGAAAAAAATTAAATACGAGAAAGTAACATAAAGCAGGATAGTCTAGACTCTAGAGCTTGGTGGTTCGATCCCCAACCAGCCCGACCTACATGTAAACATCCTTGAGCAAGAAGGACCTCTACCTGCTCCTTAATACTTGTGATTGTAAGTCACTTTGGATAAGAGCATCTGCTAAATGACCTAATTGTAATAAAGCTTTGATGAGGAAAAAAAATTTTTTTAAAGGTTGTTCAAATGCTGCAAAATTACACAGTGATATGGATAATGAGCCAATTTGATGCCTCCAGGAACACACAAATCAACATTTCACCACCATTTAAGTACCTTCAAGTACCTCTAGGGGTACTCCCGTTTTGACAAACACTGCCTTAAAGAGGTACACTCCTTAATTTGTGTCTAGTGGATAAAATATGTGTTACATGAATTGTGTTGTTGTGTTGTGAAAATTGTGTTTTTGGTTCTTTAATATGGAGTTCATTGTTAGTTTGGGCAGCCTCAAAGTAGCCTACTGCGAGGCCTTTTTTGGCTGCCCTTAGATCTTTTATCTCATAATTTGAGATCAGTGCTATTCAAACACAATGAATGTGAAAATGGTGTCACATTCTCATTGCATTGCATGTATTTTTAGTGTATTTTTATATTTGGTGTGAAAGGACATGCAGTTATTGTAACATAATGGGTTACCAAGAACAGCAAAATGCTTTTGATAAAGGGAATCGCTTTAAATTATTATCTTTTGATTGGACAAATATTTGTTGTTAATGGAGTCTGTACATGCTTCTCATAGTTTTTTTTCTCAACCAGGAAACTACAGAAAGTCCTGAGCAGAGCCTCTAACTCAGAAACTCCGAAGCTCAAGTACCTGACAGGAGAGTGGTTTTATGAGGCTAAGTCCTACCGACATATGGACAAGATCCATGGCTCAGAAATCATACTGGCCTCCATGAAACAGAAAACTGCAGGACACTTAGGTAGGTACATTAAGGTATGTAGATATGACTTATTCTCATAAAATACTGTACATAAACCAAAGAAAAGACTTGAATACACTATATAAACCCCCAAATAAAACATTACATTTTTATATATACAGTATACTGTACATTAACATCTCCCCAACTACAGTAGTATATTGTGCCACTATCCATAATAACACATGTAATGGCTGAATTGACATCTACCTAACTTCCTGCTACAGATGGCTCTCTTAGACTTGAAAGGCCTAGAGTTTCCAGTGAAAGAGGACCTAACATTACCAGTCCACCTAAACCTGCTAAACGTTTGGAAATAACACAGCTGCACGACAAGAGGTACATTTCTTCCATCCTTCCTTCCTTAACTTCTCCCTTCCTTGCTTCTTCAATACTTTTGTTTTTTCTTTAATCAAATTACTAAGATTAGATTTATTTTAGATTATTATTTTAGATTAGATGTAATTATTGAAAAATACGAGATATCAAATATAAATAGTATTTTCTTCTTCTAATTTTCTTCCCTTCTATCCCTCCTCTATGATGGGCTTGAATCACTTTGAGCTGACATTTAGTATCCATCGTATAACTGAACAAACATATTAAATACTTGGACAATTCCCATGTGTGTGTTTTATATTAGTTTGTGTGACTCAGCTTGTGTCAACATAGGTGGAACTAGCACAGAGTATGCCTATTTTCTGCCCGTGCACTCAACATTTCAGGATGTGATCAGGATGTATCAAGTTTATTGACTCATTAAAGACTGTGTAATTGTAACTCATGAGAACTATCAAAATAAGCATAGGTAATTCTTGTTCCATTTTTATTCCCTATCCTGTGCATGGAGTTGTCTTATGTTTCTGATTCTTTTGATTAAATGTTTGAATAAACATGATTGAAGAGGACAACATTCAGTCATTTTCAAGTAGACTGTATGTTGTGCTCTGTTTTGCATCAGCAGTGGAATAGCCCAATATTTAGTATAACAACTTTAAATCTGTATTTAAGTATACATAAGCACTGACTGTGTACAACACTGCTGTATTATACTCAATATATACTTTATACTTTTGAGTAAAACACCGACAATACTGCACTGGCAGCTTAACGTGTGGCTCCTGATATACTTATATACATTATACACTTACTTTTGTTAACTAATACATTTGATAAATCGGTTTTCCAGTGTTTCAGATGCAGAGAATGAAAAGCTAAATTTGGCAGTCTGCTCTCCAGGAAGGGTAGGTACATGTAAAATATAAACAACAAATAATAATAGTAGATTTTTTTTAAATGTTTGTTCTTGTCCTATTTTCCTTAACATCCTATATTTTCCTTTAAGCCAAGACACAACCCTTTCAACCGTGCTTCCCTCATTATGGTTGACTCACCTGAAAACACAGAAACACCTCCCACTAATGGTAACACAGACACCACATCTCGAACAGGTTTGAATGAACATTTTAGACACAGTGGTTTTCAACGTTTTTGATTCATGATAACAAGATTGTGTAATAATAAACAAGTATATTATTATAACTGTATATACAGTTTAAATAACAACAAGCAACACAAAAAAGCATCCACATTGTATTAAACATCAGAAAAATAGATAAAAACCACTTTGTAACCCCCTTGGGGGGCCTGGACCCCCCAGTTGAGAAGCACTGTTTAAGAGCGACCTTGCTACAAGTGAACGAGACCATCCTTTCATTGTGTTCTCCCAGAAGCCAAATCTCTACAGAATTATAACGCAGCCGGGAAAGCTGGTCAGACTTCAGGAGCAGCCGTTTCCTCAGAGGGATCCTCTATAGGGGTCAGACCAGTGCCTAAGAAGAGAACCTTTCTCTCTAGACGTGTCAACACTCAGTCCGAGAGCGATAGCTCTGGGCATGGGTCTCAAGCTGGGTCCAAGATTGTTGTCCCTGCCCCCAGAGTTAGCCTCCAACAAGGCTCTAGTGGGGGTTCTAACCAGTCCAGCCTGAGAGCCACAGAAGAACCGTCTAAGAAAACTGCAAAGTCTCATCAAGAGTCACCTTCCAGTCAGCCTCTCTGCTATGCCAATCAAGTCTTCATCCAGCCATTGTGTGATGTACCTCAGGTTTCCCCTAACACTGGGCTAGATAGAGAGGGCAGTGTTCCTTTGTTACAAAAAGACAGGTCAGTTAAATTTACTGTACACTTGCTTAAAACCTTTTATTATCAATTATGCTCCCCTTTCACCTGTGTCTGTCTGTCCAATTTCAGAACAGCCACCATAAATGACAACCCAACTGACGGAGTCATCCCAGACAAAAGTGTTGAAATTGAAAACAGTTATGGAGAAGTAAACCTTGCCTCTTTATCTACAGCCAGGATGAAGGATCCAGAAATAAATAATATCAGCAGTGAATTAACAGTGTTCAACCAAGGGAACCATAGTTTGACACAGGGCATTGTGGGTAAGTTCATCAACAAGAAATGATATTCAGGCTAATGTTTGTTTAAACTGACATTAGGCATAGTTGGTTGCTTTGGAGCTATATATTTACTGTATTGTTGTTTATTTTTATTTTATTTTTTATTTTCAGATCAGCCAGTACGTTATGATCTTAATCTCATAGTTAAACATGATCCCAAAAAGTCCAATCAGAAACTGGTGTCTACATTATGCCTTCAGGAGACTCCCAACCCCTCTGGAGAGGAGGAACAATCTATTGCCAAGGTCCTGGATTGGTTTAATCGCAGCATGGACAGCGATGATTGGCTAGACACAGATGACAGTAAACAGGACATTATTAACACTGACAAACAAGGAAGAATAAGAATTGAATCATTAACAAAAGATGTCAAGGACGCCTATGATAGCAGAATAAGAACAAATAAGATGGAGCCTGCGGAGATCGATCTATATCACTCACAAAAGGAGGCCAATCAGACTAAAAATGATAAGGAACAGAGTATGTTAAGAACAGATAGAATGGAAAAAAAGGAAGTGTCAGTGGCACAAGGAGTCAGGAATACCAGAGCACAGGAGAAAGTACAAGAAGTTAAAGCAAATGAAGATGTAAACCAACCCCCTAAAATCTCTAATCTGAAGTCCTTGTGGGAGAAAGGTAACGGGGGCTCTAAAATCCTCATCAGCGGGGCAAACGTAGTCAGTGATAAGGGACGGATGCCCCCCCAGCTTTCAATGGAGAAGGAAAGAGAGGAACACATAACTGACCACAAACCTCATAACATTGAAATGTCCTCTGTGAAGGGAAAATGTGACAACTATTTGTCAAATCCTAAAGATGAAAAGGCCAAGATACACCTTGCACCAGTATATCAGTATGCAGACATGGACTCCAATGAAAATGTTAAGTTAGTTGTACATTCTAACCAACAGGCAGACTACACTCCAAAGAAAGGTACAACTCATACTCCTGCACCAAAGATGCATGCATCCCCAACCTATTTGGGGAAACGACAGAGTCCTCTAACTCCAAAGAAGGAAGACCAAAAGTACAATGCAGATTATTTACTACAAGCCAATTCCCAAATTGACAGAAGGGGCTCGGATACAGAGACAGAGATTTCTCGGACCAAAAACAGTTCTCAACCAGGGGCGCCGGTCCAGTCTAGTCTGAACCCTGAGTATGAACGGTTCTCTTCACTGAGATCAAGCACTCCACCTGAAAGTCTTTTCCAGTATAGAGATCTGAGATCATCACCATCCATAGTGATGGTACAACAGGAACAGTTGTTGAGGGCTTGCCCAAATCCACAGCTGGAAGCAAACCTTCAGGCAGTGGCCGGTCCAGACTATGCTATTCTCTCTCAGTCCAGAAGCAGTCCATTTATGGACTACCAGAGTGGTGGGAATGATGCACAATTCACTCCTAAAACACAAACGCAAAGAGGGTCAATTGAAGATGTAATGAAAAAAGCTAATGAAGATAGATCGGCACAGGCAAGCATGTCCTCTAAAAAACAAGAAGAGTCCACAAATAAAGATAGATCAAATAGTCCCTATTCACAAAAACATCAAGAAACCACTGCAGAGAGGATAAAGCAGCTCAAATCTTTCTGGGAGAAAGAGAGGAACATGCCATTTTATGCGGATAAATCGAAAGCGTTTGGCGATGGCAAAAGCACCCGTGGCTCAAACTTAGTAAAACTGAATAAAAGGTTTACAAAGTCTGAATATGACCTCAAGTCAATTGGGAATGATTCAGACAGTGATGTGGAAGACACTGATGGAAACGGGCACAATTTTACTGTTGTAGCTATGAATCAGAGGCAAGACAAATCTTCACCAAGTCTCGGAACAAACCGTGCACAATTCAACAACCTTCGTGAGTTCTGGGGTGAGGCTTCAAATCGCAGAGGGCCTCCTTCGTTTGACACACCCAAAAGCCAAAAGAGGAAAGACCAAATGGATTCCCAGCCTTCGGCTATGGACTTAAAGCCGTGCATTGATACTGAATTTGATCAAAAAAACGCTGTCAGTGTTGAGAAAAGCAGTGTTAGACCAACTGCCATGAAATCATCTCCACCTTCCCAGAATCGATCAAAGTCACCCAGTGACAGACAGACTGGACCAGGGTCAGCAACAGGAAATGACAAAAAAAACAACTTTTCTTATTATGCTCCAGTGGAGTCAGGCCAGCAAAGAGACAGTAGAAGGGGCTCAAAAGATTCCACAAGAGAGGACAAATACTCTAAAATACAAAGCAGTGTGGGAAAAGAGAGTCGATCTCTCAAGAAGAAAGACAGCAGTTCTAGTGGTCGTGCAAATTCATTGCGTCGCACCACTAGCATGTTTTCCCTGAATGTCACTGAAGAACAAGATTCAGATCCATTTGTTGGACAGCATAAAAAGAGCCTGGAAGCCAGCCCGGTCCAATTCCAGAGCAGAAGGCCGAGCGCTGATAGGACACAGGCCAGGAGACAGAGTGCAGACAAAGGAATTACCGCTAGAAGAGCATCAGAGGATTCTGATACTTTGGCTCCTCGTGCGCGGGCATTTGTTCCCAGAGACTATCGACATTACCTGGGCATGACAGAGAAGACTAGTGTGCACACCTCGTTAGCGCCAGCCGTGAAGGAACAGGGGTCCGAGGGCAAGTCTGGGTTTGACCTTGACCTGAGTGGGCCGGTAAGGGCCAGCACCCCTGTGGGCTCAGAGGAACGTTATGGAAGGAGAGGAAGCAAGACCTCTCAGCGCCCTCTGTGGGTCAACTACAGCAGCTCAGAGACTGGCCGAGAGTCATCTGTGAGCAGCACGTCAGAAACCTGGTCCAACTCTAGGAACAGTTCTAGTCGTAAGCATCAAGGTTTTCAGTTAATAATTTCATTATTGTATCAATGATATGTTACATTTATTTATTTTTATTTTACGTTTTATGTTTTTATATATAAATTATGTAGATAGTTCCAAAATATTTTATCCGGTGTTTCTGTTTCAATGTTGAAAAAATTATAATTATTATTGATAATAATTAGAAGGGATAACTTCTAAAGAATAAATCCATATTATATTTCTTTGAGATAACTTGTATATCAGAAAGTACACATTGCCAAAGTCCTAATAAAAAGCTGCAATCAC
This sequence comes from Percopsis omiscomaycus, assembly GCA_027575585.1. Lineage (NCBI taxonomy): Eukaryota > Metazoa > Chordata > Actinopteri > Percopsiformes > Percopsidae > Percopsis > Percopsis omiscomaycus. Next base: position 1,983,433 of record JAODLI010000005.1, on the reverse strand, counting down.
CCTTGATATACAGTACAGCTGCAACTTTATTGACACCACATATTGTTGACTGTTTTATAAGTATGTTTGTCAGCATGAACATCTGTTTAAAGCCATCTTAACTCCTAATTACTCCTGATTTACCACTCCTATATCTGAGAACAGCTGTTCATTTGGTGTAATATAGTCAACACCCAGAAGAGGCTCATCTGTTCTATTTTTTCTATTTTGATTTAGGGGAAAAGGAGAAGGAGGACCCAAACCCTGTAAGGAGAGCATTAAGACGAGCTGAGGTTAGGCCTAAAAACCTGGCTAAAAGTTTAGAGGACATCACAGCATCCATAACACCACGTGAGCACATCTTTAACTAAGTCCTAAAAATAACACTCATTACAGTATTAGTAAAATATAATGCATCATACTCTCTTGTGGTTTCCATTAAAAATAATTCCTAGGACAAGAAAGAAGATTGGATGCAACTGCTGACTTGAGACGAAGTAGTGATGGTTAGGATTTGACCTTTTCATACACTAAGAAAATACAGCTTATGTAAGGCCACTTCCGCAGATATCTTCACTCATGAAAACATCCCTCTATCATTGTTTTATAGTGCCATCTATTGACTCACCATCCTCATCCTCGTTTTCCGATCCAGAACACCTGAAGAAAATGAGCAAATCGGTTCCCTCATTCCTACAGAAGGAGGTACAACCCCTGTATTATTTCTCCCAATAGGTCAAGGATCAGTTTGTGTCCTTGTATGTATGTATGTATGTATGTGTATGGAGCTGTCTATGGCTGCTGTCTGTGTTTTAGGCTCATGGTAAAGACTCCACCTCTGAGGACATTTACCATGGAGGCAGGCTAAAGATGAGTAGATCTAACCACAACAACCCCGCTGGCAAGGCATTTGCATCTCCCGTATAGAGTGTTCACAGTCCTAATCACGGTTCTTTCTTCGTCAATATAACTCAACCTAACTGACTAACCAACAGCAACATTGCGCAAAAAGTACAGCCAATGTTAAAGGTGCACTCATGAGTTGTGTCTAGAATTGCATTAGTGTTGAAACCAGTTTGAATCTCTACCCTCTGTTCCTACCCTCTGCTGAGTGGCTGGCACTACTCTCTACTCCTCACCTACATATCTCATTGGCTCACAGTGTTCTCTACCCCCGCTCTCCACAGTTACATGCGCTTTCATGCACAGTTGTGGGGCAGAAATGCTGGCGGTTTGGGGGCATTATAACACAATCGAAAACAGACCTACCAGGGAAGGTTTCTGTTGTGGTCTGGCAGGGGTGCATTTGATTTCAGATACTTTGGTAGTGGTTTGAAAAAAAGATTACAGCAGTGTCATCCGTATTACAGCAATGGCCTCATTCATTTTGGGGCATTTAGAAATAGTCTTTTGACCTTATTATCAAGTTGGACGGTGATCAATCAGAATCGCATCAGTAGAAATTAAAATCAACCTTGACCTCTGAGGTATCAGGGAAATAAATAAGAAATGGTCAGTTTCACTGAGAGCACTTTGTATGTTAGAGATTCAATTACCATTGGCATGTTATTATGGCCTAAAATGTCAGAACAGTACTATCAAAATAATCTCTTTGTGTGCGACTGTGTGTGTCCCTCCCTAGCTAAGTGGCAGCGTGATGACCGTGTACAGTGGGGACTTTGGCAATGTGGAAGTGCAGGGGAACATCCAGTTCTCAATCAACTATGTTCAGAAGCTCAGAGAGTTCCATATCTTTGTGGCTCAGTGCCGAGACCTGGCCGCAGTTGACCCGAAACGAGGTCGCTCAGACCCGTGAGTTCTCTTTCAGAAGAAACAGCAACACCAAATATGGCCCCTCATTTGTGCTTTAAGCTGGGGCTGCCCAAATAAATGTTTATTGTTAGTTGGCCTTTCACTGGCTAGAGCTACAGTATACTATAGGTGCTATACTGTATCTTTTATTTTCATTCTTTTTTAGGTACGTGAAAAGTTACCTTGTTCCAGACAAAGCTCATCTCGGAAAGAGGAAAACGTCGGTGAAAAAGAAAACACTAAACCCAACTTTCAACGAGATCCTCCGGGTATCAATTTGTCAAAACTATAGCAGTGGAACTGACAATTTTTACACTCCCTTTCTTTTGTGACAAACAACATACACATAGTACAGTTTAACAAACAAACCCCAGTAACCGATCCTTCCCTGTCCCTGTAGTATCGGATTCGCATGGAGTACCTCAGAACCCAGACACTCATTCTCTCAGTCTGGCATCATGATACATTTGGAAAGAACAGTTTCCTGGGCGAGGTAGATGTGGACCTTTCCAAGTGGGACTTTGACCACACCCAGATGAATTACTTAGCCCTGAAAGCCAGGGTAAGATAAGAACACACACACACACACACACACACACACACACAAGCTGCTATGTCCTTATAAATAAACTGACACTTTAAAGGAATTTATAGCTTAATAGTAACAATATATCATTGTTGTAATGATATGTGGTCCAAAATAAGTCTCCAGCAGGTTATGATGTCTTTTTGATGCATGTGTTATGTCTTCTATATAAACTTCTTCAGACCACACCCAACGTACTGCCTTCAGATGACAGAGGAGAGATGAGAGTAGCTATACGTTTCTTGCCCCAGATCCGCCATACTGCGGGTGAGTACACGGTTTCACTCTTAGCATTTGTGCATTTCCAGGCTTTTTACAAGGAAGCAAGTCGACCTTTTCATTTATGTATGTAAGGCTTTTATTTCTTTCCTTTCTGTTATACTTACTGTTATCTCTGAATATAAGGCACAGCTAAGGAAGGCCCCAACAGTGGTGAGGTTCATATCTGGGTGAAGGACTGCAAGAATCTGCCTCTTATCAGAGCCACCATTGACCCATATGTAAAATGGTACTGTATGCACATTTGAAAATGAACATTATTAGTTGAAGGGCCTGGTTTCTCTTTACGCATTTTTTCTTTCTTAAGCTTTGTGCTGCCAGACACAAGCAGGAAAGGTCGCCAGAAGACCCGTGTGCTGCAGAGGACGGTGGACCCAGCATTCAACCACACTATGGTGTACGACGGCATCCGACAGGAGGACTTGACTGAAGCCTGCATCGAGCTGACTGTGTGGGATCGAGATAGACTGGCCAGTAATCTTCTGGGAGGCTTGAGACTGGGTCCTGGCACAGGTACTGGTGGAAGACACCTACCACACTGCATACAGAAACTCGCTATCTAATTAGCAGATTGCTATGAACTTTTTTTTTGTGTGGCTTTCTCTGTAGGCAGAAGTTATGGAGTGGTGGTGGACTGGATGGATTCTACTCCATTTGAGGTGGCTTTATGGGAGCGAATGATGTATTCGCCAAACGAATGGGTGGAGGAGGTGCTCCCATTAAGAATACTGACCTCTGCCAAAACTGCACTGAAATAAGCAGAACATCCACAGTATCTCACATATTTTATATTTTATAACACATGAAATGAAAAATACTAGTAGACCCAGAAATCAAATTTGTCATATGTTTTTTACACTTAAATATCTAAAGGCACAAAGCACTTGTAAAATATCACATTTATTCATGTATATCATATGGGTAAGACTATATTACTACACTTTTTATTTACAGATATTGGTGTGTCTGAAGGAATATTGGGAAAGCATTGCTTCTATGGTCAATATGATGACGATGGCTATTTTGACAGTAATGAATTACACTTCACAACAAATTGGGCATACATATGATATCTAATTGTGCTACATGTAATACAGTATGTGAACTATGGCTGGTATTAAGAAAATGCTAAACATCACAGAGGAATATTTTTGGTTAACAACATTGATATCTTAAAAACAATTTTAGGGCAGATATAAATTAATAACACTCTTGCCAGGTATCATTTAAGCATATCAAAAACCCACTGACTCCTTCAGATCAGTGTCCCCATCTAGTGGAGAGAAAATGTACTGATCTCTCAACAGTTAAAAGGTATACTTTGTGACACATGGGCGCACAAGGCCAGCTGAAAGGTTGCGGGTTCGATCCCCGACATGCCCAGTCTACCTGCAGGCATCCCTGAGCAAGATGGCTAACTCCTAACTGCTCCTTAATACTTGTACAGTATACTCCCTGTAGGCCGCTTTGGATAAGAGTGTCTGCTAAATGACGTGATTGTAATGCAAAACAGAGTCCGATTCCACCCTGCCTGCTTCACTGCAACCTAGCCAAAACTTGGATTACGTAAAAATATAAAAATTAAAGAAAATATTGCAACAACTCTTGTTCAGTGATTTAATCTCATCTACTAAATGATTGAGGTATACATAAATCCCAACAAAAATAAAGCACGATTTATTTTTAAACAATGATTAATAAAATACCTTATTATAAATCAGTAGCAATACATCAAGTAGTGATTACAAAATATTTCTATCAGTCAATTATTATACAAAAGATGATTGTACAAATTCTGTACACTTAACTGCACGGCAATAATCTTCATGTGTTGATTTTTTTTTTTTACCCATTTCTACATAAATGCCAACCACCTCATTACAGTGTTGTTTGTGTCCGACATTGAGCGGATCATCTGGTTTTCTACCATAAGATAGTCCTAACAGTTTTAATGTTTATGTTCCCTCTTTCCATCATCAGCTAGAAGATGTCTGTAGTGATGCGCTAGTTATCTGCCTTTCTCTTTCTGAAGTACAGCCCAAGGAAGACAGTCATGGAGACAAAGAGGATAGCCAGGACAGCAACAGTAGCAATTATACCCACAAGAGGGCTGCTAGCCTCCGCGGACATGACCGAGGCAGCTAGATAAGCAAAGTAGACAAACAAACAAGACAAGATTCAATGATATGGTAGCACTTAGAACAGTCCAAATATGCCTATATCCATATATTTTTAATTACTGAATAATGTTCACTAAAGCGTTTCATTATTAGCTTGATGTCGTCCATTTTTTAGTCTGTAAAGCATTAAATACAACATACATACTATGTCAGTTCTTACCGTGTGCCGCCGTGTCAGCTGAGTCTGTTGAAGATGAACAAAAATGTAGTCAAAATAGATGGAACATCATTAAAGGGTAATCTACTCAAAGGGTACACTTCATGCTTGGGTCCCAAATTCACTCTCAAATTTGCTCCTTATGTTTGAAACGCAAATGTGTAAGGAGAGGGTGGTTTGAGCTGAGGAGTGCTTTAAGGGGAGGAGTAGGGAGGAGTGCCAGCCACGCAGCGGCATGCACTCTCCAAATGTGACATGTTCTCACCGGGTGTCAGTACTGTCACTAAGATGGGGGGAGATGAGACGGTTGCAACATCAGATGACTCATCCGGGGCTGCTCTCCTCCTCCTGCTTAAGCCTGAACAGTTCTGGGGGAACATAATCATAAAAATACAATAAATAAATAAAAACAAAGGATAGTCTAGTGGTCTAGGTGTTGGACTCTCAGTCTGAAGGTTGTGGGTTCAAGCCCCAGAGTTGGCCTACCTGTAAGCATCCTTGAGCAAGATGCCTAACCCCTATCTGCTC
>JAODLI010000005.1:1955417-1977812 GCA_027575585.1 Percopsis omiscomaycus | reverse complement strand
CCTAACCCCTATCTGCTCCATGTAATAGCAGCATGTAATTGTAAGTCGCTTTGGATAAAAGCGTCTGCTAATTGTAATAAACACACACTATGTTTAATATCAAATATAAAAAAGTAAAGCAATATCATCATTAAAGTTTTGTAGAATATGAGTTTCACAAATCTGTGAAACTGCATAATCTCAATTTCACTTGTCACTTGTCCATCTTAAAAAAAGATTTCTTTACTCAAGGGTGATTAATTTCTTCTAGCTTCGAGCAAAATGTACGAGCGCTTTAATAAATTGTGCAATACAGCAGTGTGATATTTCTACAGGTTCAGAGATAGCTTCACAGTGTGTGAAAAGCTCCTGTACTCACAGGCATTATACTGGCACATTTGGCCACCTCACAGAGTCTGGTAATACAGTGAAGGTAGAAAGTGGAAGTGGACAAATTCCTGTGTTCCACAAATCTGAAGGCCTCAAAGGAGAACCGTGCCTGCTGAGATATCCCATTGTCCTCCACTTTTGTTTGTCCATCACGTGTGCACCTAGGAGAAGTCAAACTCATCAGTAGGGGCAGAAAAACCTATAGTTTGGCTGTGGATTGTGAGTTGGGTATGTGAGTGACTTACCCAACAAAAAGGTCATAAGAGGTGTTATTCTGTGAAGGAATAGGTTTTGTGGTTGCATAACATCTGTCAAGCAGCACATTAAACCTTTAAGGGAAAGATACACATTAGATATTCATATAACCAAAACCGTATGCCATAGCTAGCTCTTATTGAAATTGCAGCTTGTGTTCATGTCAAGGCTCAAGGCAAGACAAATCATTCACTTATAATATTTAAGTGAAAAACAAATGGATTACCTTTTAAAAAATAATTTAAAAAGTTCTTTGGTTGCAAGTGTGCCCTACCTAATACTTATGTGAAGTATCCTTTTCACTATAGCAACTCGACTTCGTAAACCTTTTGGAATTTTACCCCACTTGTTTTAAAATAGGAGGTCAGGGATTTCTTTGTGTGCAACCCTCTTTGTGCCACTCATATTTCATTTTTTTTTTAGTAATTCCACGGATTAGCTGGCTGTCTTGGATCAATGCCATGTAAAGAAGGTCAACTCTTCTTCTTTTTTTCCGTTATCTTTAGCTTCCTGTCAGGATGACAGCAGGTTTTACGTCAAATGATCTTGACGTTTGACCAGAGATCCTTAACTGTCACCACCATATTAGACAGTAGACACTATGTTCTGATAAGCCTGGCAGTGAAAAGCTGCCAAGCTTATCACTTTAAGACAAAGCCACAAAGCCAACACAGATCATAGAAAAGTTGCCCTCTGGGAGACTTTCTTCTTTGGCCTCTTGGCAGCTCAGTTTTGGATCCTGGTCTGTCTTTAATATGTCCTGGTGGTGACATAATCTTTACAGTGCTCCATCTTATGCTCTAGGCTATGCAACAACTTTAAATTTCCATTACATAACTTTCCTCATCTACAGTCTCTGTGCCTCATTGTGTATCATGGTTATCTCAATATTATGCAACCAAGAAACTTTGAAAGAAATCCTACAGGAACTGGTGTTATAGCTAATGAGAATCACTAAAGGTGAAGGCAAATGCTGCACATGGAAAAATTAAAGGTTTTTATTTCTACTTACAGATACAACAAAATGTCTCATTTGTCTTTCACTTAAATGCAGTTGATTACAAGATCTTATTAAATGTGCGAAAGTGCTGACATTATTTGCCTTTTAGCCTTTACATCAACAAAAGCAACAATTTCCGTAAGGGAGTGTGGACTTAATATTCCATGGTATTTGCTGTATATTTATGAGAAACTCTTGTGCTGCCAGTATTTAATTACCTGTTTGTTAAATTGGTAGCTTTGACGCCTACAAAAATCCTGGTCTTCAGGTTCAATCCACTCACTGGGATGTTAAGTGGCAAAGTGTATGCTGCATCCTTTAGTTTTTGAAAATAACAATACCAATGAAAGTCAACTGTCCCCAACATGAAATGTTTGCCATGTAAAATAAATACACTATGAGCATCATATGAAAGCCAAACCTAGATTATTACTTACGGAGTAGAGTTGCATACTCAGTGTGCTGACGAAACTACCATTATTGTCCCTTACGGCAAGACTCACACCCGATCTGTATTGAATAAAATGGAATCGTATGGATCATAACTGCACGCGTTAGTCATAACTATTTTGTTAAATCATACTGTGAATCAATTGGTTAGACTTACACGCCCAATTGGGTGTTGTTTACCAGATATTGCAATGGATAGTAGCATGAAAATCTATACTGTATTTGCTGTCGATAGGTGATTGTACCCTCAGTAGGGTCCTTGGAGTTGATTACACCAGAAATATTAACAAATTGGACATTTGAGAAGTCAGCAAATATGCCAGTACCAACCTCACTGGATACCTGTTTAAAAAACATAAAGAAAAATTATTAAAGAGTCATTTTGACTCTCAATTCATTCATTCATTAAAAATATTCATGGATTTTCAGGTTTAAGATTAAACCTTAAACCTTGGTATTTTTATATCATTATATATAGATATTTACTGAATCATTGTCATATGCCAGGTGGCAAAATAGATAAAAATTATTTTTTGGAAACCATAATGCATTCCTTATGTTTTAAGATGAATTTAAGATTACAGTACCTTAATATTATTATTGCAGTTTGCCAAAGCAACCTCGTTTATAGCAAACTTGAATCTTAAGACTGGTGGGATAACAGTCCAGTCAGGAATCCCATTGCACCCATTTTTAGAGAACTGTCCATTCAGGGCCATCAGGGATTCATTGTAAAGAGCCTGGTACACTGGGCAAATATAGATGCTCATCTCCATGTACTCAGCGCCACAGATCACTGTTATGTCATTGTTTTCTGTATGCAACGAGAAGGGAACCTATGAATTAAGCAGTAGGCCTAAATGCATAGCAACGTCATTAACAGGGAACAGAGTTCTATAGAATTTGCAGTTTTTAAGAACAACCAACCTGGAGGCCTGTAGGTACTTTGTCCAATACATGTCGTTAATTGTGCCTCGGTCCTCAGAATCAGGCAAAGCTGGCACACAAGGATGGCAAGCCACATTGTTCTGGTCCAGCATGAAGAAAAACATGAGAATAAATAGAAACCGAGGCATTCACTAAAAGGATTTGAAAGGAAACTAGGGTACCTACTGTACTTGGCTCGATATTATCATAATCTATCAGTTATTATTGACTGGTATCTATTGAAATTATATGCTTACAGTGGCATGATTTTAATATTTCTGTGTGTTCTGTTTTTCAGCAAATTGCCCACTGTGTATTAATACAAATTTCCATCTGTTGTCCAGTTTCCCTTCTATTGTTATTGTAACCAGTTTTACAATTAATGCTACTCAATGACAACAATTTTCTGATATGGGTTCCTTCAGACTAAATCCTGTCTGTTTAAAGCAGGAATACATTTTGAAGCCCATATTAATGCAATTTAAAATAATTATATACACTATATATAAAATGACTTAAATGCAGATGCCAAAACAGACATACATTTCCTGATCTTCAAAATAGTAAAATGTAGAGGTATATATAGATATAATAAATCATACATCAAATGTCTACATAAAATATTTCACAGAAAACATGGTACAGTAATCCCACAGACTCACCTGTAAGCCTTCATTGTGGTTTGGAGTGTGTTACCAGACCTCTCCATTTATACCTGCTCCAGATGAACCAAGGGGCGTGAGAGGACATTTCTTAGACAATAGAGTAACATGAGATAAGTATTTACCAGCTTTATGTTCTTGCAATTGTACATAAATTACTTTACTTTTGATAATTATTGTTAATTATTTTAGGTGCTTCAATTTCAGAACTGTTCTGTTTCCATTTGATTGATTAACACTTGGTTTAAGTGTTGTTTGTTCACATAATTTGGTGTAATGATTTAAGTAATGATTTTTTGACCACACCAAGTATTACTGTTTTGAATACATGTTGGCTAGAAGCTTTACAATCAATCAGTCCAGTTAGTAGCCCTTCATTCTATACCTTCATATGCCGACCATTAACAAAAGGAAACCCAAGTAGAATATTTTTGCAAAAGCAAAACAAAGGGACAGAATATTGCGAGTGCACCCATCAATACAGAGACAATCAAGACAACAATAATAAAGATGAATTTTTAACCAGGATCTCAGGACAGCCCATAAATACTGTTTTAATGAAACAATTGTCAGAATGGTATGATTGTAAAAGATAGGAAAATTAGGTCAAAGATCTCTTAACAAACAGATTATGAAGAATGGATTGAACGATAACATTGTGTCATTTTTACCATACATTTATTCCCACAGGAAAATCCATCTTTTTACTTGTAGGCCACCACAGGGAGTTTAGCATGCGTCATGATGTACTGTACATCATGCACTGAGCAATACAAGGGCCACTCCTTGGTAGTGCATCCAAAATGTTGTTTTGGATGCCTGTTTAAAACCATGCTTTTATTGCAGTTTCCGCCTCTACGATTTGCTTAACTTTATATATCAGTCTGGGAATTGTTTGTCAGCCAGGCGATGCCAATAGATGTCAATTAAGGTAGCTTGATGTTAATAGTCAGTCGTATGATATTACTGTATGTAATTGAGATGACAGTAATGCTCCCTGTCCTATGAATATGGGCAAGAACAGTAGAACATAAAAGCATAATGTATACTGTGCATCATGCTTATACTGTATAAAGGGTACTAGTTTGACACCTGTTCTCTTTTGAAAGTTTTTATGGCTATAAAATGCTGTTTTGTTCTTTATAACCAGCGTTAAACGGATCAGCTTTTGTAATTGCCTCAGGCTCAAAATGGAGTATAGAAAATTTCAGTTCATTTCTCTTGGCGTCTGTGAATAAAAGACACACCTATCTGAGACTCCTCAGTCTTTTGTGCAATCTCACAATATGAAAGGAACTTCTTATTTCTCTATAGTTACCCATGGGACTGTACTGCAATACAATGTGTGGGTACAGCCTAAAAATGTGCGAGCTAGATGACTTTAACTGTATCAGGTTCCAAATGCCAGGTTTAATCTGTCCTTTCTTGTCTAAACATCTAATTGTTTGCAAGGTACTCCATTGTTGTTACCTGGACCTGTTTGTTTTGTATGAGCACTTTTCTTTTTTTACCAAATATCACCAAGAGTTCACGTAAAAATTAAAGTAATCAAAGGGATTACAAATGAATCAGAATCAGGCCTAAAGGGTCGATTTTAGGTTGAGACCTACAGTATATTGAGATAAGACACACAGACATGACAAGTGTTCATTGTATGTGGAGATAAATGGTCTTATACAGAACTTGGCATTAAAAATCTGCCACTTTTCTGCCACTATAATTTTTATTATATTTTTGACACTTTATACAGACCCAACGATGACGACTAATGCAAATGGATCCACGACGATGAGATGTGTCTGTGACAAAACCTGGAAATACCTGCGCGGTCTAAAAGTGTTTGGTGCAGGAGCCCTCAGTGCAGTGCACAAGGTCTGTCCCTGGTGAGACGCAGGTGGAGCTCGGCCTGGAGTCGCCCAACAGAGCCCAGCACCTCCAAGCACCAGAAGCTCCTCCACCAGAAAGAGTAGTCCAAAAGGCTCGGGTGAAATGGCCCACAGCCAGCAAACATGCATCATATCAAGCATGTGGAAGAGGAATGTCGACAGCTGCCTGCAAGACATGTCTGCAGTCATTGTGAGCTATGGAGCAGAGCGTTTTGGAAGAGTGGCAAAGATCCATCAACTGCGACAAGAGCTTCCGGGCCCTCACAAGGCACTATAAGAGCGCAGAGGAGGAGGAGAAACCACCACTTGCTGAGCTCCGCAACATCCTCATGAATCTGCAGAGAGCAAGGTAAGCCAGGAAAAGAGCCGCTTTCATAGCTAGCCCCTTCGGTTTCACAAGGGAATTGCTTGGCAGCAAGCAAAGTGGACACCTCACATGCTCCAAGGAGGAGGTAGACCAATTTCTCCACGCCACACTGCAGGATCCCTTGAGAAACCAGGAATTGGTACACCAATTCCTTCAGCATCGTTTCTCGATGGCTGACCGAATTCCTGCTAAAGAACTATATCGACACATCAGTGCAGAAGGGAGGGACTCCAGGGATGCCAGGCTGCCTGGAACACGCAATAGTCACACAGTTGATCAAAGAGGCACGCGAAGGGAAAGGAGATCTAGTTATGCTGTGGCTAGACCTGGCCAACACTTATCGTTCAATACCACACAAGTTGGTAGAGACTATGTTGAACCGGCACCATGTTCCCAGCAAGATCAAGGACCTCATCTTGGCCTATTATAACCACTTCAGATTGAGAGTCACATCTGGGCCAGTAACATCAGATTGGCACTAGCTGGAGAAGAGCAATATCACCAGATGCACAATATCAGACACTCTTTTTGCCCTCGCCATGAACATGGTAGTGAAGGCTGCAGAGGTGGAGGGCAGAGGCCCTTTAGCAAGGTCTGGCGTTGCCTTCCATCAGGGCCTACATCGACGACCTCACTGTCACTACATCCTCTGTACCATGCAGCAGATGGATACTTCAAGGTCTGGAGAGGCTTATCAAGTGGGCAAGAAAGCCAGATAAATCCAGATCACTTGCCTTGTAGCATGGAAGGGGGTCCGAAGTTCCACTTCGTCCTGGATGACACCACGATACCATCCATCACTAAGAAGCTAGTCAAGAGTTTAGGAAAACTCTTTGACCGGAGCCTCAGAGCTGTGGCAACTATCCAGTTTTCCATCTAGGAGCTAGAGACCTGGATCAATGACAGGACCTGGACAAGTCAGGACTGCCAGGAAAATTCAAGTCCTGGATTTACCAACACGGCATCCTGCCCCGCATTCTCTGGCCTCTGCTGGTTTATGATGTACGTGTCACATCAGTAGAGGCAATGGAGAGGAAGATCAGTGGATACCTTTGCAGGTGACTCGGATTGCCACGCAGCATCAGCAGCGCAGCTCTGTACGGGAGGGACAACATTCTGCAGCTCCCATTCAACAGCATCACAGAACACTACAGAGGCACTGCAGTACCGAGACTCAAAAGACCCAAAAGTCTCAGCGGCCGGCATTGAAATCCGCACTGGCAGGAAATGGAGTGCCATTAGAGAGCTGGGGGAGGCAGAAGCGAGGCTGAGGCACAAGGCTTTGGTGGGGACAGTGGAGAAGGGAAGAGCTGGCTTTGGGAGCTTTCCATCCCCTAAGTACAGCAAGGTTCAGGGCAAGCAGAGGAGGCGCTTGTTCAGGAGGAAGGGAAAGCAGCTGTGGGAGAAATGAGAACAAGCAGAATGGCAGGCATGAGACAGCAGGGGGCTTGGATGAGATTGGAGAGTGCGATGGAGCAAAAGTTTACCTGGGCTGACATCTGGCGAGCTAAGCCCCATAAAATTCCTGATCCAAGCCATGTATGATACCCTTCCCAGCCCGGCAAACCTCCAACTCTGGGGCAAGGCTGACACACTGTCCTGTCCTCTCTGCTCTGGGAGAGGAACACTCAAGCACATCCTGAGCAGTTGCCCGAAGGCCCTGGGGGATGGTGGCTACCGCTGGTGACACGACCAGCTGCTGAAAGCAGTGGCCGAGAGTGTTTCCTCAGCCATAACAAAGTGCAGGCACCACCACCAACCCCCCAGAAAGTACATTTGATTCATAAAGGCAGGAGAGCAGCCCAAACCACAGCCCAGAACTGCTGAAGGTCTACTCACCACAGCACAGGACTGGCAGCTGACGGTCGATCTAGGTAGACAACTCAAGTTCCTGGCACACATCGCAGTGACATCTTTGCTACCTGACATCATAACTCTGTCACAGGCCACTAAACAGCTTGCCCTGATAGAACTGACTGTGCCCTGGGAAGACCGATTGGAAGAAGCATTCGAGAGGAAGCATGGTAAGTACCAGGAAGTTGTGGAAGAATGCCGGAGGCAGGGTTGGAGCGCAGGCTGCCATCCAGTAGAAGTAGTATGCAAAGGCTTTGCTGGTCGCTCTCTCTACAGAGCTTACACCCGGCTGGGCAAGAGCAGGCCGTTGAACAAAACAGCCATCAGGGCTGCAACAGAAGCCACAGAGAGAGCTTCTAGATGACTGTGGATAAAGAGGGGAGATCCGTGGGCTAATGCTGCTGGGACGCAAGTCAGGGCTTGATCAACTCAGGCTGGGTCGCCTGGGTTAGGCTGTATGATGTTGTGAGACCCGAAACACTCAATGAACCCAGGATACATCACTGATAATGCGTCCCATTCAATGATGACGCTTTATGTGTTATATGATTTATATTAGAATAAAAGAGCATAAATTAACTATTAACACTGAAGAAATATATATAAAGAAAGTTATGCAGCATTTGACACCCCTGTAGACTCAATAATGAATCCCTTTAGCAAAAAAGCTGCAAACTTACTTAAAGGTACACTCCTCAATGTTTTTCTGGATTTGCCTTTGTGGTTTGAAACAAGCAGCAACCTCCAGTGCTGGAAAATGAAGTGCCAAATGCCCACTTGAGACTGGCTCCAAAAGCAAGTCAATCCCCATAGTATCATATAGTGTAATCCCTGTTTAGCCCATAAACCAACAGTATTTGTGGTATGTTAACAAGTTCAACTTTACAGCAGAAAAAATAATAGTCCAGTGTTAAATTATTATTTTTTTGTTACCAGTCCCATGTCAGACGACTCTTCTGTTATCATCTAGGTGCTTTCTGGCAAACTTGAAATAAACATTTGTTTTCATTTATCAAGCCATGGTTTTCCACATTGCAGCTCTGGCATCAATGCCCTGTTTTTCCAATGTTTATCTAATGTTAGATTCTTGAGCATTGGCTTTAACTATAACAAGATGGACACTGCAATGTATCACTTTTGAAGCGATTGAGGCTACACTCCTCAGTTTGTGTCTGGAATCACCCTTGTACAAGTCTCCACAAGGTGTACCACAAACAGTAAAAATTGTGTTTTTAATCTATTGTATTTATATTTTTATTCTATTTTATTCGTATTACTTTTTTGTATTTTTATATATTTTTAAGAACTTTTATCTATCAAGTGTTAGTTATTTCCTAAAAGGCGTGCCAGTGCTGCTACTAGGAAAGTACATTTCATGTATTGTGGCACTGCCATTTTTACTTGACAAAATAAACTTGAAACTGAATTGAAAATGCTGAATGGTTCACACTCCTCTCTAATCCTCCCCCTAAAGTGCTCATAGGCTCACATCTATCCATCCCCTTACAGCCACATGCATTGTAATGCATATTGTTGTGTTTCAAAACATAACTGGGAGGGAATGCTATGGTTATGGGGCTGCTATAACACAATAAAGGATTGTACCTGCTTAGATTCCAATCATGTACAGCCCAGCGTTGAGTAATAGAGCATTTTACTTAAGTTACAACCCTCTTGGCACAAGCAGCAAATGTGTCTGTTCTATTACATATCTTTATTTTGATTTTTTTCCTCTCTCACGTACAATATCATCATATTATTTTCACGTTGTCATCTCCAAATGTATCTTCAATGACCCATTTTATTTACAACAGTGTTTTTTTTCTCTATTTACATTTTACATTTACCAGACGCTTTTATCCAAAGCGACTTACAATTAGTACATTTGTCAACAATGACATGGTGCCATTACATGGAGCAGGTAGGGGTTAGGCATCTTGCTCAAGGATGCTTACAGGAAGGCCAACTCTGGGGCTTGAACCCACGACCTTCTGGCTGGGAGTCCAACACCTAGACCACTAGACGATCCTGCCCCCCATTTCTATTTCTATTTCTACTTCTAAACGTCTAAGGGCATGTTCCTCCCACTATTGCATGGTAATACAAGAAACTCCCTAATCCAAATGAGGGAGAGGCATAGATGCACTGTGATATAGAAAACAATAGCCTTCATTGTTTCACTGTGGTTTCCACAGGTATTTACAGTGACAAAAGATAACTATTCATGCATTGTCAGAAGACAAAAGTAACTTATGTGCAATGACACCAACCACTTGAGAGCATCACATATATTACCATGACTGATTTTTGTGTTATTGTCAGTAAAATAGGCATAGTATATGAAAATAGCTTTTTATTTCTTTGTGTTTACCCAAGGGAGTACTTTACAGTACTGCAATACAATGTGTGGGTACAACCTAAAAATGTGCGAGTTACTGTATATTACTTTAAGGGTATCAGATTCCAAATGTCAGGTTAAATCTGTCCTTTCTTGCCTAAACAGTAATTGTTTTCAAGGTACTCCATTGTTGTTACCTGGACCTGTTTGTTTTGTATGAGCACTTTTACCATGTCACCTAAGAGTTAAAGTATAAATTAATCAAAGGGATTATAAATGGATCAGAATCAGGCCTATAGGGTCGATTTTAGGTTGGGATCTACAGTATATTGAGATAAGCAGACACACATACATTACAAGTATTGATTGCATGGAGAGATAAATGGTCTTATACAGCACTCGACAATATTTTTGACATTTTAGAATATTAAACCCTAAATTAACAAAAAATATATACTTAAAGTAATAATATTTATAAAAAGTAATACTTATAAAAAGTAAGTAAAGTATAAAGTAAGTTATGCAGCACCTTTAGATTCAGTGGTTCACCAGCTAATCAGTTAATTATCATTCCTTTCTGCAGTTTGGAAGGACTCATAGTGAATATTTTTGTAATGCTTTACCTGCTTTTTTATTCAACGTCATACACACCAGAAAGTGGGGATCTCTGTAGTTTGTAGTCATAACATTTTATTAAATATCCCTCTATTATATTACGGTATACAGTAACAATTACGAAGCTAGTGTTTAGTGGACCATTCATGCTGTCAGCTTTTTCTTTCATTCGTGAGTCACACCCAGGTTTCATGGAACACCTGAGCAGAGGATCACGGACTAACAAAATAAAGGCTATTTAGGTCACGTCAGGACAGTACCATAATTGTTCAGCGTGCTACTTCAAATGATCGTCAGTGCTCTATAAGCGTGTTATCTAAAAAGCTAATGAGACGTTTCCTACTGGAAACTAAAGTGTCTCCGTCATCAAACTGTCTGACTTCCGGAGGCGTTTTCAGGAACAAACGTCAGAAAAAAAATTACACCAGTGACGGCTGTTGATTTTACTTTTTGCAATCCATACCCAAATAGCTGATGTTTGGTTCTGCAGGTATTTTGTAGGATTTATATCAGTTAACTGAAAAATGTGTTATAGTGTGTTACATCAAAATAGCACAAAATAGCACAATCAACAATCCCCTGTTATCGACTTCCGTCGTATTTTCAAACATATATTTAATTTGACCAATTGACTGACAGAATACAATGTGTGCATTTGATTGGCTACAATTCTCCTCCCGTTTTCGAGAATGTTCTTGATGACCGTTAACGTTCTATTTATATCTGTAGAGAGTTCTAGATCTGCACGCGGAAGCCAGTAGCATCTCGTGTGAATCCTGTCGGATGCTTGGGCGCAGTTACTAAAAGCTAAACGTCGACAAAATCTGCTCTTACACAAAGGCGAGTACATTTGATTACATATTACATTGTTATAACCAATCACTGGATTTGGGGAATGATTGTAATTGCAACGAAAATGACAGATGCGAGATACGTTGAATAACATTAAAAGTACCTGTAGTGCATGATTGAGGTAACGTTAAAGCCATTTGTTTAAATACAGTACGCCTCAACAAACGTGTCCCTTGGATTAAAAATGGCGGTTTAACGTGTATTCGGCTAGATACGTATGTTTCTCCCCATTGTTTAAACGTAATTTCATGTGTGTGTCATGTGAGCTGTTAGGATGTTGTTGCACACTGCTATGTAACGTTAGCCTAATCGCTATTATATTTCATACAGCGGTCAAATAAGCAGATGGAGATGAACGCTAACAAGCTCAGTGTAGACTCAGTGGCTCTTTCAACAGAATGTTAGTGAGGTTTTAGCTTGAGGAGACACCGGGGTTAGCAGCAGTTGTACAGTACCACTCCTGCTAACCCCGGTGCGCAGTACACTACGTTCACTACGTGTACTGAAGGTTGACTGGATTGTTCCAGAAATTTCTCCAACAGCCATATATGGGAAGGGCCCGCCCACGGTTTTTGGGTAGAGCTGCTCTTGGCTGTGTGTCATAGTGATGTAGCAACTTGTACAATGTATTAAGACATCAACAGTATTTCTGAATCTATGAATAATACCAATATAGACTTCATATTAAGAAGCAGGATATCATCTTTATCTGCTCAATTAGTAATGTTGACTCATCTTTTGTTGCAATAATAAAGAGGCACTGTTGCATAGCTAGTAAAAGTAAAAAACTTAAAAACAGGTGCTGGGGACAGTCATTGTGACAGTTTGCTGTGAACTGCTCAAACAACTCCCATTAATGGCATCACGCATCATTTTATTTTTTTCCCTTTACAAATGCCACTCTTGGTCGGCAGCCATTCAAAGTGCCTTGTAAAGGACTCTAAATTGTCATAAATACCGAAACCTCCAAAATGATTTGGCTGTGTTGTATCTTAAATGTTAATGTCGTGTTATTGAATTATTTACTGAAAGCAAATGCTGACCTATAATTAAAACGTCAAAAAACGGTTTATCCCAACAGCTCAGAAACCATGTCAAAGGGACCAGCGGTTGGCATTGACCTGGGCACCACCTACTCGTGTGTGGGGGTCTTCCAGCATGGCAAGGTGGAGATCATAGCAAATGACCAGGGCAACAGGACCACACCCAGTTACGTTGCTTTCACAGACACGGAGAGGCTGATTGGAGATGCTGCTAAGAATCAAGTGGCCATGAACCCAACAAACACTGTATTTGGTAAGACCAAAATAAGACAACATACTAGACGGCTGGTAATGTGAGTTGACTGATTTTTGCTTAGTCAAAGCTTTACTGTATTCTCAGATGCCAAGCGCCTGATTGGACGGCGGTTTGATGACACTGTTGTGCAGTCAGACATGAAGTACTGGCCATTTACTGTCATAAATGACTCAACACGGCCTAAAGTACAAGTGGAGTACAAGGGAGAGACTAAGGCCTTCTACCCAGAGGAGATCTCCTCCATGGTCCTGGTCAAAATGAAGGAGATAGCTGAGGCCTACCTTGGCAAAGTAAGCAGAATATTGTTATAAATAAAAAAAATAATTCTATTTATGTAGGATTATGAGTTGCATTGTTTGCCTTGAAACAATATACTTTGCCTGTTTTATTCTCACTATTAACTTACTTACCTTTCCACTTTCCAGTGTGTGACCAATGCTGTAGTTACTGTACCTGCCTACTTCAATGACTCTCAGCGTCAGGCCACTAAAGATGCAGGGACCATCTCTGGACTCAATGTGCTACGTATAATCAATGAGCCAACGGCAGCTGCTATCGCTTATGGCCTGGACAAAAAGGTTTTAAGAACTTAATATTTTATAACTTTCCTGGTTATACATATTATAATGTGACTACATAGCTCTCATCCTCTTTTTAATTCAAGCTTTCAAATATTTCCACAAATGTGATAGTTGCATAATCTGGTGTTATGTTTCTACTTCAGGTCGGCTCTGAAAGAAACGTCCTTATCTTTGACCTGGGCGGTGGCACGTTTGACGTCTCCATTCTGACTATTGAAGATGGAATCTTTGAGGTGAAGTCGACAGCAGGCGACACCCACCTGGGCGGAGAAGACTTTGACAACCGCATGGTCAACCACTTCATCTCGGAGTTCAAGCGCAAGTACAAGAAAGACATCAGCGACAACAAAAGAGCCGTACGTCGCCTGCGCACAGCTTGCGAGAGGGCCAAGCGCACTCTGTCCTCCAGCACCCAGGCCAGCATTGAGATAGATTCACTCTACGAGGGCATCGATTTCTACACCTCCATCACCAGGGCCCGCTTTGAGGAGCTGAATGCAGACTTGTTCCGTGGCACATTGGACCCTGTGGAGAAGTCTCTCCGCGATGCCAAGTTGGACAAGGGTCAGATTCATGAAATTGTCCTGGTAGGGGGCTCCACTCGCATCCCCAAAATCCAGAAGCTACTGCAGGATTACTTCAATGGGAAAGAGCTTAATAAGAGCATTAACCCTGACGAAGCTGTGGCTTATGGTGCAGGTATGGAACTTAAAGTAGATAACCTGATAAATCTATAGCTACTGAGTTGGCCCACAAACATCTTTAATCTATTTTTATTTATAAATAGCTGTCCAGGCGGCCATCTTGTCCGGAGACAAGTCTGAGAATGTGCAGGACCTGTTGCTTCTGGATGTCACTCCCCTATCTCTGGGTATTGAGACCGCCGGAGGAGTCATGACTACACTCATCAAGAGGAATACCACCATCCCCACCAAGCAGACCCAGACATTCACCACCTATTCAGACAACCAGCCTGGTGTGCTCATCCAGGTATGATCCAACACATCCCCTTACACACTTGGGACACTTAACACTGTTGGCTCTAGTTTCCGGACGGCACAAGGCTGGCGGTAGCGCTAACGCACATGTAGGGACAATTTATTTGGGTGCAAGGTGGTTTTTCTTCTGGCCTGGGTGCGTTTACTAATTTCCCGGTTCACCATGACATCGCTTGCGCCAAAATGGACGTTAGGGCGCAGTAGAGGATGTGTCGAAATCGGGGCCCCCACCACTCCTACTGATCATTTATTCATTCTAATCCAACCCTTTTACAACGGCACCGCCGTCGCTCCCGATTACCGCCACGTCTGGAAAGTATTGGCCACGCCGTGAACCTGTACCATGCGCCTCCGTTTGCCCTGGAAACTAGGGCCCTAGATGTGCATGCACAAACATGACTGCACTAAATTGTTACATGGTAGTCTGCCGGCGAACTAACTATTATCGGCTAAAAGTGCCTAGAATTTATGGTATTACGTTTCCCTTGCTGCCCCTGTGCTCCCAGGTTTATGAGGGTGAAAGAGCAATGACCAAAGACAACAACCTTCTGGGGAAGTTTGAGCTGATCGGACTCCCTCCGGCCCCTCGTGGTGTCCCTCAGATCGAGGTGACCTTTGATATCGATGCCAACGGCATCATGAACGTGTCTGCTGTGGACAAGAGCACCGGGAAGGAGAACAAGATCACCATCACCAATGACAAAGGTAGACTGTGGTGGAAAACAAACTAGCTCTCAAGTGGACCTATTCAATTTGATCTCTACCTGAATGTTAACGCAGCTTCTTTCCTCAGGTCGGTTGAGCAAGGAGGACATTGAGCGCATGGTCCAGGAGGCTGACAAGTACAAGGTTGAGGATGACATGCAGAGAGAGAAGGTGTCTGCGAAGAACGCCCTGGAGTCGTACGCGTTCAACATGAAGTCCACCGTGGAGGACGAGAAATTAAGCGGCAAGATCAGTGACGAGGACAAACAGAAGATCCTGGAGAAGTGTAACGAGGTCATCAGCTGGCTGGACAAAAACCAGGTACGCATTCCAACTGTGTGTGAATTTAAAGACACATTTTAAAATCATCCGTTTGTTTAAAAAAAAAAAGCGCTCTATTTGTTGAAGATATGTATATTTTAAATGTTTTGTCATTTGCTTTGTGTTTCATTTGTTAGTCTGCTGAGAAAGAGGAGTTTGAGCATAAGCAGAAGGAATTGGAGAAGGTCTGTAACCCCATCATTACCAAGCTGTACCAGAGTGCTGGAGGAATGCCCGGTGGCATGCCTGAGGGGATGCCAGGCGGCTTCCCAGGAGCTGCTTCCAAAGACGGAGGATCATCCGGCCCCACCATCGAGGAAGTCGATTAAACGGCTACTTTATGAAAATCGCCCTCTAGCTTCTTATGCGGCCACCCAGTAGTGCTGTTACCTTGATGACACAGTTGGCTAAATCGTTCTGTTATAAATCTTGATAAATTGTTGTTCACTGTGGGTCTTTCCTAACAGGCAGTTTTTATGGGTTCAGTTTAGTTTTGTATTTGAGATGCAGTTGAACTGGGACCTTTTGGGGACCATCTCTCAGACAGTGCTTGTGTTGAGTTTAGTTTAACCAGTTTGCGTTACACAGCATACTTTAATTCCTGAGTCAACTAATGGGGCTAAAATATATTCTATTTTTTCTGCAAGTTAGTACAATTAAATTTCTTCAAAAATAAATCCTCATCCATGTTTCATGACTTACCTTGAACAAAATATTTTATTCCTGTTTTTATTAGCTTTTCGTGGTAAAGGTTAACAGGAAATATCCAGTGTGTAGAAAAGATTACAGGGCTATTCAAATTCAGTTGTGTGTGTGTTTGGGAGATCAGCGCGAGTCAGAGCTTCTTGGGCATTCGTGCATCCGGTAGGCACACATGTAGAATATACCTGGGAGAGAATCATTCACAGTAGATCACTATCATGAGCACTATTAAATAATTAAATGACAAAAGCAAGGATTGAACCATTTAAGTGAATCACAATAAAGCCACAGAGATTGGTAATCAACAGTGTGTATATATAGCCAAACACATACCTGAGAAAAAAGTAAGCACGGCAGCCACCCAGCCCATTATATATGACCAAGAGAATCGCCAGTTTCCATAACGTTTACCATAGTAGTTAACCGTCACTCCAGTGTAGACAGCCATTGCCAGCATAACAAAAAAGCCTGCCGATAAAGAACAACATTACATTCAACTATGAATTCACAGTAATGTGTATTGGAATGAATGGCAACAGAGGAGCTCACTGGAGATGAAAAAGAGGATGCCAGCTGCGAATGTCTTGTCAAACCCACTGAAGGAGGAGTAGTGGATAAAGGCCATTACACCAACCACCATACCAATGAAACAAGCCAGCAGGGAAAGGATCATGAAGGCTCGGGTTGCATCCCAGTAAGCTAAACGTAAGGCAAAAAAAGGTCAAGGTTGATACTTGATATAAACAAATGAAGGTAATTATGGAATCACCATCAATCTAAAGTTCAAATCTAATGTCAGTGAGACGTAAAGACACTCAATTGTACTCGCTTACCAATGCTATCTGTGTGCATCATGCACTTCCCTGGCACACAGTACCGCCATAAGCCCTGGTGCATGTAATTGTTGGAGTGACGGTACTGCATCCAGTAGTCCGTTGCCGTGGAGATAATGAGAAGTATGTTTCCAAGTCCAGCACAGAATAACCCACCTCCCATGAAGCTGTACATCCTGCCAAACGCACTGACTAACAGAGACAAACACAGAGCAGGTCAGTACCCTTGGCACATCCGCCCACCTGCTATGCCAAGGACAGTGCTTTGAAGTTGCTTTAAATAAAACTAGGTTTTCTAAACAATATTATCGGGAAGGTTATCTAATCATTTAGATTTACAAATAAAATGTTGGCTTTAAATACACATTTGTCTGCTATATAGCCAGCTCAGCTCAGTAGTCACTGCTACATACTGTATACATTTCCACATAAAAAATCAATCACTTTTTCTTAATTTGTATAAAAAGGTTATTTTTCTACCTACATCAAACTTCACATAGATGCCCCTCACATTTTCAATTGATTGCCTACCTCTTTCTTTCTTTTTTGTACCCAGATCAAGTATAAGATTCCGAAACACAGGGTTGTCAAAGCGCAGACTAGAGGAGCCCAATATTTCCCTGGGTGGCAGGAAAGTTTTGTTAGTGCATAGGATACCAAGCGAACAAACTGCCTGATAGAACAATGGAGCACGCTGAGCCGCAACCAATCACAGAGGATGAGTTTTGTGTTTAGGGAATCTGCTGAAAATACAAAACTGTTTAAGCACTGGGCAAATCTCAGTAATACTGATGACACAGGGCTTTCAATTCACAGTGCTGCACAACCACCTACAGTGTACCAGTAGTTAGCAATAGGTTAGCAATAGGCTTGCTAGAAAAGTCAATTTAGTATTGCAGAAGTGACATTATTACTAAAACCTAAAGGTATCTTTTGGGTAAAGGGAAAATTTTTTTTTAGACATCAATAATATACCAATAGTTGGTACTGCCCATGGCTTTTAATACCATCTCCAAAACTGGAGGGTAAAAATATGGATATAATTCACCATTATATTGTCTATTGTGCTGCAAACCCATCACAAAATGTGAAACAAAGACATAAAGCACATACTACAGAACAGTGTTGGCCCAGAAAAGACAATAATAACCTTAAAAATATATATATTTTAAATTATATTAGTAAAAAATATTAAAACAATAAATTGAAGTAAATTAAAGAATAAATGAAAGGCTTTACTTCTGCTACTAAAGGGGCAGGATAATATAGTGATCTAGGTGTTTGACTCCCAGATGGAAGGTCATGGGATTGAGCCCCAGAGTTGGCCTACCTGTAAGCATCCTTGAGCAAGATGCCTAACATCTATCTGCTCCATGTAATAGCACCATGTAATTGTAAGTCGCTTTGGATAAAAGCATCTGCTGAATGACCTAATTGGAATTGCTACGACGCCTAAAATATATTTGACAGTGGCTATTAGCTTGCACTGTTTTCTAAAAGCCACTAGATGGCAGTTTGCGTCAACTATAACAACACAAATATACAATCGTGAGAGTTGCTGAGGTAGAATCTGATTTTGTTCGGTTTCTGCTTTTGTGCCGTGGCTAGGTAATCTAGTCCCTCATACTAATTCTGTAGTATGGACGCTGTATAAAATATTGCTATATTTAATGTAGACTGTTTCATTTATTTTATCAGTTCTGATTTATGTAGCTAATAGAAGCCCCACCCTAACATTCTACAAACAAACAAAAACAACAACATTAATCTCACATAGCCATTTAAAACAAATCGTCCCCATGTGGATATTGGATATATTATCTTGATCCACATTAAAAGCTGAATTCAAACAACATTAAAAGTAGACCTTACTATAAGAAATACGTTTTTTTAACCTTTAGGATACATCTGTGTTTATTACAATCACCTCTCAGAGCACAAGAGAAATGTGTTTGTACCCGAAACACATACATACACACCAAGGACATGCCTCTCATGTGTTAGTAGTTTGTTGGTGCTCATCAAAGGGGGAGGGTGGTAATTCACAGGTAGCCTATAGTAATCCTAAAAGCATGCATTTATGGAACCCCTCTAAATAGCATAAACCCTTTAAATTGTACTGGATTATGATTATCCTCTAGCATGGTGGGTGCGTGTGGATGTTCCAGCCCACTTTACAAATGTGACAAACTGTATTCCAGCAAAAAATGACAGAGGAAACACAACATGAGATGTAAAAACATACTTAAAATCCAAATTACGTTATTTTGAATATGCCAAAGTGAATGGCATATTCATTTTGTAAAATTGCAAAATATAACCAATAAATCGCTCTAAAACCGTTCTGACTTTGCGCACCTCCCTTATCAAGATATTACAGCGACGCTACTAAGCATTCTGATGTCACCGTGGATCTCTGCAGTGACATCAGAATGCTTAGTAGCGTCGCTGAATGCTTAGTATGCTTTGTACCTATTCAGGTACAAAACTGTAAGCTCCCACTTCATTCTGTCCAATTTGCTCTCTCTCTTTCTCGCTACCTCCCTCCCTTTGTTTGACGCTCCTAGCAATGCAGCTGATTTGACACACTTGAACACATATCTAGTCTGCTTTATATCACACAGTAAGGAAGTATATTCACTGTTCACTCTGCCCTGAAAAACAACCTTGAAACTATTTATAGACCAGTCAGATTATTTCATCGTTGACTAAATATAAATAACATTCTTGTTGTGTCTGTAACATCATGGTAACAGACAAGAAAACCATCCAGCCACGGGGAAAACATGTCCTGTTGGTGGAGGTAACACAGTCAAATAATCTTTCGAGAGAAAGCAGATTTGTAAGAAATGTTTTATTGGCCAATTTACAAATCTTGACACAACACATCAGTGATCAATAGGGGGTACAGTACACCATTTTACAGAGATAGAAACATTCACACAGGTGTGCGCACAAAAGCCACACACAGTACACTGTGGCTTATTGCTTGTTGATATTTTTTTAACCAATACTTTAATCAACATTATTGTGAATCCATGGTAAATAGTAAAGTTACATTCAATAATCTGCTGTACAGCATTTAATAGAATAAAAATACATTACTATGCCTATCCCAGATAATTTACTTCCCTATGAGATCTTTAAATGTCCATATACATGTGGAGGCAGGACAAGAGACACAAAAAAATAACAAACTTTAAAATAAATATAAAACCTTGAATACAAAGAATAGTAATATTAACGGAACAGGCAGATGGAATTCCTTAATGGGTTCTGGCTTGTCTTGATTTTGCTATCA
The DNA here is from genome assembly GCA_027575585.1 of Percopsis omiscomaycus. Lineage (NCBI taxonomy): Eukaryota > Metazoa > Chordata > Actinopteri > Percopsiformes > Percopsidae > Percopsis > Percopsis omiscomaycus. Next base: position 1,957,497 of record JAODLI010000005.1, on the reverse strand, counting down.
ACAGGCTTATGGTTTCCAAAGACAGTAAATCAAGGACAAGGAGACTTTGATGTCACATAATCTGCTTCTGTCTACATGAGGTTCTGAAAGAAAACAAACACAGTCAATAATGAGAGTGGTGGCAACTAATCCGGAGGTTAAATCATTTCATTAGATAGCTAAATACATAAATATTATGAGTGGGCTGTTTTCATTCAATAATTTATAAAATATTGTTTTATTCTAATTATTTAAAATGTATTTGAGCCTATAAATAATAGAATGGAAACACAAAATATTGTCTAAAGATGATAAATAACATTCTGTTTTCTTCAAGCAAATATATCCCTAAGCATTACTACTAGTACTGTACAAGCATGGGAATTAATGTTTATAAAGTTAGACATATTGGTAAGTGCATTTCTCTAACTTACATAAACCCGAGATAAGAACTATCTGTCAGCCAACAGCCGACATTGCAGCCACTGTTAAGATAATTCGGAGCATACCCCATCTCTTTCCCAGCTATTTCCATGGCCTCTGGGTCCAGTAGAGGCCCGCGGGAAGGCCCCTCCACCCAGGGACTCATAGGCTGATATCTGAACCTTTGGCATGAAGCTGGACTGGCCATATGGGATTACATTCTCATCTGCAGATAACAATGTAAAATCAATTACTCAAAAGTGCAGCTTGAATTAAATGGGTCAAGCCTTATGCGATGAAGCAACCCTCCCTATGCCAGAGCACTCGGGGCATTGCTTACACTGATGGCTAATGGTTCTGTTAAAGCCTGGAGGGACATTAACACGCATGAAACATTACGCTAATAGCATGTATCTAGAGTCATTCTATCCTCGGTGGAATATTTCGTACACAGGACAACAAGAGTTGTTGGAAAACAACTTATGTATATTTTTGGTTTGATTATACTCTAGATACATACAAAAGTCAGAAATTATTCTATATTGCACATGCCTTGTGAGGACTTCGAAGGCTTTCTCTTCTCTGCTGAGAAGAAATCCCTCTTTTGCACGGTGGGAGACTCACTTCCTTCCATTCTGTCGCTGTCTGTTCGGCTGCGACCCAACACATGAGCTAGGAGTTGCAGGGAGTCGTCTGTAATGGGAGGGGCGGGCGGAGGGGGTAAATCTGCAAAACGGTTGACGGTTGGCGATTAGTAGCCATTGTGCACACCTAAGCAGCTCTTATTAACTACTGACATACAGTAATCACTCAGCTAGCTTACAGGCTAAATGCCGTACCTGCTGCGGTTGGAAGTTCTCGCCTGAGTGGTTTGTCCTTCTGAGTTTTCCTCTTACTTCGGGATCGATGTGCCTGGGTTACAGGACTGTCAGCTGGAGACTGGCCTGATAGGATGACATTAATGTTATCCTCTGGAAGCGCAGGAGAACTAAAGCATTCTGAGCAGCATTCTGAGCAGCAGTCAGAATAAATCTGAATAAATACTTTCTGTTAAAGGGACACGCCTCAGTTTGTGTCTGGAATTGCACCGTGTAGTTGAAACCAGTGTTTGAGTTTGTAACTCACTGCTGAGGGTATTACACTCCTCTCTACTCCCCCTACAGTGCCCATAGGTTCCTATCATCTCTACTGCTCCCCTTAGAGCAAAGCACAATTTTATGCACAGTTGCGTTTCAAAACATAAACAGTGAGCTGGGGAGGAAATCTGTGGTTCTGGGGTGCGGGGGGAGTGTAATAATAATATGTCTGGATATACAGCACACAGGAACCTTTGGCAAGGTTAGTCGCTTTCTGTTTTGTCGGTTCCTGTGTACTGTAAAAAGTTACCCAGTCCAGTCCGGGGGAGTGTAAAACCCAGTCCGGGGGAGTGTAAAACCCAGTCCGGGGGAGTGTAATACCCAGTCCGGGGAGAGTGCAAAACCCAGTCCGGGGGGAGTGCAAAACCCAGTCCCGGGGAGTGTAATACCCAGTCCGGGGGGAGTGTAATACCCAGTCCGGGGGGAGTGTAATACCCAGTCCGGGGGAGTGTAATACCCAGTCCGGGGGGAGTGTAATACCCAGTCCGGTGGGAGTGTAATACCCAGTCCGGTGGGAGTGTAATACCCAGTCCGGTGGGAGT
>JAODLI010000005.1:1942007-1955317 GCA_027575585.1 Percopsis omiscomaycus | reverse complement strand
CCCCCCCCCCCCCCCCCCCCCCCCCCCCCCCCCCACCAATCTGGCTGGGTTCCTTCAAAAAAACAGCAGGTGGCAGTATAAAATCAAATACCTCTAGGCTTTATCATGATACCAATATGTTTACTTTTCTGCCATTGTTGGTATTTATTAAGACCTGACATGTACTGTATATTGTGCACTGTGCATTCAGGCTATGTGTGTAGGGCTTGCATATTGAATAGTTGTCTAAAAGGCTCTCAAATATTTCTTTAGGGGTTTTGATATTTGACTATTTATCTATGTAGCCTAGTAACTGTTACATAAAGCACTATCACACACCAGCTATCAGGATCCAGAGTTAGCAGACACATAACCATGAGTTACATTACAGTAACAAATTAACACTTGCGTATTTTTAGGCTTCACAGCTAAGCTGAGAGACTATGGGATGCATGACAAGAATGTATGTGTGAGTTTAGATGTTTAACTTGAGAGGAATCACAGCCCTGACATCTATGTGCCATCTTCTGTATAGAAAAGTATTGAAATCAGTTAGTTTTATCTATCTGAAACTATAATAAACTTTGATAATGACATGCACCTGTTCAACGATGCTCCAATTCGTGGTAACCATCCAACTATTTAAATGGTTTGGCTAGATGTTTTAGCTTGTGTAAAAGTGACCTTGATATGTGAATGTAGTGCAGCAAACAAAAGTTAAAACAATGTAAACCGCATCATTGTAACAATTGGAAGTGTATCATTTCAACAATTAAAGGCATCAGAAACTCGAGCAGCTGGAAATTAGTTCCTCAGGCTGTCTGTTAGGTAGGTATATTGCAAAAAAATGTAATTATATGTTCTGCATGGTTGAACTCCATTTGAATCACAAGGTAATACAGATGGTGCCTGCCTTGGAGTCTTTTCCAATGCACAGTGGGCAGCCTAGAGATTACAACAGTTCCATTCTGCAGAATAGATTAAGATGTCCACATCTGTACTCCCACTCAATCATTTTGATGGGCGGTTCACAGATCCGGTCACCTGCCAGTGAGCTATGTAATTGAAATTAATATGACACCCTTTTCTGATATAGAACACTGGGGAAGAGTGAACCTATGAATCCCTGTTGTACACATCAACAAAGAGCATGACTGCTAGAGACATACTGTAACAGGGTTAAGTGTGTACTCGACAATGTACTCTTAACATATCCAGTCACACAAAACATTTGTTTGGTTGCAAAGTGATAACTTGCCCATTGCCTGTGTGCAAATTGCACATGTTTTAGCACATGTGTGCAAAAGAGTAAGTGCTATTCTCTACAGTTTGCACAATTACTACCTTTGTTCATGCACACGGCTTGCTGATCAAAACTGATGAGTTGCTTCCCAGTGAAATTGTCGTACTCTTCACAACTTCTTTTTTTTGTCATCGTGTGAGCCATTACATGCAAAATGATCTATTCAATTATTAAAATCTGTCAGACATGCATATTCCATACATATCTATGACATGGGATGTTTGTGATGTCTGCTAAATTGGCAAACTACTTGCCAGGTGACAAAGTAATGAACTAGGAATCACAATCTTGCCAATCAACCAATTTTCTATTCACTATATATGACTTTACGTGGGAGAAATGTAAAAATGGACATGCAAATGTGAATGTTGCATGGAACACATTGCTAAAAAAAATTATTTACGATATACATACAGTACAAATGTGCATATGTTTTTCTATGTACTACATACTGTACAGCATTGACTTTTCCCAGTAATTTTTTACCTACTGTTGAAATGGGTATCTAAAAAGCTCAGTGTTATAAACAATAGCATTTAGCTAGACAAAACTAACATTCTTGTATAGTACAGTAAGCAGTCAGCAGTCAGCAGTGTCAACAAAAAAGTTGAACAAAACTGACATTTGTATATAAAAAACATTTCCAAGGTTGACTGCCATGGTGAAAAAACATCTAAACATTTTGACCAGTTATGGCTCAAACAATGACAAAAAAACTTTGGCCAATGTAAAAAACTAGGTTTTGAAGCATGAATTAAATGTTTTGGGTGAGGTACTACATTTTGCAGACATGCAGAAGAGTTGTGATGTTCCAAAAACAATTGTGACAATTGCACTTAAAGTTGAGAGAATATTAAGACTGTTTCAAAAAAGGAGCCAAAGCGATTAAGAAAGACTGTAATAATACATTTATAATTTAAAAAATGGCAGCAGCACTGAATCTTTTGACAAATGGGTGCAATACTTTTATTAAATCAAGTTGTTTGGAGTATAGCTGTTGTATGTTGGTTAATGACCAGAAAAGTTATTTTTGTGCCACCAGTTTCTGCAGGCTACTTTATATAATGTTTAGGTATTACAATAAAAAAAACACACATAATCTCTTCTGTAGATTTACGGTGAGAAAAATAAAGGTGATAGCAATCACATAGTGATCCTGGCAGCAGGCAATGTTGATGCCATTGAGGAAAGAGTGGGCAGTCGGCACCACAGGTGTAAGATAATAGTGTATTCTGTTTGTTTTCACAGCAGTATGTTTTCTCGTAGTGTATATACGTATATATATATATATATATACTGTATATATATAGTATATTACTATACTAACTATAAGTATAATTTTGCTGCCCATTTGGCACTTATTGTGTCCTAGCCGTCCTGAAAGGGTTGGACTCCTCTCTCCGCAATCCCTTCAAAAGGTTTCTTCCAACTCTTTTTTGTTTTTGCCTGATGGGAGAAGGTGTCATTTGTTTCCATGTGAAATGTGGGACCTGTAGGCCTTTGATAATGTAATGTAGGGCAATATAAATATATACACTTTACTTGGCTTGATTTTTCTCACCATTTTGCATAGTCCTTCTTTCAAAGATTTATAAAATGGCCCTGTCTGAGTCCTCTGCTAAGTATATCAAAATGGTAAACCTAGTTATTTGTTCAGTTTTTTGTTTTTTGTTTTACTTGAACATATGTACCTAAATTATAAAATCAATAGTTATATTACTCAACCTTGATATGTTTTTTCATAATGGTGTTAGTTAGTGTTTTGTCTATAATATTTTTGGCTCACAAAGCCAAATCTGCATCTTTTCAATAGTCTACCCCCAGTGGCTAAATAATATTACTCCTTTACTCCTTTAAGAACTTATGACAAGTGAAAAAATTCTCACTAATGGTTGAATGTAGATTGACTATAGATGTATATTAGAAAAATATCAAAGAACGTTCTAATTTTCATTTTTGTGGTGGGGTATTTCAATGTTCTGTGAGATGATGTTTACTATAACTGTGACTCGGCAGAATACAGAACATTTAGCAAGGGAAAGATACATGATTCACATGCGATGACATACTGTATATCTCTCCAGACATTGCTCAAAAAATTTTTTGTTGCATCTTATTTTTACTCTCCTTATTTATCTTTTCTAAAAGATGTCACATGCTGTCTGACAAAAACAAACCACAAACTCGTTTCTGTTGCTCGTGAAGTAAAGCAAATTCCGTTATGTTATATTTGTGTTACCACGGAAACATGCTGTACTTATCAAGGTTTGTTGTCCCGAAGGGTCATGAGATGTTTTGGTGTTGTGTCAGCAGTTCCGTAATTGTATGCACGCAGTGAGAAAGACAGGGGGGTATTGGGGTTGTGGGAGGTTGGGTGTGGAGACAGATTGACCTTGTTCAGCTAAAGTCAAACACTTTAACATAGCTCCTCTGACAGTAATTGTGAGGACATAGTGGAAATTAGGATTGTCCTATGCGCCAGTTTAGTCATAGAATAACAATAATGGTTCCTACAACGGGAAAGACACTTAATGGAGAGAGGCATTCTCAGGCCCAGGGGCACTGTCCGACTGGATAGTAATTCTTCATCTTTAATGCAAGCCTTTTTCTACAGAACATGAAGCATATTCCAGCTGACTTTGAGAGAGAGACCCAGGTTATATTAATAATAACTTTGACATAATTAGTGTGAAATTTAATTTGTATATTTCTTCTTCTTTACAATAGTTGACACTTTATTTTCTCCTCCCCTCGAAATGGTCCTAATTGGCTCATATTTAATAATAGATAGTTATGAACCTATTGATGACAAGAGCTTGGAGACACACAGGGAGAACAGCATGCTGTGGACTGTGTTTGAAACAATTGTATTTTGCTGCTGAATGCTGAATTATTTTGGCTTGTTTAACCCCTAAATGGAGTCATATTGGAATCATATATCATGATTTTGTAAACATATTTCTCCTTAATAACCTGATGTAACTGTTCGGTTTTGGTTACTTTTTTTTTTACAAATGTGTGCCAACTGTTAGCAATTGTATTGTTTTCAAATGCAGATGAACACAGGGGACATACTGTATACGAGGAAGATCTCCTTAAAAAGATGCTGCGTCACGAGCAAATCCCTGCCACACCTCCTGTCTAAGGACAGCCCTTAGTAAGTCACCTTCTGGTTACGTTTGTATAGCTCAGCACACTCCTCACGGACTGACTGACTGATGGGTTGGTTGATTGATTAAAGGGCATATTGATTAACTGATTGGTAGACGTTTTTTGTTGTTGTCCTGACATCATAGTTGACTGCACCAAGGTGGAGCCTCCTGTCTTTCCTGTATCCACGTCACAAACTGTTGTGGAGACCACAAAAGAGCCCCTTAACATTCAGTCTCTCGTCCCTCTTGTCTCCACATTACATATTGGTGTGCAGACGACAAAGGGACTTCTTAACATTGAGCCGTGCAGCTCCCAAGGCCAAGTCTAAAAAGAAGTCTACTCTACAGGCTGCTTCTTCGGCCTCTAGAGGGCATTTAAGAGCTTTTTAGGTGGAACTATTTACTTTTTTAACCTGATGTATGCCATGGTTTAATGATTCATATTTTATAATACAGTTTTTTTCAATCGCTTTGTTAAGACTGTTTAATTTTTAGAAACAGTCTTAACATTCTCTAAAGTTGTCAAAACTGTTTTATCACAACTCTATTGCATGTCTGCAAAATGTTGTACCTCATGAGGTACTAGGTTTTACGTCAGTACATTGGCCAATGCAAAGGTTTTTTTGTCACCGTTTGAGTCATTCTGGTCAAATTGTTTTTTCACCATGACAGTCAACCCTGGAAATATTTTTATATACACATTTCAGTTTTGTTCTACTTTTTACCACTGACTGCTTACTGTACTACAAAAGATGGTCTCATTTGGGCTTTGAGGAAGTGGCCAGCTTGTTACATGCTCCATATCTAACAGGAAAAGCCCAGCGCCTGTCAAAAGATTCTGGCTAGCCTCTACCGCAGCTAATGTCGGTGAGGAAAATAGCTAATGGTAACTAGATGTAGACAGTCTAGAGAAGAAACTTCTTCTTGTATTCAGCCAACCTAAGTTCTCCCATGAAATCCCCCTTTTCCGAGACCTTCACTGGCTCCTCATCTCAGCCTGCATCTGATTCAAGACAATGGTGTTGGCCTACAAGACAAGGCAGTAAAAGGAACTGCCGTGCTCTACCTCCAAGCAATGGTAAGATTCCAGGTCCCAACCAGAGCACTTCGATCTACCACCTCGGCTGGCAGGCTGGCAGGCTGGCACCTCCGTCGCTACGATGGCGTAAGAGTTGCTCAGCCAAGTCTCGACTCTTCTCTGTCCTGCAATGGTGGAGTGGGTTTCCTGCAGCAGTCAGGACAGCAGAGTCACTACTGATCTTCCAAAAGAGACTTAAAACCCACCTCTTTAAAATCCACCTTGGTACCTCGACCACCAATCTCTCTACCTCATAGAACTCCCACTAACAGAAGTCCTCTATAATAAAAAAAGGCATAAGTGAAGTAACCATGACAACATGATGCTGTCCTTATACTAAAAGAATGTTGCTTGCTTGTAATACCTGGTGGTTAATTGGTTCAACTGTTGACAAATGTACTGTTTGTAAATTGCTTTGGATAAAAGCGTCTGCTAAATGCTGTCAATGTAAATGTAAATATATGTACATAGTTAAGTAAGGGTGTATACAATATATGCACTATACACTAATTTACTTATTTACACAACACTGCATACAGTAATATTAATATAGAAGTATGTAAATAAAAGAAAGTATAGAAAACAAATAAGATTTGTGTATTAGTCAGATTATCGAGTCTAATTTTTAATCCTTTGCACTAGCTTTATAATATCTATCTCACAATAATCTACAATTACTACAAGGCTGAACCATTACATACAGTACATTAATTACAATACTTATTTGTTCACAAATATGTGTGTGTCCATTTAAGGTTATTTTAGTAGTGTTACATATGGTACTTTAAGTAGTATTATAGAATTGTTATTTGAAGTACAAATGTAGTGTTTTTGTATTTAGTGTTTAATAGTAGCCTATCTATTACAGTGGTGGATGGCGTAGTCTATTAACATTACAGTACTTTATGGTTTTTAGTGTTACAGTATTATATGCATAAACCTATTTAAGATCCTAGTTTGTATCTAAAACTGAATCTTCAGTTTAAAACTGTAGGCCTACAGTATAAGCCTAAATAACAAACATGATTGATTATGGTCTATGCAGAAACAGGGAGGAGACCAATTAATGCAAAAAAAGGTGAAACCCAGGAAGACCTATAGTAGGCTTACTACATTTCTCAAGAATGACAGATGTAGGCCAGTGCGATCTCACGTCTGATCTTACGGTACTAAAAGGTTATGGATGCGCATATCTCTGCGGTTATTCTAACCGCTTATCAATGTTTTTGCAGCGGACAGCTTCATTATTTCATCCTAACGTTTGCAGCTGTCGAGAAAACGGGCAAAAGATATTGCATTTGTCGCCACACCCATCACATCAGCCAGCAACCATCCAGGCATAGCACGCTAGCAGAAAAGCAGCGTTTTGTGTCGCCGACTGGTATAGTGGGCTATGCTACAACAGTCCATTGCGTGTGCGGATGAGAGACAGATGAGTCACACTGATAGCCTACAGTATGCTACATGATAATCGCATACCATATGAATTATCATACACCTGCTGAATAGCATGGAAGCGGCACTGTCATAATACGCGAGATCAGGTCTTAACAGTGCAGTTGGATGAATATGGATGGTTGCACGTGGTGCCACTTTCGGAGCGGTATTTAAGGATGTGGACACGGCTCTCTGTCAATGCGCATGATACTGCGGTTCCACTACTACGGCACGCTCCAACTCACCTTGAATTGGAACACGACTGTTCTCCTGTCATTCGGGCACGGGGCGTACGGATAACCAATACACGCCCCAAATCTCCTCTAGCAAACCAATCGAATAGTAGAAGAGGCGGACCTGTGGCTACATTCTCACACTTGGTTTCACTATGCGCTCGTAAAACGGATCCGTCTACTACGAACGCGACGGTGCAGGTGCTCTGTCTCTTAGGGAGAGGATGCGGATGGAAGGACGGGGGAGGGAAGGGATGAAGGGAATCGCCTAGAAGAAAGAATACAGAATATGAGAGAGGTGTATTGATAAGAGACCGTGCGGTGCAAGGTCGAATATGAAAGATTGGTTGAACGGGGCACTTTGCGTGGTATTAGCTGGTCGGCAATAGTACTATGATTTGGTATGTGGCCACTCTGATAGCAAGTGTATTCAGCACCAGAGGAACGGCCGCTCAAGGTGAGTTGAAGTGCAATATATTTTGTGCAGCAGATAACATATGATTTCTGTTGTTTTCATGTGTGCATGGTGCTCGGGGTTTGGACTGCATGCCATTTTACACTAATGCCTGTGATGCCTACATCACAGGAACTGTGGGCTATTTCATTGTAACAAATGGCTGCATATCTCACGTCACGTGAAAGTTCTGCCTTGGTTAATTCGTATTAAGGAAATAACTGGCTGTTGTTTTCAAATATCCCATGTAACCTATATTTCCAATGGATTGTGCATGATATAAATGGGGTTGAATATAACAAATATTCACATCAAAGACATTGATGTGCCAGTGTTCAAAAATGATTGGTTAGTCTATTGATATCACATTGCCTGTAGCCTACAATGAGTTAGGTTTGAATCGTACCTAGTCTGTCGTATCTATGTTGAACAAATGTAGAAAAAAATTGAATCAAATCTTATAACCGTTTACATTTGAAGGAGAATGTAGGCTATGCATATTTCTACTGTACCACTACCACAATAGTCCCATTTGAGTTCCTCAGAAAGGGGTGTGACCGCCCCAGCCTTAAAAATGGAAAAGTAACTAGATACATCTTCGTGTGTTTGATAAAATGCAGCCATGCATTTGATGGAATACTTTGCTGTATGTGCGTTTTACGCTGGAACCACATGTCACATGGTGCCATCTGCTTTGAGCAACAAAACACTGCTCTCACAACACAATGGCTCTCAATGCTAAAAATGCTTACTGCTGATACGAACGGTAGGCCTACGTCATGTATTTATATTCCCGATCTAGACAATTGGAAATCAGATTCTTCAAAAAATTTCCCGACCACGTTGTATGCACTTGCTTAACCTTGCTTTTCCGCTGCTCTCCAGGTGAGGGAGACATGTGCCATGTCGTTGCCTGGTAACTGATCTCAATGACCCCAGCCCAAACTGGTCTCCTTAGAAGCTTGGCTCCCCGAAATGTTGGGGCCAGGTTGAGCACAATATGATAAAACAATCTACCATTGATTCTATTGTTAAAGTATTGTAATGTTAATTAAAAGAACAATATATATAGTATAGGCCTACTCTATATTCCATGCTGGTATGATGTTAATGAGGTTGATACAGTAGCAGCCTAGAAAGCAATACACTACAATGGATCTATCAGTGTGGGCAGCTTTCTATCAACTTGGCTTTTTCTAAAGTACTATTATCCTGATAGAGGCTACTGTATACCTGTATGTCTATTAATGCTTGAGTTAAAATATAATTATGCCAGCAATGCCTCTTACTGTACAACCTACAGTATTTTGACAATATGTCCTATTCCTTCAGAACTACAGAAATGTACGCTGATAGCTACAATCTTTTCTTCAACAGCCTAATGATTAGGTTGCTAATTAGACAATAGCCTACTCAAGTTAATCAGGATCACATAGAGTGACCTACATTCATGTTAACATAAACAGTTGAGAACATTTTTGTCTGACAGGTCTATGGTATAACAAAAAAACATAAAACATGAAGCTTCTATGAGCATCGCCTAAAAATATTTTGCCAAAACATTTAGATTCTTCATTCATATTCTTAGATTTTGTGTACAGAACTTGCAGGATAGGAAAAGTACAAAGTACAGTATGAATGAGCATAACTTAACATTATGGCAGATGACCGTGTATTTGTGAAGAATAATGCAAAAGAAATCACAGACCAGTGCATATTAGAACTTATTTTAAATATTTATTTTTAGAAGCACATGATATGAAGTTTGCCATCTCTCTCATTTAGGCTGTTTATTCTTACTGGTCAGGAGGCTTAACAGTGCAGTGTCAGCTGCATATTTGTGCACATATATGCAGATGACAAAGAAATATATGTAATTATTTACAAGATTTACAAAAATACACATCCCTATGATGTAACTGTGCTTAAGTCCTAATTTATATAGCAATTTGAGGTTCAACAGCAGATTGCAGGATGCTAAATTGGGACAGTAAGCAAACTGTATTTGCTTACTGGAACTATATTTAAACTATGAACAAGCCTTTAGAACACGTTTGTTGAGCATAATCAAGGCTTTAGCACAAAGGAAAAAAGAGGTTTGTTGGTAAATAGCTTGAGTTAAAAATGGCACCACATGCCTTGGTCGTTTTCCTTCTCCTAATAAGGTCAGAACCCATTACCCTTAGGCTTTTGTTGTTTTTGGGACTTTGACACCATCAGTTAGGGAGGTGTTTCCGGTAGATGTAAAATGTGTAAGATATACCCTCAAAAAGTTTACAATATAGGTTATGACATGTCCATAAAGCTGTATGCATGCCGTAATGGTGCATGGAACTGAAGCCATGCTTACTGCTTAAATCATTCTTGTGTGACTAGAGGGACGGGGAGGCTGAATCGGGGCTCATAGGACCAAGAAGGATAGAGAGATTTACTAGTGCTGGCTGTTGCCAGGAGAAAGTTGAGGAGTGGCTGTCATTCAAAATGCTAATAGAAGGGATTAAGGTCACTGGCCAGTGTGGCGGTAGGATGTGCTTGACAGACTGTACTTGTGGCCATGAGGAGTGACTGCTATGCTGACCTTTACTCTTGATGGCAAACTGACGCTGTAGTGGGAGTTTGACAGCCTTGGTGAGCTGGCGTTTCACCAAATCGTTTTAACTCTAATTTCCTTCCTTGGAACCTGCTCCTTGAAATTCCTTGAGAAACCGGAGCTCCCTCTGTGAACCATGGCTTGGCATGATGCAGAGGTCTCTCATTGAGGAAAGTTTGCTGGAGATAAAAATCTGCAGGGAGTGTTTGTGTGTCACAAGCTTCGCACACCTGAAGACCTTCCAGTGGTGCTAAGGCACAATTTGAGCTCTCTGTCTCTAGGATACAAATGTGGTCTGCAGTTAGCTTCACTTGTCTCTAGCCTTACTTACTATTAGGATATAGGTTAAAAGTTGTCAAGGAGATGAACTAGAATAGAATATCAGAACATAAATATAAAACCTGGGAAAATAATTGGTATGGCTGGTTTTTAATTTAGGTATGCTTACCCTCATTTTTGTTATAGTGCTCCAGAACCACCAGTTTCCCCCCCAGCTCACGGTTTATGGTTGAAACACAACTGTGAAAGTGCACGTGGATGTACAGGGACGGGTAGAGATCAGTTTGAGCCTATTAGCAACATTATACCCCTATTACTCCAGCCGGTACAGAGTTGCAGCGTTGCAATGTGTCAATGGGTCAGTTACATCTCAAAGCAATCCATGCAAGAAATTGATAAATTTATTTAAAAAAAACACGAAGAGCGCAATGAATTACATTTCAGTTTACCTCTTGGATGAACTTGTTTAAATGGACATAAACCAGCACATTTTGTTTTGTATGCTGCTGTACTTTATTAATTGTGTGATTTGGCTTTTCAGACACATTACTGCGAATTTTGTGAACTTGGTAATGTGTTATACAATATGTTGCCCTCTGTGTAGGACTGTGTATGGTGTTTAGATGCCCCGTTTATTTTCTGTTCTGGTCTTTGCAAACTCAATTTTCTTTTGAACAATAAATGGAATAGTGCCTCATTCTGTCAGAAAGCATAGCAGTGTTTTATGCCCATGACTTTGCACAGAGAGGACAGCACAATCTCCTTTTTACTTATTTCCCTGTTTTTTATTCACTAGCCTTTGCCATAAACATCATATTCAGAAACATTTAGCTTTGGATGTCATTCTTTAAAATTAGGCATTGTTTCCACCTTTATGCCTGTACAAATTGTGGCGGCGCAATGCCCCTGAGATTTGTTGTGTTCAGATATTTTAAATTGTCATTTAGTCAAAGTCATTTTGAATCGTCAGTTGTCATTTATTTACCAATAAGTTGACAATGACACATCTTAAATTGAAGTTAAATTAAAATATTTTTACTATTGCCACCTCCCTAATATTATATGGATTCACAATGTCACCAAATTGGTTATGTGATTAAGCGTATGATGTGTTGATCATTTGGTTCATTTAATCAGCCTAATAAAAACATTAAACTCACCTTAAAAAGAATAAATTAGCAATACAGCATCAAGCAACAACTAAGAGGTTATAGTTCATTACCTCTTAAGGAAACATGAAAATTGCCTTTTAACTTTTGCCTCATTTCCCCAGTAAAATTATGTCCCTATTAAACAAAATAGGCCAAAACATATGATTAGTACTTATTGTGAATAAAAATCTTCACCTTAAACATTTCTAAAACTGATTTTTTTTTTATGACTGCATTACCAAGTCCGAGCAGGCGGGACATTCCAACCAATAGTATTGTCACATAATAGGCAAGTTATCCTTCATGAGAGAAACCAAGCTAAGGGTTGGCATCCCTTTCTGTGTCACTGCCCATGTTTTTAATGGCACGCCCAGCTATGAAGGATCCAATCAAATCATGGATCAAATGACATACAGGCTGTACCTCCACATTGGAGGTGCAAGATATGCTCTGAATGCTGTTTTACGTTTAATGTGTAATTAGAAGTTAAACTTTGTGTCTTCTATGAAAAATATGACCCTACCTAAATATACATGACTGTACTCAGTCACCTATTCTGTATGCCCTACCTTGTCCCTCCCAACCATGAGAATAAAGCTTGTATAGTATAATAGTATAGCTCAGAGAAACTCTGTGCTCAAGATGTGGGTGTCAGACCCCTGCCAATACAGAAATGGGCATGTGCCGGCTCTTTCTGCTAATACCACCACCCCACCCGCCTCCATCAACCAGTGCAATCCTAGGGGAGCTTTCTTGCAAATAACGCCTGCAGGATTCTGGGAAAGACAGTTTTTGTCATCCTGAGTGTCCAACTAAAGGGCCAGCCTAATAAATCGTGAAGCTGAAACATATATTTAGGTAATGCCGCGCTTACACAGCTTTATGTAGATGTTTATAGGATTATAGATTGAATATGGATGGGATACAGCAGCTGTGTGCCTTTCTTTTAGATGTTTGCCTTTTTCTGAGCAATAAAGCAGCAAGACAGGTTTTGAAAAGCAAACGTAAATGAATAAAACATTTTTATGAACTGGATTTAATAATGATTATGTTAAATGGGTAGTGTGTATTTATTGGTCGGAAATGACAGATCAAAGATAAGACGGGTCCCTAACGCCGCACACACAAGGGTGTCTGTGCATGTGTGCTTTGTCCAATCATGTTCCTCAGATTCGCTTTGAAAAATGTATTAGCTCCTCTTACACCAGAGATTTCATGATGATTCATGCTGAAGCAAAAGGCTAATACTGCTTGTAGTGTACATGTATAAACTGCATACGCAAATGCCACCTTAAATATAAACAAAAGAAGCAAGAGAGAGAAAAGAGAAGCAAAATTACCATTCCAGTTTTTCCAGTTATTACTTTAAATATGACACCAAGCCTATCTTTATAATGAGTGTACAAAACAAATCACAAACACTGGTCAGGCAGCCAAGGAAAAAATAGACTTAATTATTGAAAGGCGAGATTGCAAGGATTTAAATAGAGAGAAAACAGTCATGAGATCAGCAGAATATAAAGTAGGTAATGTGCTATTGCCATGGGGTTTGATCCAGAGTGTGCAAAGTTAAGCTTCTTTTCCACCTATATAGATTTTCAAATCCAAGTTGTTTCTGTCAAAATGTTTGTCTTCACTTGGGTATTTGTTTGCT
>JAODLI010000005.1:1922669-1939407 GCA_027575585.1 Percopsis omiscomaycus | reverse complement strand
CGGTGGGTTCGGTGAATGCGCATATGAAACTGGTGGGGTTCAGTACATCCAACAAGGTTAAGAACCACTGTTTTAGAGACTCCCCAAAATTTCACAAATGTAATAATAATTCATTATTAAATAGGAGCCAAGCTCCCCTGGGTCCCCTGTAGTTCGCACCCTGTCCCCAACACTTGTTTTAAGTATAACTAATCTCCGTAAAATTTATATTTTTCCTGTTATGGGATGAACCCATTATGTCTCTCTCTGAGTGCAGATATTTGGGTGCCTAAAGTTAGCATTAGCCAAAACTAATATCACTGTCTCTTTTTTCAGGTCAATTTAAATCTTCTAGGGCCTCATTTTGTTTGTCTGTTTGTCTGGCCCTTTCCCTGAAGCCAGTTTGCCTTGGGTGTCCCCACCAGGAGTGCAAGGCTCTTGACAACAAAGCCCTCAGCGCCACTGGCGCATGCAAAACCCTCCACCATGATAAGATTGATGTACAAGGGAATATTTTCTCACTTCTCTTCAGTAACCTATTTTGGTCTCAACGCGGGGGTCGGGAGATACTGACAATGATAATGATTCCAATATTTTAAAATCTCTTTGTTAAAGCAGAATTAATCTTTCGTTAAATCCTAAACTCTGTAGCTTCCTTACCTCAATCACTTGTTCATCATCCTCCATTCACTTTCATTGTTTCTCAAAAACATACTTCTAATGTGTCTGCAATTTACTCCAGTTTGTTGTTGTTGCTACTGTATATACTGTACTATGTTAAAAATTTTAATCCAAAACATACATATATTTTTTAATTAATTTATTATTTAAGCTTCAGAATATACTACCATAGAAACGAGAGATCAGCTTTGCAGATGCACTAGAATTATGTTTTGGAGAAACAATAGAAGTTGAGAGTTGAGAGTGTATCCCAGTGTTCCCCAGTGCTGTTTCTCCTCTCCCTGCAGGTAGAGCCTCCCTGCATGGGAAGGCCTCATTGCAGATCGACCCAGTGCGCTCTGAAGACCAGGGCTGGTACGAGTGCAGGGTCCTTATGCTGGAACAACAGTACGACACCTTCCACAACGGCAGCTGGGTGCACCTCACAGTCAATGGTAAGTTGCCTTCCCACGACATCTGCAACTGTTTGTTTAGATAAAATGAGTGTTGATTCATTTTGTGAGGTCCATTCAGCTTATTTGATCAAGTATGATATGGTCATTTAGACTTTTATCCAAAGTGCCTTACATTGAGTACAATGCCAGGTATTAAGTTTTCACCCCAACATCCAGTCTGCATTTAGTTTTTCTCGAGTGGCCAACGGGCTATGAAGAGAGGATTCTGCCACTGTCAGAAAAGCTCCATGTTGTGAGTGGAAGTCTTCAAGTGCAATGAGTGGCCATTAGACACTGCTTTAGATGATCCTAGCAGCTCCTTTTCAAAGGGCCTGGGGGGTAAAGGTACGAGAGACGGGATAGAAGAGAATCGATTTGGTCCTGTTTAAGGCGGATCTGGCATGGATCATCTGTGACCATGAGAGCTATCAAACTGATGACCAGGCGGGGAAAAAAAATCTGCACCTTTGCATTTCCCAGGAATGCCCCAGTGGCTTAGAGAGTCCTATGTGACTCTGCGTTGCTCGAGCCCATCAAATGCTGAAGTCACAGTCATACCTTTGTACCAATGTGACTTCAAATGAAACAGATAAATCGCCTTATTTATGTCATGAGGTTGGGTGATTGGGGTGACTATTGCTACTCAAAGCCTCCCAGTGTTTGTTCGACTGGGTAAAAACTGGTTTGGACAAAAACTGTGTGCTCATCCTGGTCCCCAAATCACCCCCACCTGTCCTGGTGAGCTCACGTGCCTTCCTGCACCCATACGCCACCCAGTGTTCAAAAATAATCCCAGCATACATACTGTAATGGCTGTAACAGTGACATTAATTTGGATAAATTTACCCTGTTGCATGGTTAGTGTAACAAAAGCTAATGCATACAGTGCATGTTCAACATGTCCGCTGCGCTGAATGGCTCGCGCCGGTACCTCCCCTCGTTTGTACTCTTCGGCTCACACCCTTCTCTATGAGGTCCTTTTTATCTTTTATCCAAAGTGACTTACAATCACATGGTGCTATTACATGGTGCTATTACATGGAGCAGATAGAGGTTAGGCATCTTGCTCAAGGATGCTTACAGGTAGGCCACCTCTGGGGCTTGAACCCACAACCTTCTCGCTGCGAGTTTAACACCTAGACCACTAGACTATCCTGCCCCTCCCCTCACAGCCAGCTACACTGTCGTACAGTTCCAGACAATTGTGTTTCACATTATAAACAGTGAGCTGGGGCAAAAACGTGGGCTTCTGGGGTCCATAACACAATTGAGGTGTGTACGTTTAATATTGCTTTTTAGAAATGCTGTTATGTATGGTTACCGTGACTGGGAGATTTTTTCTATGCATTTTTCTACATTTGTAAGCAGTTGCTCAGGTCAGAAATAGTGATTATTGTGAGAGATCATCACAGTCTTCCAACTTCAGATCGAGACTTGGGGGGGGGGGGGGGTTGTGAACAGCATATTGTCAAGCTCATTTACACCCAGAATGTAATTTTGAATTGTGAAGTTATGCACACTGCATTACTCATGCATATACGATTTATAACACGCCCACGCTTTACAGTGGATCGGGATCGCTGCGTTCTAACAAATGCCATGTACGTGAAATAATTGTGTATAGTCCCTCTGACTCCATAATCGCTGTGAAATAAATAACCGTCTTAAGTTGTTGTTATCATCAGTGCAATGCGGAATGGTTTCTGGTGTCGGGGGAATGCGTACAGTATGTGTGCATCACACGATGTGTATTCATTTCTATGCTGTGTTCTGCACAGTGTATTACATCAGCATTGGTTGTAGTTCAATGGAAGCTCTGTCTGCTAGATTACACCCATGGTTCCTCTGCTAGCAAGTGTCACCTGCTCGGGCTCTAGGGGTTCAGATACTGCCAACATCTGTGAGTTTGCGTTTGTGTGTGTGGCTGTGCACGTCGGTGTGCGGCTGTCTATCGCTACGTGTGTGTTTGGATAAATGTCCTCCTTGGTAGACACACTGCATCTCTGTAGCTAGTCTCATCCACATTCACCGACTGTTCAATCGCTCCCTCGTTCTTCTCTCTCATCCCTGTCAGTGACTGAATATATAATAATAAAATGCATTTCTAATATTAAAATAAATGTCTTAATTATAACAATTTTTTTTAAAATATCATGTATTTTCTTCACTATGCAAATTTTACAATACAATTTTATATTCATGTTTTACCCAGTGTTTACTGATGGCAATAAAGCACAATATTGGCACTGTCCTGCCTTCCTACCACCTTCCACCCACTCTTACTTAAAACCAATTTGGAGTTCAAAATTAAAGTTAAAAATATCTACAGAAATATAATTTTCCATTACGTGCTGGCACTAGATTGAGACGTTTCAACAAAGCTGCAGTTGCTTTGTTACTTGCTGTTAAATCAGGCTATCGTGTTTACTGAAGAACTGTTTGTGTCTAGACATCTGTGAGAGAAATTGATACAGGCCTGTGGTCTTCGTGTTACTGCTGTCCTGTATAAATGGGGGCCTGTGAGGGAAGCAGGTGCTGTCGTGGGCTGGCCTCCACACAGACACTAAGGGCAGTCATTTCCTTGGCCGGTGGTATTTGCATACACTCCTGCTTTGAGTTCCTGTTCGCTAGCCTTAACTTCCTGCCAAGCAGGCAGGGAATTCATGCCCACACAGTGGCAGGTGTCAGATGGCAAGGCCTTGTGCCCGAAAAAGACAGTGAGGCCACTCTCTGCCGACGCTCGTCTCCTCTCCGCCCACCCTCCTTTTTTTCTCTTTTCTTTTTTGCTCTGGTCTCGTCCTGTCCTGTCCGCTGTACCCTGGACATTTTGCTGATCAGCATGCTTTTCACAGATTGAAAGACCAAAGGAGAAAGTGTGTCTATTTTTTTCACTCTTCATTTTTTCCTGCCCGTCCTCTCCACTCTGTTAAATTTGAGGTAACAGAGACTGAATGACTTAGGGTGAAAGGATGAAAGAAGCTAAAGAAAGAAAAGAGAAGAAGTTCTCTTAAGCATTGTGTTGCTGTTGAAACCATCTCAGCCTCATGGGGTAAATCAACTGAAAACATGCAGGCCTATTCCCTGTGGAGTTTGGAGACTATAAGAATAACAAAGAGAAAAACTGAACAAGACTCTAAATTACTAAATCATCTAGTCAGTTAGCGGCAGAGGAGAGAGTCTTTAAAGAAGACTCTCAATTATCTGCTAGTGAGGTCTGTATAGAGGACAACACTGGGATACAACAAACCTGGGAATAGTACAGGCAACGACCAGTAAATTGGGTAAGATTTTGACACTGAAGGTGCTTTCTTCACATCTCATGAATACAAAATAACAATAAGTGACAATGCGCAAAATAACGGCATGCCGTTTTTAAAGCTACACTCCTCGATTGTGTTATAGCGCCCCCAGAAACACTGCTTTCAGCCCCAGCGCACTCTTTGGGCTCTTGTCCGGTGCAAGGCCGGGAGTAGCGCTAACACAACCGTACTGACCATTTTGTTTCCCGCCTGGTCAGACCACGTCTCAGCGCAGACGCAGGCGTTGTGTGGTAGTTTCGGGGCTTTAGGAAAAGGTGCACCAAGTACACACTCCAAAATCCCACATGTCACTTTTGTGTATGTTATGTTTGCCTATTTCGTGTATAATGTAACTAAGGAGTACTGCCTTTTTTCTCACAAAACAAAATATATGCACTGTATCATTGTCTTCCAACCTAAAACAGTCAATGTGCGTCATTATACATGTAAAACAACATGGTGACGGGGATTTCAATATTTCTATTTCAGGTTGAATGAGGTTATCCCAGAACAAACTCATGTTAAATGGTAGCCTGTCAAATAATGATGTTTGCGTAGGCCTAGACAGCGTAGATGTGCACTGAGTCTATGGACAAAGAAGCACATTTCTTGATCTGTCAGCGGAAGAATGCAGGCTGAAGCAGCACCTGGACAGAGAGCGCGCTGCTTTTTGAAGGGATTGAGAGGAGCTGATTTGATTGGCTGTAACTGAAAACAGCCCCCACCACTCCTACTGATAATGGATTCATTCTAATCCAACCCTTTTACCACCACGTCACCACGTCCCAAAAGTAGCAAAAAAGTAGCGGCCACGCCGTGACTCTGCATGAAAGTGCACATGGGGGACAGGTAGATAACAGCGTGAGCCTATGAGCTTCGCAGGGGGGAGGAGTAGAGTTGAGTGCGAACCTCCCTTCACTTAGATCATTTTCAAACCAATTTTTTTTTTCAACCACAACCATACATAATTTTGAATACAAATACAGGAGTGTCTCTTTAAGAGTTATATTGGGGAAAAAAAGCAATATAAAATGTATAAACTAATAGCATGGTTTACTTGGCAGTTGGCAACCTTCAGAAATGACTTGGAACCATGAGATAGAAAAACCTGTAGTGGTTTTTATTTGTATCGCAAATAATCCATTTTATTACGCTATAATTAGTAGAGAGTGAAGGGGCAGTAAGAATAGGCAGATGTCTTAAAGTGCTAATTGGGCTATTTGTTTACTCAGCGTCAGGTATTTGTGTGCAGTCTGAATCATGGCTATAATCCCAGCGGCTGGCAACGACCTACTTGTACAGTGATTCCTCTCTCTTGAACTAAACACAGCGCCACTGTTTATAATCATAATATCAGCTTGAAATATTTAGAGCAGCTGGCTCTAGAGAGTTGTGATAGTCTTTGATTTAAATAGGCGATATTAGTAAAGCTCAGCGACTGGTAAAAATCGCATCGTTTTCTCAGTAAATGCTTTAGGTTTTAGCTCTCTCTGAGTGCAAGAATTTCATTCAGACACTCAGAGAGAGCTAATGGGAGCCACTCAAGACATCTACCTGTTACACGAGTTACCTTTTTGAAAACTGAATCAATAAAATCAGCAGCACTCACTGTCTTAGAAATCCTCAGTCTCAATCTACCTGTATGTCACTATTTAAACTGCCCTCTAATAAATATCAACCCTTAACTGAACACACATAGTGGAACAACACAGGGCTGATTTGGTGAACTGGAATGTCAGTATTTGCACAAAATCTAGCTTTTGACTTGTGTCACTTGTTATCATTTGGCACTTTACAAACTCACAAAAAGATCTGTCCTGATGTATAAAGGATATTGTTGTTAACCTGTATGTAAAAGTAAATGTTTCTTTTGACTTCTGCAGGACACTCTACCCGAACCAGGACTCTTCTGTAATTACACTCTAATGACTTCAATTTTGAATTTGTACCTTCAACATATACTTGTTCACACCACATCTTCTTGTATTTCTATATACCCATATACCAACACGTTTAAAAACAATCTATATCTGTTGCATATTTTTACATGCACAAAAAATATTTTGGTAGATTTTGCTCGCTTACTCGATGATTGAAAGACACATTAGGATAAGGATAAACACAATTGCATCATAATAGGTATATAACAGTATATAACCAGCTTTTTAATGACTTCATTTACGGTTTCTTTCACAGCCCCTCCTACATTTACATCAACGCCCCCACAGTATGTGGAGGCCAAGGAAGGAGGCAACACAGTGCTTAGTTGCTCTGCCCAGGGAAATCCTAAACCAATGATCAGCTGGCTAAGGGAAGGGGTGGAGCTTGGAACTAACGCAAAATATTCGGTAAGAAGATGCAATGGCTTTGAAATGTGAGTGTGTATTGATATTTGTTCAACAGAGATGGTCTAGCCCAATAAATCCAGCTATACTGAGAATAAACCACGGTGCTTAAACTTTATCCAAGCTAATATAAATCTATTCTATTTTAGTGCTACTGTAATATTCCTTAGAAGCTTATGTAATAAATCTTCTAAAATTGGGTCAGTGCTCATTTGCATCAAATGTTTCTGCTGTTTCGGTTAGTTGATGTGTTTCAGTACAGAGTTAGATCCAAGGTAATGAAATATTCATGATTAAATTCATTTTTGCATCTGCCACATAGTAAAACTGACCATTAAAGGGGAACTGAAACCGAAAAACAAGTTGAGAATGTGTTGTTCCATATTTAAATCTACCTTGGAAATAATTTGGAAAACCTATTAAAAACATATCACATTCTTGTTAATGGGTTTTGCTTTCAGTGTGTAGCCACACTATGTCACTGGTATGAAATAGAATATGGCCACGTTTAAAAAAACAAAAACAAAGGAAAAATCTCAATGTTCAATTCACTGAGCAATTTTGGGAACTTCTGTTTAACTTTGACAACTTGATGGTCTACAGAGACTACCATAGTGTACCAGTTATGTCACAAGGCTGCACAAAACAACAAACTTGTAACTTACTGTATATGATCATTTTCTCTCTTATAATATAGCAGTTTTGGAACGTAAATACACGTTGGAACGTGTATTGGAACGTAAATATGATGGATAAAACATCTGTTATATCACTTATATCACTTCCTGTTTTGTTTCATTTCATGTTTTAAACTGATATATACCTGTCTTTAGTGAGCCCAATATCTCAGTTGGGAACATTTTGGAAACCCGACGAGTTAGTTTGACAACAAGTGCGTAATTGGCCAGGTGAATCTTTCAGGAGACCTTTTAGAATGTCACAAACAAACAGCCATGTCAGTTTCGGTCTTCTCTCTTTCGCTTTTGTCACTAATCTAATCATTTTTCTTTTATTAAATCTCTGAGACAGATGGGTGCTGCTTGTTTTATAGCATGCCTCTCAATTCTCCAATGTCACGGATACAGTGTACATTGAATACTGAGAAGGCTCAAGCTGCGGCAAGGCACTCTCAGCCACTTTGACCCGTGTTTGTGATTTGCTGTACAGGAAGTGACATGTATAGGAATGTCCCTGTGTCACGTCAGTTAAGGGACTGCCCTGTCTTTCCCCTCCTATTTCATTCCTCTTTCTGTCTTTCCCCAGAGCGGTCTCTTTTTAACACAGTCGCCTTAGTAAACGATTGGACTACGTCCTAATACATTATTAATATCCTCCCACTGCATCAATATTACATTACTCCTAATACGAATGTTACACTAAAACGGGATATCCGTGGCGACTGGCGAGGGCCAAATGCTTCCCTCCACTAGTTTCACTGGTATACACTCACCAGATAACGTGCAGACCAATTATCCTGTAATCCTTTTTGCTCAACGCACATAACTGCATCTGATATTTGTTTAGTAAAAGCAGCCAAGAAAGCCACACACACAACGACGAAAAAGCCCAAAACTTGGAAAGCTTCTGCCCGTGGCGAGGCGACAGCCTGGGTGTGGGTATGTTTGCTCACCAACATGCCCACTTCCTTGGAGATGTCATAGAGAAAGAGAGGAATGTGACAGACGACAGTTGAGATGAGAACCCAAACCCAAACTCTGTGCTTCCAGTGTAGCAGACCTGGAAATACTGCTAGTCTATTGGCTGCTCCTCACATATTGTGCTGCATTTCCTTTACTCTATTCATTTTCTCTTCATCTTTTCAATGGTGTCTTCTTCCCTTGCAACCCCCTTTCTATTCATCCCTCTCCTCCTGACTGCTCCTTCTCGATAATCTTTACTCACTCAGCTTTGGTTAGGTACAGTATAGGCTACAGTGCAGACAGTGTTGATATAGATTGCTGAGCATCAATCTATATCAGATTCAGTTAGTTACAGTCCTGGAAACCTGCACACAGAAAAGTGTATGAACATTCGCTTCATCCACCATTAAATTCCATTGAAAACCGAGCAAAGAGCGAAGAAATTGCATCATTTTCTGTTTCAGAGCAATTCACCCTTTTGCCTTTGCAATGGCTGAATTCGTACTGTTTGTACGAATCAGTCAATAGAAATAACTTTTTGAGCTGGACACATTTTATAATGGAGTTTCAGCAATTTGGGTTTGTCACAATATGGAAAGCTTGCCTTTCTGTCAGTTGCCATAATTTCCTGTTGACATTATTTCATAAACTGCTCATGTTTTTAAAGTTACCTGTCATTACTAGCTAACTAGCATGTAATCAACCAGCCCATGACATATCCTTTTATCATCATTTTGCCACCAAAAATGTGGCAACAAAACAAAGTCAATCATGGGACACTTTTCTGTAAACACAAATGTAGGCTTCCTAATTATTGGATGCATGCTGGGTGTTTCTAGTAGCTGATCTTAGCTAAAACATTTGAATAGCTATAGTCCTGCAGACATAGCTGATGACTTCAAGACCTTACAGCGCAATGCATAATTTATGAAGGTATTTCGGTTAGGTTTGTTTAATGTGGTTCTTTACCACTTATTGGTTCTTGACGGGGCTTCAGCAGGAGCACACATACACATCAAGCTAAATGTTACCAAGTTTACACCATGCAAGAATTAGATTAGTTTATTGTTTGCGTTACACTAGAACCTCACACAAACACACTTGAGGAGCAAACAGATAGCTTACCTAACCAAGTGGTCACAATTGCCCTATTTATTTGAACTATGTTTTTATACCCGTCTCTTGCGATTGGTACAGGTACATGATGGCAGTATAAACATCCTGGGCATCACTAGAGATGACAGAGGGGCATACACGTGTCGTGCCTACAGTGACCAGGGAGAGGTACTCCACACTACCAGGTTGTTGGTTCAAGGTAAGCTGGAACCTTTAGCAATGGAAATGTAAAACCCATTCTGAGGAACCACAGTATTTATCCACTATGAATGAAGATTTATATTTTGTATAAAGGCAAACTAAATATTTGGAGATGACTCAGTACAATAGAGATATACTAAGAGTATTACATTCTAATTCTTTATACTATACTATAGCTAATTAAATAGTTTTTCACATTGCCTAGTGCACGTGTCTATTTACTGGCATCCAAGAACATAGCAATGCAACTGTCTGAATGATGGAGGCAGTATGTTTTGAAGATCTGTATCAGTCAGTCAATAGCCTTGTCTGGGGGGGTGTGCGAATGCGTTTGTGCATCCATGCTTGTGTGTGTGTGGTTTGCCTGTGAGAACATCACTGTCTGTCTCCGGTCCATTAACTTGGCTGTCTGCTAGACACAGATCAGATAGATGACCGTGATACCAGCATCCAGTTCCTGTCTTGCACTCTTCAATGGAGCAAGCACTTGAGGAGTTAACAATGTATCTTCAACAGGCACCTAAGCACCATGCTGTTATGGTGCAGTTAAGATGTGTTTTTGAGGGTTTTGTATCTTTACAGAATAGTCAATAAATGTAGCTGTAAATCATTATTAATATAAGCAATGTTACCCACAAGACAAATACACCTGCTATGATTTGAATGTGTGTACTCAACAGGCGTCTGTATATTATAAAACAACATAAACAGCATTAAAACTGATATCGTTTAGTTAAAACGATAATACTGGAGATAGAAATATTTCGAAATATTTAAATCTAAAGGCACCTAACCGCATCTTGAGTCCTCTCCGGGGTCCCAACCCACACCAGTGTATGCGGGACATCCTAAACAGAAATCCTAAACAGAACAGAACATCCTAAAGAAATGCTAACATACCCAAATTTCTAAATAACATGCCAGCATTCTAAATCACATCCCAACATTTGAAATCACATGCCAGGATAATATTTCACATGCCAGCATTCTAAATCACATGCCAGCATTCTAAATCACATGCCAGGATTCTAAATCACACGCCAGGATTTTGAATCATACTTACCCCACACCCCAACATTCTAAGTCTTATTCATTAGTACCCCAACTTTCTAAATCTTATTCATTAGTTATTAGTAACTGTTCCAATAGTTACTAGTATATATTTGAATTTTACTAGTAACATTTTAGCATTCGAACTATCAAGAAGTGTAGTTATTTTGACTAGTCATTACCAAATACGAGTAAAAAGC
Source organism: Percopsis omiscomaycus (assembly GCA_027575585.1). Taxonomy (NCBI): domain Eukaryota; kingdom Metazoa; phylum Chordata; class Actinopteri; order Percopsiformes; family Percopsidae; genus Percopsis; species Percopsis omiscomaycus. The sequence continues at coordinate 1,928,462 of JAODLI010000005.1, read as the reverse complement.
AATTGTTACTAGTAAGAATGAAAATGTTACTAGTAACAATTGTTATATTTACCAGTAACAAATAAGTAGACTACTAGTATCTAATGAATTCTTACTTGTAAAATTTAAATAGATACTAGTAGCTATTGGAATAGATACTAGTCAGAAGCAAAAAGTTGATAAGAACTTGAATAAGAACTAGTAAGAATCTATTTGGCAATATCTTAATTTGGAGATATCTTCCTTCAAATAGACCAATGCCCCTAACCCTAACCCTAACCCTAACCCACAAATGCCTATACTGTATATGGGTATGCACACTGTTGTTGTTCTATTTTGCACAATGCTACCTACACATGTGACCTAATTATGAAAAGACCCTTTTACCTAAATAAAAGCCATCTGGCAGTAGTGGTTCATATGAGCCAACATACATATTGTATAAGTCATGCAGATTGCAGCCCAGCCAAGATGTTTAAATGTGTATTTGCTGGAACTTTGTGTAATTATCTTTCTATTATTATTCTAAATCATGCCCCCACAATCTAAATCACATGCTAGAATTTTAAATCGTACCCCAGCATTCCAAATCCTACGCCAACCCTCTAGATCACATGCCAAGCATTCTAAAGTACATGTCAGGATTCTAAATCATACCCAACCTTCTAAATCACACCCCAACATTCAAAATCACACCACAGCATTCTAAATCACATGCCAGGATTCTAAATCATACCCTAACATCCTAAATCCTACCCAACATTCTGGATCACTTGCCAGCATTCTAAATCTTACTCCAGCATTCTAAATCTTACTCCAACATTCTAAATAGCAGACAGATTCTAAATAACATCACAACATTCTAAATAGCATTCCAGCATTCTAAATAAAACAAGTTGTTACAGTTTATCCTGACTATTTATCTCAGGTTCCCTATTTTTAAAATCTGGGGTGATGTGGATTATAATCCCCAGGAAAAGGAAAGGTTTGCCCCTTGTTCAGTTCAGTATAATGAATGTGTGGGGGAATAACCTACAAGGTGAAACGAAGAAACGCACCCAGAGCAATAACAGGTAGCTATCCGAGGTGTCGTGAATTAAACTCCTGTGATCTGTTTTTAATTGTTATGCGAGTCACCTCTTTGTACACGCCGCATTCCCGCTGGACGTTTAGATCTGCGCACGCTGAGAAGAAAAGAACCAGGAGGCGCGCGCCTGGGCCCACTCCTAAAAGACAGCCAACCTTTCATGGCTTCTCCTGTTTTAAGGAGAGTGTGGAGGAATCTGAAGTACATTGGGGAACACATAGTTTACAATGTGAAGCATGCATAAGCCTCACCACAGACTTTTTTACGGTTTCCTTGGCTGACTGCTCACTTCCATATGGTTGTAAATAATGTGTATCATGTAGGCCCTACTCTGTCGCACGGTAATCTTGGGGGGAAATTAAAGTATGTTTATGTAGCAGTAGTAGAATAGGCCTGCAGTTGGTGAAGTTAGAGTTTTAGGACTGGATTGGGGTTTTATTCTAGTAAAGATATCTAAAATGTTTATTTCGGACTCTTTCAGGGCCTCCATACATTGTTTCACCGCCAGAAAATATCACTGTTAACATATCCCAGAATGCACTCTTCACCTGTCAAGCGGAGGCCTACCCTGGAAACCTGACCTACACCTGGTTTTGGGAAGAGGATAATGTCTACTTCAAGAAGTAAAGTTATGATCGAGTTCACAACTATACTGCGTCTGCTTCTGAATGTTTTAGTGTACTCACTGAAAAATAACTATGCATTTACAAAGTATTGTAAAGCCCATCATTCTGAGCAGGGTATATTCATGTGTAGAAGCAATGTTTTGGCTTTGGCTCCAGTCAACATTCAATCTTTTATTTTCAGCAGTCTAAACTTCATATGTATTTTTAGTATTTAAATCTGAAAAAGCAGGCAGGGACGAAGCACATGCATACACATGCATGCGCTTGGCTGCTGGTGCTCCACATTTCTGCCCTAGCTCACGGATTACATTGTGAAACACAACTGTCCATGAGCGTGGGCGTAGTGTCAGCATGTAGTGCTGTAGGGGGAGGAGTAGAGAGACGTGCGGTCCACTAAGCACATTCTCAAGTGGGGCGGAGTTTCTCAGAGATAAGATATCATTGAGAAACACTGTAGCACAGGTTTCAACCACAAGGCCAAATCTGGACCCAAATTGGGGACTGCCACTTTCTGTGGCTTGCTGCATGCATGTCTAAAGTGTCCAAGTGTCTAAAGTATGTCTAAAGGGTGGAGCTAAAGATCTTTACACCCCCGAGTGCAGTATGAGTCATCAGAGAAGTGGTCAAATAGGCTAAATTGGTGCAAGGGAAATTTAAATGTTGACATTCCTTGTTCCTTGCTTGAAGTGAGTACTTTGTACATTGTGTGTGTAAGTGTGGGTGCGTGCGTGCGCGTGTGCGTGTGTGCGTACGCCTCAGTGTTTGTGTGTCAGCCCCTTGTCCTGCTGTGTCCCTGGAGGCAGTAAGAGCGCCCATAGCATGGGGTCTGTCTGGACTCTGCCAGGCGGGTTAGCATGCTCTGATAACAATATCGCATTAGTTTTGAGTTTTGATTGGCAGTGAAGAAGAAAGGGCAGCAGGGCCTTTCACACAGAGACCTGCCGTTCAAAGCAGATACATTGAAATGCACAGGAAAATGCTGTGCGTGAACCTTAGTATTGTAGTGTTCTGCTTGAATATGTGATTCCATCGCAGGGTCAAATGGGCGATGTCATTGTGTGGAGTGCACAGAATTTGACCCTATAGAAATCTAGTTCTCTATTAGAGTGATCTATCCTAAATGATGGCAATGGATAAAAGACCAAGGCTATAACATTGGGTGATTATGGCAATTAGCAGGTTTATTTGACTGCTCCATTTTATAGAGCCCTCTTAGCACAGGCTGCTGTTTGACTCTCTGCTACCCTCTCATGGCTCCTTGGTGTAATTGTGCGAATGCATCTGTGCGGCTACGCTTCAATGACATATTGTGACAAAACGTCTGCATCCTTTTTGCAGTGACCTGAAGCTCCGAGTACGCATTCTCATTGACGGCACCCTCATCATCTTCCGCGTCAAGCCAGAGGATGCCGGGAAGTACACCTGCAGTCCGAGCAATAGCCTCGGAATCTCGCCCTCGGCCTCAGCACACCTGACTGTTCAGTGTGAGTGTTACCACGGCAACGGGGCTGCAAGGAGGAGGGGGAGGGGCGCAGCTCTGCGCGGAGGGAGCAGCGGCGGCGGCACGCGGGCTGCGTGCGTCTGAGCCTGCTGGATTATGAGCGCCGCCGCCTTACCATCGCAACGCTGCTTTGTCACCTTGTTGAGTTTCAAGGTCACGTCACGGAGGGGGGAGCCATTTTCATCCGCTGTCATTTTGAGCGTTTGCAATCAGCGGTTTGTGCACAATGAAATCATTTCCACGTTCCCTGAATCTGAATGGATTCAAGGAGGATCTTTTCTGATGATAGTTGATTGTTATTTTAAGCACATTTTTATTTTAAACAAAGATCGGGAAAGGCTAACACTTGGCCCGTTGCAGAATTTAAGTCTGGCTCCGAAATGTGTCTTGGGTGAATTTAAACTGACCTTTCTATTCTTGACCTATGTGAGCCACATGCCATTCCAGGCTATGTGACTTCACCGCCAGCTGTAGTGTGTGTGTTGGCTATGCTCATTTGCTCCCAAGTTGCTGTTAGTCATTTATTGCGGCGCTACAGTATGTGTGAGCTCAGGTTCTGCGGCACTGCAGACAGGGTACAGGCTTCAATTATTAGCTTCAAATAGAACGGGGAGAGAAAGTGTGAAAGTCTGTCTGCTGTCAGTTGAATCTATGAATTTTCAACTCAGTAAATGTAATTCCTTCCCTTGGCTTATCATAAATTAAATGAAACAACATCTATGCGACAGCCCCGCTGTGTGCAAATAACTAGGCATGAATACCTGGGCCCAAATTCCTTCTCCAAACCTGTATGATGTTGTTATTGATCATATGTATCTCCCGCCCTCCGGCCCGCAGACCCTGCCCGAGTGATCAACATGCCCCCGGTTATCTACGTCCCTCGGAAACTGCCAGGGGTGATCCGCTGCCCCGTGGATGCCAACCCGCCCGTGACGTCGGTGAAGTGGGAGAAAGACGGCTATCCTCTCAGAGTGGAGAAGGTCAGTAGGCCTGAGGCCTGCCTTGTACTGCTCCTACTGGCGCCCACTCATTCCTACATTCATTCATTCAGGGTTGTTTTTTCTTTGTCACTATTCATCCCCGAAGGGAAATTCAGGCGTTAGAGCACAATAAAGAAAACAAGCTGCATAAACGATCTTTGCTAACTTTGTAGCTAGCAATTATTGACTGTTTGAAGAGTGATAACTTTAGATTATTGTAAATATTAATTGTTTTGAGGAGTCGCTTTGGACGAAAGCGTCTGCTAAATGCTTAAATGTAAAATGTAAATGTAAACGCATAGGCTTGTTGATATACACACACAAAAACACTGTAGTTATACCGTACATACAGTACTGATATAGCGCAAAGATTCAACGTGAGCTAAGCAATGTTTTAGACCAATACATGTCTTGGTATACATGACATTGAATATACAGTGCATTATCCTAATTGTATACTGTACTAAACCATGTACACTCACATGAGATGGAGATTCACGTCATTGTATAGGTGAAGTATGAGATTGTTTTGGATCCATAAAGGCATCCGTGGGTAGTGGAAGGCGCCGTGTTTACCGATAGGGTTAGTAGTTGCTTCTATGCCATTCGTTTTGAGGCTTTGGGGTTATATACGTATTACACCGTTAATATATAATACATATATGTATAATACATGTGTGCTGTGTGCTGTGAACACCTTCTCTTGTGTTCCAGTACCCTGGCTGGAGCCAGATGCCGGATGGAAGCATCCGAGTGGCAGAGGCGACGGAGGACTCCCTGGGCACCTATACCTGTGTGCCTTATAACGCCCTGGGTACCATGGGCGTGTCCCCCCCTGCAACTTTGGTGCTAAAGGTAGGCCGCAGGACACGTTTACTGTCTCATCGCGCACGGCGGGTTTATAGCGAAAACACAACACTCTGCATGTGTGTGTATGTGTGTTTTTTTTTCTCCCCCCAGGATCCCCCTTACTTTAACGTGAGGCCGGGGGGGGAGTACCGTCAGGAGGCCGGGAGAGAGCTAGTCATTCCCTGCGCTGCTTCTGGAGACCCCGAGATACCAACCATCACCTGGCGCAAGGTACAGTCCACAAACACGCCGCCGCTAGCCCCGCCGGTGGCGCGTCGAAGGTCAGCTGGACCCGTCTGACGGTTGTCGTGTCTTGCAGGTGGGGAAGCCCAGTAGGAGTAAGCACAACGTCTTACCCAGCGGCAGCTTGCAGTTCCAGTCCCTCAGCAAGGAGGACCACGGGGAGTGGGAGTGCGTCGCCACCAACGTGGTCACGAGCATCACTGCCAGCACGCGACTCCTTGTCATTGGTACACACACCCTCTGTTCTGCGGTGCTCTCCGCTCCGCCCGGGCTCTCTGTTCCCTGGGCCAAGTCACTGTTCAGCCAGTTACATGTACAGACGTCACAGGAGGTGACCTTTGTGGGGATGTCTCTTTTATCTGTGTTTTCCCGACTCTTACTACCCTGTCTTTGTATGGCCGCGGTATCTTTTAAAGGTGAACTCCTCGATTTGTGTCTGGGATCGCCCTTTCTGGTGGAAACCAGCGTTACAAATAATGTATGTTTTGGTTGGAGAGTATGTGCCCCTCCCTCACCTCAGTTCTCTAC